>VWZI01015506.1:13298-54039 GCA_013396835.1 Psilopogon haemacephalus
CCCCCCCCCCTTTTTTTTTTTTTTTGTTTTTATCACAGAAATGAAATACATTCAGAACAGAACTGCCAAGTGTCTTTTTCATGGAAATCAGGTAACTGCAAATTCAGAGGTGGCTCTGCAGTTACCAGACTGCTTTACACATATGAATGCAAGTTAATTACACATTTTTCTGAGCAGAACTGAGAGGGAATTTCCAGATTTCTACTACAGGACTTCTCCAAAGAATGTCTTCTTTTTTTTCAATGTGATGTCAAAACTGTATGAAGTCCTAGTACTCAAATTCTGCTGCTAAGCCAACAGCAGAAATCTCGACACACTAGAGAAAACTATGAAATACAATCTTTTCAGGAGTCAGACATCACCAGAAAATAATTTTAAAATGTGACTACACCAGATCTTTTCTTAAGATGCAACATTTTTGCATACTCACAGCTTTCAATAAATCATAGTCTCCATGCTTAGCAGGATTTATTATTTCCTTCCTCCTTTGCTACCTCTGTCCCTTCCTAAAAGAAATCAAATTCTACTCTAAAAACCCTTTCAATGTCACTGTCATGACAGAATACAGGCACAGTAGAAATGACATCTTCATATTGACTGATTTTCATTGTGTGATAAGCTTTTCATTTGCACTTGACATGTAAATTTCACAAGTACTTTGGGTTGGTTTTGTATAATATTTCATAATTTTCTACTTTAAAGGTTAATGCAACATTTTGCTACTGGCATCAGGTAGATGTTAGACTTCTGGATTGGCACTTTGAAGGACATTTTTCTACACCTTTTATGACTGTGTTCTTCCCTTACCATTTTTGGTCAGCAGGGGTTGGAGAGGGGGTGGCCATGCTAAAGTTCAAATAATTCAGTTGAAGTAAATAAAGTTGAAACAACGCCAAATGGCTAATGACTTGGGTTTATTAGATTGAACTGGAGCAGAGGGAAAATAGGAGGTAAAAGCAGTGGGAAAAACACATATCAAAGAAAAGGGATATCACCGTTTCCCTGGCTTGAAAATAGCGGCACTGTCACAGGAGCAGTTCCTTGTTTCTTGGAAGGGGCAGGGAACAGCACTGTGCCACATGGTCCTCTCTAGGCCACAGTCAGCACAAAGCAGGGCCATACCATGTGTCCTGTCTCCCAGCCACAGGCAGCGAAGAGGCGGTGGGTCTGTGCAGAGTGGGCATCGTGGAACAGTGGTGGTAGGCAGCAGAGGCAGTAGGGTCGTACCATGTGGCTGACTGCTGTGGAGCCCTCTAGACATGCAGGCAGTGGGGGAACAGAGAGAGGTGCAGCACTCCCAAAGTGTCAGGCCCAAGCCAAGTGCAGCCCCACCCCTCAGTGGCACTGTTGGAGCCAAGGAAAACAAGATGAGGCCTCACATCTTTTTAGACAGTTATCTGTAGCTGTATATAGAATGAAAACAAAGCTGTTCTAACAAAAGAAGAAAAAAAGAAGAAAATCTTTCTGATCTTCTGTCAACTCTTCAAAGTAACTTTAGTAACTTTATAACTTCCTTGCAGACCATAATGTATAGAGCTGTCTGCATCAGCTTTTATAGATTCTTCTGTACAGTGCTTGACCCACACCTTGTTCCTACTCAGCTTTTGTTAAAACTAAAATCACCTGTGAGACAGGTTCTTTTTATATCTTGAAAGGTCTGGATCATAAATTACATGGCAGATAAAGAAAGTAAAACAATTCTATAGCCTACAATATAAAAGCAGTGTAACACAAAAAAAAAAGTTCCAAAAAAAAAAAAAAAAAAAAAAAANAAAAAAAAATAAAAAAAAAAAAAAAAAAAAAAAAGATGGCACGCTAAAGAAATAACAATATATTGGCTTTAAGTGGCAAAGTTTTGGCAGTGAAGGAGTTGCAGGGGTGGCTTATGTTAGAAGAAACCAAAGGTTGACCATACGCCCAAAAAAACCAGTTCCAGCTGGCTCCAGACTGACCTACAATTAGCCAAATCTGAGCTGATCAATTCATATTTCAGAATGGGGAAAAAATGCTGCACAAAAATAGCTAGGAGAGGGAAGTGAGAATCTCTGAAACGAGCAGCCCTGCATATATCAAGATGATGGGAGAAAGAAGGAGAGGAGGTACTCCAGGTGCTGGAGTAAGACACTTCCTTAAAGACAGTGGGGAAGATCAAAATTGAGCAGGCTGTCCTCCTACAGCCCATGAAGAAAATACCCATTCTGCACCTTGTGAAGGATCCTGTGATAGAGCAGGTGGGTGTGCCAGAAAGAGATTGTGACTCTGTGGCAAGTCTGCACTGGAGCACATTATCTGGCAGGATTAGGGGTGTCCTCAGATGATCCACACTATAGTACCTGAAAGACTCCACCCCATGCAAAGGACACATTGGAAAAGTCATGAATGACTGTAGGAACCCTACACTGGAGCAGGAGAAGAGAATGAGAAGGAAAGAGTGGAAAAGACAGTGTAATAAACTTACTGACACTCCCTGCCCTATTCCCCATCCGCCCTGTTCCCCATCCCCCCCATTCCTTATCTTTCTGTGCTTCTTGGAGGAAGGAGGTATAGAATTTGTGAATGAAGTTGAGCCCAGGAAGTATGGACGATGGGAGGAAGGTGTTTTAATATTTGTTCACATTTCTCATTATCCTACTCTGATTTGATTCGCAGTAAATTTAATTAGTTTGACCAAGTTGAGTCTATTCTACCTGTGACAGAAATTTCTAAGTGTGATCTCCTTATCCTGATGTTGATGCACAAGCCTTTCATTGTATATTCTTCCCACTTGTCTTAACGAGGAAGAAGAATGACAGACCGGCTTGGTAAACCCGACACAAACTGGGACTTAAGTTTCCCCACTGTAATATTATTGTGGAGCAATTTTAATTTAAAGTATATGAGTAGTGGGTGAACTTGGATTTATATGTAGTCTTTGACTCAGACTTAGATGACATTACCTAGATGGAAACTGTGTAGCATAAGCAGTGTAGTTCATAAATCACTTCGTTCTCTTCTTATGTTTGTCTCCTAAACAAAACTATCCTCTTTGCAACTGTTTGATATTGCTGAGGAACTTAAATAAAATGTTATGTGAATGAAAGAGATTTTGTTACAAGATACTGTTTTTTTTCATTAAAAAAAAAAAAAAAGATAGATTTGTAAGTGACAAATATTGGTAACTATTGCTCTGAATTGTCACCCTTATAATTAAAATACATTCCTGGAAGTACAGAACATTCCAAACGAAGTGTCTCATTTAGTCTTATTTTTGTTTTGTTTCATTTCCTTTGAAGTGTTTTACATCCCTGTTGAAAAATGAGCTACAAATTATATAATAATCAAATATTTGTGCTCCTGGAATGATAAGCAAGTATTATCTATCTTGGAAACCAATGTAGTTGAAAATCAAAGCAGAATATTGCTACACTTAAGAAATGGACTTTGACCTTTAAATTCTGTTTTCCAATAGCACAATAAATGTAAAAGCTCTGATTTTGTGTAATCACTTTTACACAATGAATCTTCCTTTTTTTCAGATGAAATATATTTAATCTCTTCTATTTTTGATATAATTGTAATAGCAGAGCCTATTAGCATTTCAGAGGACCTCTGCCTAAGGATTATGACACACTGAAATCTTCAGAGTTGAAAACATTTAGGGTAGGTATTAAAAATACTCTACTTGTGTCTATTTTGTTTTCCAAGAGATATATTTGTTTGTTGGGTAGTTTAGGTCATTGATCCACTTTATTATTTTGATTCTGTCCCTGTTTAGTAGAAAATGCAAAGAGATCCTGATGTTCATATTTTAGAATAATTTGCTGACCAAGAGCAACAAATCAAACCAATCATCTAACAACAAGAAATACCCAAACCCTTTTAATCGTTTCTGATTAAGCTTATTCCACAATTTTAACTGACATAGATATCAATTAACTTTTTGGGAGACAACAGCTATCTTTATTAGATTAAATTGCTATAGGAATCTACCTTTTCTAAAATTTGTCCTAAAACACTCACAGTAAGTGACTAAAAGACAATTGCCTTGAATTTTGAAATCATTTTAGATAAACCAGTATTTCCTCATCCAGTATATGTATATATGACTTCATAGTGTAAATGCTACCTCAGACTACTTTATACGTGAATCTGCACTGTATTAATGTTAAATGTACTGTACAAAAGTGAAACACAAGAGTATGAAGGGTATAAACCAGTGGTCAGTTTCTGATGCATTTTCCTGAGTAATTACAAGAGATGATCCATTGTGGTATGACAGAACAATTCTGTTCACAGAATGAAGAGGACAACTGGTTCTAACTAGATCACTCTGGATCTTTCCATGCAGTTTTCCTATTATGTGTCAATAGAACTGATGTTTCCAAGTTCTGTAGTTATTTTGGAATGTTCACTCAGATAATTCTCTCACTGAAGACAATTGGTTTATACTTCCTTTTTTGGCATGATTATGTATGATAAAGTATGTCATCCTTGTCTAATGACTCTGAGTGTAATTAAGTCTGTGGGAGATTCACTTTGATTGTAAAGCCTCAAAGATCATAGGACTGGCACAGGTGGAATGCAGTACCTCCTCTTTCCTGTAACATGAACCTATGCCCAAGAAAAAAATGACCTTGCCTTAAAATTCACAATTGTCATGATATCACTGGGTAAATATGACTGAACAAAGCTATAAGACAACTGTTTTTAAAAGAAAACAATAAAAGCTCAATAGTATTACTTAAATAGCGTGTCTGCTGGTGACTGGTCTCAGCAAAGGTGAAAAAGTGGCTTAAAAACATTCTTTATATTCCTATTTTTACAGCTGTATTCATTACATATGTTGTACTTAGAAAGCCCAAACACAGATTTTTACATTCCTCAACATGTATTTTTAAAGTCATCAATAATGACGTACCCTTGATATAAAGTATGCAACTTATTGCAATGTATTTCTCTTAAAAACATGGCATGCTCATCCCTTTACTTAAGATAGAGTGCTACAAAAGCTGGAAAACTGGATTTGAAGCTATTTTTTTATATTAGAAAGCAGCGTGTGAGGATTTAAAAAAAAAAATTTAAAAATTACTTTTTTTTCCAAAGTACTTTAAAGGATATAAAGCCAGCCACCAAAAAAATGTGTTTGGAATATAATAGAAAATGTGAATTCAGTTTTTTTTTTTTCTTTTCTTTTTAAATCCCTGAACGATGCATCACATAGCAAACTCGCATTAACATTTTCTGCCTTAACACTATTTCTACTTCCTGATTTAAAACACATGATGCAAGTTGATTTTCATTTCATTTAATAGCCCCAGGGCAAACTGAAATATTGTTGCTGCTTATAAAGAAAGAAAGAACAGAGACCCTGTCCAAGAGACTAATGCTAACATGCTATGAAATCCATAGAGCCTCCTGCTCCCTGAAGAGTAGGTGCGGTGTAAATACCATGTTGTCAAAATCTTTTTTTCTTGAATAAAATTTGATTTAAGCATTGCAAAACATTGGGAATGGATAGAGGCAATATATGGCTTGCTGGCTTCAAAGATGATAAAATACTGGAATGGTCTCTGGGTAGATCTGGCCACTGCAGTAAAAATATATTAATAAATGATAAGTAACTTCCTTAATTAAAAGTCTGTTTTCCACAGAATTTGGTCCATACCTATTTACTTAATTCAATTCTCACAAAACTCCTCTAAAAGATTTTTTTTCTTTGGCCATAATTAGTGCATATAATGTTTATTCTGTTCAAATCTCCACCAGTCTTGAGTAACTCAACTCACCATGTGACTTCACCAGTCTTCACAGAAAAACCATCTTCAAGTCTCAAGTGAAATCTGACCCTATGCATTCTTACATTCCTTTCGAATCTGTATTCCACCACAGGTTTGTTTTTCAGGAACAGTAATTTTATTAATCTTTATATTTTTAGAGAAAATTGAATTCTAAGGCTCAGAAACTGGAGGCTTTGATAGTTCAGTAAAATATATTTTGGTTTTGTGGTTTTAATGAAGTTGCCATCATTTTCAGTTCCATGTATGTGTATGCCTTTAGATCTATCCTTATTTTGTGTTAAAACATGCAAAACTTGTTCTTTAACTGTCATGGACAGAAAGAAAATAGCATTTTTATGGAACTAGAATTCTTATTTTTCCCCAGTATTTGCCTTCAGTTTCATCTAATTCACATTTATTTCAGGGGCAAAAAAATATTTTGCAGTATTAGTATAATGATCTGAAGACATCCACTGATCAGTGACATATTAGTCAGACCACTATCAGTCAATGTCAGCAGCAAATACTTCATACAGAAATCAAATGTCAAACCATTATTGTGAAGGTCATTACACTGCACAGAGTTATAACGATCCAATAGGTGTGTTCATATATCAGCCCAAGGTAAGCTATTTGAAAGAAAAACTGCCTTCTCATTCTGGCACTAACATACCCATCGCTGCCTGCTGGCACAATGACAACAGATATTCTTCTACATTCAACACCAGTCTGTCAACCTTCATTTATACCTTTTGGACTAGTCTATTTGACATCTGAGCCTTCTTTATGTCTTATTTTTCTGGAGGTTTAGACTTTCTTCTCCTGCAAGAAGAATGTTGTAAAGGCCATGCACTTTGTTGTGTCCTAAATGAAGAATGAATGAATAACACCTTCCCAGGTAAGGCAATCAGTGTGCACTGTGGGGTTACTCAGAGGATACTTTGCTAGTCTCTGAGATGTGAGCATACTGAGTGTCAAGTTCAGTTTGGAAGAAGTAATAGGACAGCAGAGTCTCTTATTTGAAAAGTGGAGAACTGAAGACTCTTGTGAAGATGTCCTCTGTAGACTGGAAGGCTCCAATTCAAATAGTTTGTTACATTAGTTTTGGCTTAACTACCTTGTGGAATATGTCCAGACCCGGTATTCACCTTAGTATCTACCATGCAGAACTTTGACATAGGTGCAAGACACAAACACAATTCAAGATCCACGTGAAATAGGAAATTGGATATCAGATTTTTACATAATAGAAAGTCCTGTAAATAGTAAATAATATTTTTGTCGCACAAGATATTCTACCATCAAAATGAATCACAATATGATATTTAAATGTTTGTTTCATTCAATGATAATTGTTAACCAACTACATGAGACTTGGTTTTGTAGCAAGACTTGCTGCTTTGGGTTTATGTCACAGAAATTTTAACACGTTAAGATAAATTTAACATCAAGTATTTCTAGGAGAAACATAAAGACTTCTATGACCGAATTGTGAATGTGCCTTGAACAAAGAAAATTGCTATTACAAACTACTTTACATTAGTCGTGTGACCTAACCTAGACCAGAGCTTCACTTTTAAGTACATTTTTAAGTTTAAAAAATAGTAACTTCACTATGATTAATTTTCAGAGCAGCATAATAGCATAGACTAAATGTTTTTACTAACCAACATCCCTTTATGATTCTTCTATTTTTGAGGACAAATTCTTCATATGAAACCTCTTCCTTTTTCCCCTCTCAAAACACAGGGCTGTTGCTTAAGTGCTGCAAGGTGATACTCTTAATTATTGTCTACAAGTGCACCATTAGTCTCATAACAGCTGTCTTTAACTGTTGAAAACAGTTCTGTAACTAATGTTACCCAGATAGTATAAACACTTTGTAATCTTTAAGATCAATTTGAGTATCACAACTCAGAGTTTGAAAGCACAAGATTGGAGGAGAAATTGTGAAATTTACCATTAAAGGCAGAAAATTCAATTCCTTATTGACAGAAATGTATACATCTTTTACCATAGTCTCTTCCAGTAGTTATTATTGTCACTTTTTATATGGTTATAGTTACTATCTGTTGTGTCATGTTTGCTTATTCTTGAGCTTGTGTCTGAGACTCCAGCAATTACTCCATAGATCAGTTTGCTAGTATGTAGCAAACTTCCGTCAAGAAATGTCCAGATGACATAGAGACATTTCAGCCTACTGAAGGCAAGAGAACATTGTGAAGAAGGCATGGCACGGAGAATACTTGAGGAAAATATTACACTTTCTTTTGCTACCATAGCTATGAAGGAAAGGATGTAATACAACAGTGTCCATGAACTTAGTATTTAGTTTGTAGACTAGACTCTTATCTATGCTCTTCTAACTTTTTCAGCTCATTATGTCAGGGATATCTTCTCTGTATAGTAACAGAGTAAAGTTATTGAAGGTTTCTGTAAATAAGGTGAGATAGGGATTACTGTCCAGTTACAATAACAAGTCAGGCTGTCATAATCTGAGAAACTGTCCAAACAATTCTGCTTCTTTCCTAACACTATTTCATGCAAACCTAACTCTGTTATAAATACACTGAACTCCAGGCATAGTTAGACCACATGATTATGTGTGCTCATGGCCAAAACACTGAATTAGAAATCAGAAAAACATAATACTTTACTGTATATGTCATATGTTTCTTAAAAAACATAAAGAATCCAATGAATCTTTCATGGAACCTTGGTTCAGCTCTTGCTAGGGATGACAATGTGTATATATAGACATCTGGAAATTGTTGAGTTACTATGAAACAGTGTGTATATACTTCAATATTGATATGCTTCTTTGTGTATGACCAGAAGAAATGAGGAACACAGATGACAACACTCCAGTAGTAAGTGAAAATGAAAGAGATACAACAATATTATTGAAATAGCGTTGTACATTATTGAAATTAATATATTATAATGAAAAGTAATTAAAGTAATGACAACTCATAAGAAATAAAATCAGAAAGCAAAAGTAACTTCCATAATTAATAACTGATTATATTATTACAAACTCAGAGACTGATCTTTTCTTATTTGTTCAATGGAAAACTGTTCAGAGAGGAAGCTTCTAGTAGAATGTGAGATAAAAGTTTTAACTTTCAAACTTTAATAGGCTTAGAAATTTTGTAAACACAATGCTAGGAAGTTTTAGATTTTATATTTTATTTGGGGGGGAAATTTTGTTTGTTTGTTTGTTTTGTTTTTTTCAAATAAATCCCTCTTCTAAGCCAAAATGAAGAATGAAGTTATGAAAATCTACTAGCTGTAAGTCAAATTCCCAAGTGAATTGCGCAACAGAAATTCCAGTAAGCACATCTTAAAAGTTACTGTGTTGGGAAATGAAGACTCTACTCTGGTCTGGTGGGACCTCACCTGGGGTACTGTGTCAAGCTATGGGGCTCACAACAACACAGAAGAGATGTAAACCTGCTGGAGTGTCACAAAGACAATCAGAGGGCCAAAGCAGGTGTCACTGCTCACTGAAGGAGGTTTGGACAAGATGATCTTTGAGGGTTCTTTCCAACCTCATATACACTATGAATCTCTGAAGGCTGTAAGTGTGTAACTTCTGGCACCAGAAAGTGCTCCTCCACTTGCAAATTTGTATTTACAGAAGGTTTAGCACTCTGGTAGCAGATGACTAGGAAAGTATCTCAGACCACTGAGTCCAATCCTTGCAGCAGCAGACAGAAGAGAATAATGCTAGTAGTGAGTGACTCATTGTAACCAGGTACAGAGGCCTCCATCTGCCATCCTGACATGTCATATCTGAAGACTGCACATTACTGGCCTTTGTATCTAAAACATAGTGGAGACTTTGCAGAGGGTCGTCTGTCCGCTTGGCTATCAATCCCTGCTGTCTTCCATATAGGCACCAAAGGTACTGCAGGGGGAGATCTGAAGCATATTGAGAGTTGACTACATGACTCTGAGAATGAAAAGCAAGAACATGGGTGTGAGACACCGAGTGTTTTGGTTGTCTCAAACAGTGCCACTGACGGATGCGTGTGTGCATGGCACTTTGCACAGCTCTGGGGGCATCGCTTTCCCCCGGCACCTGCTGCATGGGGGTTGAGGGGAAAACGAGGGCTCCCAGGGCAGTACAAGGGAGCAGGGGGCAGCAGGAAGCGAAGCCGCTCTAGTCCCACTGCTGCCGCTCTGTTCCCACAGCTGCCTGCGTGACAAGATGACTCCGTGGCAGGCAGCCCATACTGCCTGCCCCGCGCTGCGCTGTTCCCACCGCTGCCTGCGTCCTGAGAAAAAACGTGTGATACGGCCCTGCTTCCCACTGCCTGTGGGCTTCCCACAGTGATGGGGAAGGTCTTACAGGGGAGTGAATAGATCCCCAGATGGTATCAAAATTAAGGATTTGGCTCTCACAACCACAAGACACTCTTTTGGGAATGAGAAATGCTAGGAAGAGATAGTATACACCTCAGCAAGTGAAGCAAAAGTACTGACATGGTTAGGATAACTTTAGGAGAGAGAAGTGGACCTCCATAATCTGCTGAGTTAGTTGATCAGTCGAGGCATCTAGAAAAGTGAAAGATGCAAGTTGAAAGGATGAGAGAACCCTTGGAATCAACAAAACAAGGCACCCACTTCAATACATACTTCCAATAAAGAAGTAAGGGAAGTTCTAAGGCCTTTTCTGGGAAATGCCTTTTCTCTGTAAAATGACTGTATGCTAATGAATGCTGCATGGGAAATAAACAGCAGAAATCAAAGTTGACTGCATGCAGTTCCAGGCATATAATCTCATTGGGATCTGTCTTGGCTTAAGAAAACTGTCTCTAGGGAGCAAGGCCCCCTGCCCCCCCTCCCCCTGACCCTGCTCCTCCACCCCCCTCCACCACCAACTTCTGGCTGGGACAAGGAGAAATAGGCTCTGGAAGGCAGATAACACAAAACTTTAAGGAATTATTGAGCTATGAAAAAATTACTGAAATTATACATAATACATAGAAAAATACCAATGTATGTAGCAAGCAAAAAACCAAAATGTGAACATCAATGGTGAGCCAAAGAAAAAAGGGCACCACCCATGCCCAGAAGCAGGGAAAAAGCCACAAAAAAACCCAAACCCATGAACAGGAAACTTTACAAACTGTAGCATGTATAGGATGAATTCCAAATGTCATAAATTTGTTTCACTCCTAGACAGCCCTTTTCTTTTGCTGTGAGCATAATGTTAGCAGAGTATCAAATAACTCATTAACACCACCCTCCTCCAGCTTTCTTAGCAGTACTGATTCCAGCACTTCCACTGGGCCATTGCAGGGAGAGGTGATAGACCCCCTTTACCCATCTGCCATCCCTCATCTTGAGGCCAGCCAACAGAAACCAGCACAAATCACACAGATATGATGGGAACCCATGTGACTGTAGTGCTATGATGAATAAAAGCATTCTGAGAAGGCAAGGAGAGCGATTGCACTATTTGTGGTACTTGAAGAGGAAATTCACAGAGCTTTGTGTAGAAACAGATGATGAGCCAACTGAGTTATTAAGAGTCAACAGACAAACAAACAGTGTTGCAATGAGATTAACAGGTAGATCAATGTGGATGTGTGTTGCAAACTGCCTAATCTTAAAGAAGGAAAAAGAGGCCTTTTTTTGAAAACTGGGTTAATCAATCTGATATCTGCTGTAGGTGCAACACAGAAGATCACAAGCAATTCAGGAGGTTTCTGGAACACATTGGTGATCCTGGCACATGTGATTATGGAGAAGCCAGCAAAGGGAGCATCTCTGTTGGAGCTGATTAATTATTATCTACAAGGAAGAAGTGATTGGAGAGCTGAAAGTCAGGGTCAGCCTTAGCAGAAATGGCCATGAAGTTCAGAATTCTGAAGATCGAGTACAAAGAAAACAGCAGTATGCCAGCCCTGAACTTAAGGACAGTATGATTCAATTCAGAGAGACATCAACAGGCTGGTGGAATGGATTGACAGACATCTCATGTTCAGCACAGGCAAATGTAAACCCTGCACCTAGGGAGGGGTAATCCCATGACTTAGTATACGTTTGAGACTGACTGGCTGGAAAGCATGTGCTAGTGAACAGGTTCAATAAAAGCCAGCTTTCAGTAAAGAAAGCTACCGGTGCCCTAGGCTGCACTAGGAAGAATTATGCCAGCCAGTCGCAGGACATAACCCTTCTCTAGTTAGCACTGGTGAGACACATTCAGTTCTAGGTTTCCTGGTGTAAGGCAAACGTGGAGATATGGAAGCAAGTTCAGAAAAGTACAGTAGAGCACAATACAAAAAAGGCTGGAAAAGAAAAGGCTCAGGGAAGATCTTACTAATTTGTAGAAATACTTGATAGGTGGAATAATGAAGATGAAGCCAGACTCTTTCCAGTAGTATCCAGTGACAGAATGAAAAGCAATGGGCACAAATATAAAGAAAGGAAATTTCACTTAAAAATAAAACTTCTTTACTATAAAAGTGGTTGAAAACTGCAAAAGTTTGCCCAGAGAGGTTATGGAGTTTCCATTCTTAGAAATATTCAAAACTCATCTGGACATGGCCCGGAGAAACCTTCTGTAGATGACCTTGCCTTGAGCAGCGGGACTGGACTAGCTGACCTCCAAAGGTGCCTTTGGACCTCAACTGTTCTGTAATTGAAAATAATACACAATTTTTAGCCAAAATGAAATATGAAACTTGCCAAAATAACTATGATTTTGAACTGTCCTTTAGAAAGAACAAATATCTTTCACTGTTCTGAATTACAGAATGTTAAGTAAACTACTACTTACAGTTGATGTGTCGGTTTTCTGGGAGATTTTTTGTTTTTGTTTTTGTTTTATTTTATTTGGTTCACTTATATGTCAGAAAATCAAAAGAAATGCTATGTTGGGTAAGTACAGTTACTTGAGTACAAATGCAAATGCTCTTTTTATGAAACACTGATGTTTTATAAAAGAGGGGACACAATAAAAAATTCACCACATAAGCAGTATTCTAAAATCTGTGTTGTCTTACCATGGACACATATATACTTATGCATTCAGCTGTTTAATAAGAATACTGAGAAATTATAAGCAGTACTTGGTTTGTTATTTCTTCATGTTAGTTTCTGTGTTGAAAAGATGATACACAGATGCAAAAGGCTATCTGTAGAAATAATATAGTTTAAGATAAGCCTGCATATAAGAAAATATTAATTACTGCCTTATGATGTACTTAGTTTCTGATCTTTCATATGAATTGCAGAATCAGAAGTTCAAAATACACTGCCATATACTCTTACTAAAACATTTGCCATTCAGTATTAAAACTGGTTGAAAAGCTTACATTTTTACTTTTGAAACAGATTTTTCTTCCAATCTGATTAATTTTGAAGTAGTCCATTTCATAGTCCATCGAAAAAAACAGTATCTCAGTCACAAGCAAATAGCAATTCCCTTCTGTATCCAGTTATTTGCTGTCATTGTCCTTTGGGTCAGACAAATGCTGGCAGAATGCTGATATGTTTAGCCTTGAGGGGTATTTCAACCTAGACTTCTAATTTTATACTTAGACATCATTAAAAAAGCTCTAATCATATTTTTGTTCCTCCATACCAAACATAGATATGCGATATTAGTCATTATATGCAAGTTAAAATCTTCAGATTATGAGTTAGAAAATTGTCTGCATATGTATATTGTACAGATTTTTATTGATCCTGATACCACTTGGTCTGTCTGTCTGATGAGTAGTTAGAGAGAGTGCATAATGGAGAATTTCACCTTAGAATACACTTCTGGTTATTCATCTGTGTTTTATTTTGCTTGAGAGTAGACAACTATCTGCAAATCACTACCCATGCAAACTTCTATAATGGTGGTTAAAAAATCAGAAGTGGCAAAGAATTCTGATTTATCTGTAAAGCTAAATGTGGAACATACATTTAATCTTCAACCCTTTAAAGTCCAAACAATAGAACCTCATATGTGAATGTTTACTGGTTACTTAGAGTGTGTGAATATTTGTTGTTGCTGTTGTTCCTCCAAAGTGTATTTTTACACAGAATCCTCTTACTAGTGGTCTCTAAGATAGATAGGACACTACTATGTACTTAATTCATGGTTTTTTGTACATGAAAAGACAAGCTGGATCCCAGACTGAGCTTTGTGATTTTTATTACAAAGGTGCTCTTAAGGGAGAAATAATTATGTGTTGAATAATCATTAGTTTACAAGAGATAAATATATCCAAGTTTAGATGTTTCTATGTATCACAGGTGTATTTTCTCAAGCTATTTTTTTCATTTTCTGTGATTAATAAAATTCAAATATTTCTATTTATTCAGTTCTCAGATCAAATGTAGTGTACAATCAAAAAAAAAAAAAGCAAAAATTTCAGAACAGTATTAAATATACACTCTTTGTATATTCTTTGCAACTTAAGTATCAGACAAAAAGTGTTGGAAGAAAGAGCAATATTTTTTGTTGCCTAGATGCCTTCAAATCTTTCCAAAACTCATGAGCTTATAGAACTCATTCATGAGAAGGTTAACTTCACTGATCCTAGTAAATTTTTGATGCAACATGGAAAAAGTCAACTTTCATTAAAGTAGAGGACAAGCATGCCTTCATATCCTAGTGACTGAGACATTCACCTGAGAGTAAGGACTCCTCTCTTCATAAGTGTGCTCCAACTATGCTTTCTGCATTTACTGTGTAAAGATTGTGTTTTTGCTGACTTATATTTGCTCTTATGTTCCTAGTCTGGGAAATTGTCAGTAAGGGGTATGAAGGGAGAGCTTCCATACAGAACAGAACATGATAGGTAAGTATGTAAGCCTTTTAGCAGGGTTTACGATTTTAGGTGTTTTGCCATCCCACATAGTTCTTTTGAGTCTTGGAGTCATCATTTAACTGTTGTCCATCCTGGACTGGGAATTTCTGCATGGCTCCTCATTGTGCTAACTTGTACAGGCATTGTGAGGATTGGGGGTCCATAATAAGCTCCAGAGTGCCCAGCTCTGAGAAGTAACGAGTTGCACTACATTTCTTTTGACCCACAATACAAAAGTGAACAAACTAACAAACCCTGTCTCCCGTACTTTGTGTTAGGTTGTTTTTCTCTGTTGTTTGGCTTTCATAGTGTGTGGGTTTTGGGGTTGTTTTCTTTTCTTTTTAATTTTATTTTTTGTGTGTGTGTGTGATTTTGGGTTTTTCGGCTGGTTCTTTGGTTGTTTTTTTCCCCATCTAATTAGACCTTGATTGTTTCATATCATCTTGTTCCTGGCATTTGTCTCTCAATGACATACAGTGCTACAGAATACTGTGCTGACAGTCCTGTAATTTTCTCCGACAGTAATAGGCAATGTCATGTTTACATAGTTTCATCTCTAAGCATGCCTGCTACCATGTCTAACTAGCAAATGAAGTTTACTTGTTCTGTACTGTTTCACCTGGCACAATGAAGTGCTAACTACCTTTGCCGTTTTTAAATTATTTTGTTAGAATTTCCATATACCCCACCGGCACTAGCAAAGTTATACTTGCTTAAAAATATCTCCAGACATTAATCTTTAGTGTAGATTTGAACACCTGCATGAACAAAAGAAGAATAAAGGTCATTAAAAGGACATTAAAAAGAATTCATTTCTGCATGGAAGAGTGATTCATATTACTTTTCAAAGAGGTCATGTTCCAGAAATATAGTCATAATTTGCTTCTTTTTTTTTTTTTTTTTTTTTTTTTTTTTTTTNTGTGGCAGGAGAACACTATGTAACAATTAGGCTAAGGACTCAGCAAGGATTCAATTTTACATAGTAGTGGAATGATTATCTTATAAAGGTGATTTTTGGTCTCTCATGATTTCCTTTATCTTTCAGAGACAGCAAAAGTAGCAAAGACAGAAGATCCACCAAGAGCATTTATAGAATCATATAATTTTTTTAGTTTGAAAAGATGTTTAAGATCATTGAGTCCATCCATTATCTAACTACCAAGTCTGGTGCTAAATCATGCCCCTTAACAACACATCTATGTGTCTTTTGAACAACTTCAGATAAGGGGATTCAACCACCTTCCTGGGAGACTATTCCAGTGTTTGAGAACACATTCAGTGAAAAAAATTTCTTCTCATATCCAATCTAAACCTTCCCTGGTGCAACCTGAGGCTGTTTGCTCTTGTCCTACCACCTCTTAGTAAGGAGGAGAAAGTAACACCCACCTTGCTACAACCTCCTTTCAGGTAGTTGTAGAGAGCAGTGAAGTTTCCCCTGCATGTTGTTTTTTCCAGACTAAACAATCCTAGTTTCCTCAGTATCTTCTCTTATGACATGCTCTGCAGACTCTTCGCTAACTTCTTTGTCTTTCTCTAGACATGCTACATGACCGTGGAGTGGCCCAAAGCTGAACACAGTACTCAAGGTGTGGCCTGACTAGTGCTGAGTACACGGGGACAGTCTCTTTCCTGGTACTACTTGTCAAAGTATTCCTGATCCAGATGAGGATACTGTTTGCCATCTTGGCACCCGAGCACATTGCTGACTCATGGTCAGCTATCTGTCAATCAGCACCCACAGATCCTTTCTTGCTGGGCAGCTTTCCAGCTACTCTTTCCCAGGCCTGTAGTGTTGCACTTGGCTTTGTTGAATCTTGTACAATTGGTATCAGCCTGATGATCCACGCTGTCTTTCTGTAGAGTCTTCTTAACTTCAAACAGATCAACACTCTCTTACAAATTAGTGTCATCTGAAGATTTACTGAAGGTGCACTCAATTCCCTCATCCAGGTCATTGATAGTAAAGGGAACTGGCCCCAGTACTGAGCCCTGGGAAACAGCACTGGTGAACCGCTGCGAACTGGATTTAACTCCATTCTCTGCTACTCTTTGGGACTGGTCATCCAGACAGATTTTTACCAAGTAGTGTCCACCCATCCAAGACATGAGCAGATGTTTTCTCCAGAAGGAAGCTGTGGGAAACAATATCAAATGCTTTACCAAAGTCCAGGAAAACAACATCCACATCTTCTCCCTCATTCACTAAAGCAGGTGTTGTGAAAGGCCAGTTGGGCCTCATACATGTCCTGGCTTATCTAGGCATGAATCTGTGAACCCCTTCCCACTCTGCTAAAGTGAGGAGCAGCATGGGAGAGAAGGCAGCTTGGAGACACCCAGTCTGCTTCGATGCATACACTTGTTTATGCATGGCCTATGTTTTTCCAAATAAGGGTGAAGCAAGCCCTGGTTTCACCTAATATGGTCAGTTTTGGCAAAGTGCCATTCCGATTGGTGAACCTCTGTGGCCAAATGAACCATCACATTTGGGCAATTAATATATATGAGTGCAGTTGAAAAACATTGTGCTCTCTGCTCTGACATTGTGCTTTTGCCTTATGGTGCTCTGCTCTGCCCTGACATATTGTACTTTGCCTTGTGCTATGCCTTGCCATGCTGTTGCCATGATCCAGACAAGTTTTGCTTTGATGATACAAGCTTGTATACCTGGAAACTGTAGTGCCTCATTTTACCAGGAAGAAGGCATTACATGCCTCCGTGCTGTAGACAGGAGATAGCCACTGGCAAGACATTGTGTCTGCCTGCACACTGTCTGCCCTGGAAGGACCAGGGCAGAGACTATGTTAACTCCCAGCATTCTGCTAGAGCCTTGGGCAGAACTCCAGAGCCTCTAACAATTACCCTATCACTGACAGAACCGCTCCATGTGCTTTGGGTACTGTCTGAGACTACATGCAGACACAGAAATCTGGAGATACTATTTTGTGAGCAAATATTCTAAAATAGCCTCTTTGCAATTAAAGTTCTGCTTTGGTAGCTCTAATTATATTGTGCCTTCTACTTCAGCAGAAAGGAGCTTCTCAAGACCCCCTACAAGGCAAGTGACATATTGACTACAAGATTCTCTTTCTGGTTCCAGTTCATCTTTGCATTTCTAGTTTTTTCCAGCTGCTTAAATTACCTGTTTCTCTGTGTGTAAATACCCACAACCATGTGTTTGAACCTTGTAAATAAGTTTTCTGGTGAGATTTAATGTTAATAAATATTTTAATAGATTTTTTTTGCCTGGATATTAATACCAAAATTAATACATCTGTATTAATTTTGCATATACCATAACAGTGGGTCACATTGTCATAGAAAGAGATTGGGTTTGTCATCAGGATTTGCCCTTTATGAGCTGATTGATGCTGACTGGCTTTAATCACCTGGTTGCCCTGCATAATGTCACTCAAGATAATCTGCTCTGTGACTTTCTGTTACTGAGGTCAGACTGACAGGTCTGTAGTTTCCTGGGTTCTTTTTTTGGTAGTTCTAGATGGTGTAATGGAGTGGAGTAATTAATTAATGTGAGATTATTTTCCCAAAATTAATATAGTTTATTAATTATTATATTCAAAACTCTCACCACCCTTGACAACTAATTTTAATAATAATCAGGTTCAATTGGAATGCATTACATAAAGGATATCTAGATCTAGAATCAACTAGCAATCTATAAATGTTAATTGAACTTAACTGAACTTTTTGTGATCAATGCACCACTTGCAGTTAGTTATCTTGCATGCCCACTAGATGAACTCAGAACTCTTTCTGTTTAGGGCAGAAGTCTAGGTAAATGACAAAGGCATAAGGTATTTACTTACAAATATTATTTCTCCCGACTCACAGGGTTGGCAATAGATTGAGACAGTATCCAAATATTTGTAGGGAATTCTGTCAATTGCCTTGTTGGTTGCTGAGACTTCTGATTCACCCCAGACTTCACAGGATGCTGGTGAAAGGGAGCAGACAGTCTCTGACTTGGTTTCTCTCAACTTCCAACAGCTGAAAACTTGCGGAGGGGCAGGCAGGATGTCTTGTGATGTGGTGTCTCAGTACAGTGTGTCATGCTGGCTGCAGGCTATGCAGGCCTATCGCATGAAGGCGATCAAAGCTGTTTCCTGGTAAACTCGAAGCAGGAAGTTTCCAGGCTGAATTATAGCTTAGCAAAGAATTATGCTATAAAGCAATAATGTAGTATCACTGCCAGAAACAGCAGTGGCAGTAATGGTAGGCAGCATAGGCACAGATACAGCAGCAGAGCAATTACAATGGCAGAGGCACGTTGTGTTACCTGCTCATCTGTTTTACATCAATGCCTGAGAGTAATGGACTTTTGGACATAGATTAGCCTATCAGAATGGCAGTTAGCCAAGCTTGGCTATATTTGTGTATTGGTTGGGTGCTATTGAAGAGGCTGAAATTATAAATTATGTAGCTTTTATAATTTCCAAAAGCCCCACCCACAATCTGTGTGTAGATTAGTTTAAGTTTGGGTTCTAATTCGGTCGGGAAAAGTCTTCACAATGATGCCTTTTCTTGTAATTCAGGAAAAATCAGAAAAATGGAAAGGTTTGGGCATGAAACTTGCCCTACTTACAGATGGGAGACTGTCTCAAAGTCCGTGCGAGGTTCGTGTCTCCAGGTCCGTGTTCAGGTCCCAGTGCAGGTCCGTGCAGGTCCCAGTGAAGGTCTAAGCAAGTCCTTGCAAGTCCAAGCAAGTCCTGCTGCAATCTATCCAGCTGCCATATATATACTGAGGTGATCTGTTGCCTCCCTGTTCAAGCCCATGGAGGGTGGGAGAAGGCACTTCACACCTATTGTACTAAGCCTCCGGTGACAGAGGTGGGGAGGGAGGAAGACCGTTTCCTGCCCCGTTCACACCTCTGGTGGGGCAGTGGACTGGGTGTGCCCTGCCACAGTTCACACCTCATTCAAACCTCCGGTGGGGCAGTGCCCTGCTCTGACACAATTTGGGTGAAGCCACAGGCTTGCTTACTCATATTTGGGAATGACACAGGCTTAGCACAAGGTTGGCATAAGCCAAGTGTATTTTGTTTACCACAGGATGCAAGCAGGAGCAAAACAAGTTTGGGTAAGCCAGAGTGCTCAGACTCCATGACTCCAGGTCTTTTGTCCTTTTTCCAGCAGTTGGTTCTCCCCAATAGAAGGAAGGAGAGCAGAAAAATATGTCTGGACAAGCCAGCACACATATAGGCCTATTTTTGACCCATCAGGTCCACCAAGACAGATGGGGATCATATTTGCCATTCTGCAGTGAATTGGGACTTCCTAGGTTAACAAGGACTACTGGTAAATAATGGAAAGTGTCTTGGTGAGCACCTCTTCCACCTTTCTCAGTATCTTCAGGTGTACGTTATCCAGCCCCATGGACTTGTGTATGTCTTAAGTAGTGCAACAGGTCACTAACCATCTCATGCTAGGGTATGGGGGCTTCCTTCTGCTCCTCATCCTTCTTTTACAGCTCAGAGGGTTGGGTCCTACTACTAAAGACCTGGAAAAAGAAGATACTGAGTACCTTTTTCAGATGCTTTACCACTGTGGTCTAATATGATAAGAGAAAATATTAGGGAAAGCAATTGTTTCGAAGTAGCCAAATTTCAAGAGTTAGCTAATGGAAATACAGCTTTTATAGCAGAAAATGTGAACTATTAGTTGTGGCCATTTGCTGATATTCATGCACCATGGGTAATACAATACTGCATTTTACATTTGTATACATCCTTCCCTGCCTTTGCGCTCATTTCTGTGCTTTCTCAACTATGCAGTGGAGTATTTGTTTGAAAGATTTTTCTTTCAATGGTAGCTGCATGTCTGTCATAATATGTTTCTTCGTGTGCTGGTTTGAACTAATTGGAGGATCTGAATGAGAAATTAAACTATTGACTGAGAGAGAGTTAAACACAGTTTGTCACTTTACTGAGTTTTACTGAGAAGGAAAAAAAAGTTGTTCTAAGAACTGTTCTCAAAACAACCAGATTAGCAGTCTGCTTCTGTCTGTGCTGGCTGCAGCCACTCTCTCCTTTGTCTCTTGGTCTTGGTAGCTAATTCAGAGTAAAATTACTAAAACTACTAACTCCTTCCTATTACCAATCTCTCTGGCCGATCTTCAGCTTATCTGCAGCATCAACAGGTGGTAAGATAAGGCTGGGGAAGGGGGGAAAGGTGGTAGGGGGTGTTTGGTTACCCTCTCTTGGGGATTTTGGTCTCCGGGAGGGGTGTGGTGTCTGTATTGCCTTTTCATTGTATATATCTGTAAATATCTGTAATATCCTGTAAGTATTTGCTTGTATATTGTGCATTGCTGTAAATATAAAGCTCCATTTATTAACTTCCAGTGTTTTCTGAGTTTTAGCCGGGGTTTATTAAGGTGGTAGGTAACTCTTAACCCACTACAACTTTACTCATTTGTTTACTGAAATGGTATAAATTTAGAACCCAAACAAAATATTAGACAGACTGCTTTGAGTCATGGCTTCAGGCTGCATATCTCTCTTTCCCTGCCTTCTTAGCTGAATCATTTTACTAACTACTTTCATGCTGATAATCCCCCTGGCCAATCTACTTCCACTTATCTGGTGCATAAGACAGATGGTGAGATAAAATTGGGAAGGGAGGAAGGTGGTAAGGTGGTTAGAAACTCCTCTTAGAGATTTTTTTTTTTTTAATCTCTGAGAAGGATGTGTTATTTCTATATTACCTTTTCATTGTATGTATCTGTAAATATCTGTTGTATATTGTAAATATCTGCTTGTATATTGTGCAAAGCTGTAAACATAAAGCTTCATTCCTTAACTTCCAGCTGTCTGAGTCTAGCCTGACTTATTTCAAAGTGTGGGAGGGAAGTGGGTAACTGCCAAACCACCACACTTCCCTTGAATTGGTTCTATGGAAACTTTACAACAATGTAATATTTAACATAATTCCAAATGAAATATAAATTAATAATTTTTTAACCTCTGCAAAAAAAAGGATAAAGAATGCTAACATATCTTTTTTATGTTCCACTTTCAGGCTGTGGTAATTCTTCAATAAAATAGAAAAAAAAATCAAACCCAAAAAACTTGTAGCATTCCTAAAAGAGGAGTTTTCTATATTTCAATAGAAAGTTGCTATTAAGCCAAGCTTCTTTTTTTTTTTTTCCCCTTCACCCCCCCAAAAAAACCCAAAATATTTAACAAACACAATGGAAATGTATCTCCTGTCTGTGTCATTTGATTTATTACTATTATTTTGGAGATGTTGATGTTCCAAGTCTTTCCTGAAAAAGCACTATGTGCCATGGTTTTGTATGTGTATGCTAAGTAAAAGCAATTCACTTGACATTCATCGTCTGTATTCTTTTCATGATCTATCAGGTAATCAGTTATACTCAATTAAAGTGCATCAGTAATTTGAATATGTCTTTTTAAAACAAATTCTGAACTTTGTGATTCATTATTTAGTAAGCCATTAGTGCAGAAGCATTATAGTACAACTACAAAAAATGGGAACTATGACAAATCTGATGTAACTGTATGCATAGGCCATTAAATTACAGCACAAGTCCTGCTAGGTTGACAGCTTCTGTGATTTTCTATTTAATCTGCTCATCATTTACAACAGTTGTGCTTTTACATAGACAGTGAACATAAACTGACAAAAAAAATAGAGCCAATGCAGTTTCTGCACCTCATTATATAGCAACAGATGTGGTGATTTGAGAATATTTAAACAAATCTCCCAAAATTAGAACGATGGAGTACTCAAGGTAACTGCAAGGATATTTGGCCTAGAGCTCCACCTAGTGAAACTTTAATAAAGAAATAACACGCTCAAATTGCAGTCTCTACAACTTTTACGGAGATGCTGTTGGCCACAACAGGAGCTACAGGAGCTTAAGATGCTAGAAAGCAACAGTCTACTCACATTTTAAAATTAATTTATTTTAATAAATTCAATACAGAACATTATTTCACTTCTTTCCTGCAGTGACTGAGGAAATTTTGAGATTGCTAAATAATACATTTAAGCATAAATAAAACCCCCAAAACCCTCTGATCATCTTTGTTGCCCTCCTCTGGACCTACTTCAACAGGTCTGTGTCTCTCTTGTGTTAAGGGCCCCATAGCTGGACATAGTACTCTGGATGAGTAGAGAGCACTCAGCAGAGTAGACAGTGGCAGAATAATTTCTCTCAGCCTGCTACACACACTTCTTTTGATGCAGCCCAGCATACAATTGTGCTTCTGAGCTTTGGGTGTGCATTGTTGGCTCATGTCTAGCTTCTCATCCACCAGTACTCCCAGGCCTTTTCCTGCAGGGCTGCTCTCAATTTCAACATTCCCATCCTGTGTTGATATTGAGGGTTCCTCCAACCTAGATGCATGGCCTTGCATTTTGCCTTAATGAATATCACAAGATTCTCCTCAGCCCACTTCTCCAGGCTGTCCAGGTCCCTCTGGATGGCATCCCATCCTTCAGTCTTACCAACAGCACCACACAGCTTGGTATCATCTGTGTATTTTTACTATAGTGCACTCAATCTCTCTGTATTATTGATGAAGATATTGAACATTAGTTGTCCAAATACAGACCTTTGAGGAAACCACTTGTCATCCATCTCCACTGAAAAGCAGTTCCAGTAAAAAGAACCTGAGAGTTCTGGTAGACAGCACAATGGCCATGATCCATAAATGTGCCCCTGTAGCCAAGAAGGCCAATGGCATCCTGGGGTGTTTTAGAAGGGGTGTGGCTAGTAGGTCAAGACAGGTTCTCCTCCCCCTCTACTCTGCCCTGACAAGGTCACATTTGGCATATTGTGTCGAGTTCTGGGCTTCTCAGTTCAAGAAAAACAAGGAACTGCTTGAAAGAGTCCATTGCAGAGCCACAAAGATAATTAAGAGAGTGGAACATCTCCCTTATGAGTACAGGCTTAGGATCCTGAGTCTCTTCAGCTTGGAGAAGAGGAGACTGAGGGGTGGTCACATTAATGCTTATAAATATGTGAAGGGTGAGTGTCAAGAGGATAGATTCAGGCCCTTTTCAATGATGTCAAATGACAGCACAAGAGGGAATGGGTGCATAAGAGCACAAGAGGTTTGTGGCCGTTTGAGACAGATTTCTAGCTCAGACAGGAAAAACTAGTGAAAAGGTGAACATTCTAGGGATAGGCTATATAACAGCAACAATGGATAAGTTAATATAATTTTATTGGAGCATCAAGCGCCTTATGTCTCAAAGTACAGCTTGTTCTTCCCATTTTTGATGCTTTCTGCTGTGCCCACTGCTATCTTCCCCTGCTGCTGTTTTGGCTGCTGCTTGTGCTGCTTCACCACTGCTTGACCCCTTCCTTGGTAATGAGTCTCTCTCTTCATCATCACTATCATCCGTTTCCTGAATGTGTTTTCACTTAGCGATAACCTTTCAATTTTCTTTATCCACAGGGGTACTAGCCCTCACTCTAGCAGATGTACACTCTTCTAGATTCTCTTGACCTTGCTTCATGAGTTGACCAAACTTGCAAAACCCCTCAAAATCAGCAAAAGTGTCCCTAGCAGTACCCTCCTTGGGATTACCCTGCTCTGGTTTATCATCATCATCTGAGCTATTGTGGCCCCCAAAACTAGTTGCTAGTTTTTTTCCTTGTTTTACCTGGAGCAATGGAGATCTTAACTCTTCCATTCGAATCTTCCTGCTCACTGCTATCTGTCTGATTTTGTTCCTTACATAGTGGCAGAATTGGGACTCAGAGAGAGCAGCAGCCGATTAGGCAGAGACAAGTAGGGTTAAAGCAGGAGCAGCAGAATTAGCAGACTTGATGGCATTAGCAGGCTTGCCCTCCAAGGAACACACTGCATCCTCCTGTACTGCTTCTGGTCCCCTGGTTGCAGGCAGGAGCATCTGTGCCTCAGCAGCCCCCTTAATGGCGGATGCTCCGGTGTCAGACACTCTTCTACTGATCAAATGTTTGAGACACATTTTTTGCAAGCAAGCTTCTTGAATTTATCCATCAGAGGCACTTTGCCATATCCCACACTTTTTGCAGGCAGATCCAGCACTGCCCCTGCAGGTTTTCCAACACTTTCACCCTTATTTTCCTCTGGTCTATTCAGTCCTAAAGGGAACCAGATAGTTTCCTGACTCCACGCTTCTGGGTCCGTGGGATTTCCAACTGATTTTTCCCCTTTCAAAATTTCCGAAGCAGGACATTTTGCTGCTCTGCCAGAAATCTGTCTGCCAGAGCCCTGGCCTCCCACTCCGGCTGCCGACTGCATCTTTAACCCTAACTCCCTGCTACTGCCTCCAGAGAAGATGAAAAAAAATCACTTGTAGCCTGTTTATTCCTGCATTTCTCTCTTCTCCAAACTGCAATCAGACCTACAATAGCAGCCAAAAACATCAAATTCAAACATACTAGGCAAACAACTCCTAGATAACTCTAAGTCTCTGACACCGGCATAACATACGGCATACTTTCAGCAACATTTCTAAACCCTAACACATCCATAACAAAATTTCCAACCTTTGTTAACACAGCTTTGACCCAGTTCCAAAGTATCTTAGCAAAAAGAGAATACCCATGATATGGTACCAGAGTGGTAAAACAGTGCTGAACAGACAAGGTCAAAACTAAGCAATAACAGACCACAAAATACTAAACAAATTCATTTTTCCTCAACTACTTTATCCTGATTATAATTAAAAAAGAATGTTGTCCCATGTTTCAAAAAGTGCCAAAAATTAATGTATCAGGTTAAAGCAGATTTAGAATCATAGAATCATAGAATCACTCAGGGTTGGAAGAGTCCACAAGCATCATCTAGTTCCAACCCCCTACCATGGGCAGGGACACCCTACCCTAGATTAGGCTGGACACAGCCTCATCCAGCCTTGCCTTAAACACCTCCAGGGAAGTGGCCCAAACCACCCCCTCAGGCAACCCATTCCAGGGCCTCACCACTCTCATCGTGAAGAACTTCCTCCTCACATCCAATCTGAATCTCACCACCTCCAGCTTTGCTCCATTCCCCCTAGTCCTGTCACTACCTGATAGCCTAAAAGGTCCCTCCTCAGCTTTTCTGTAGGCCCCCTTCAGATACTGGAAGGCCACAATAAGGTCACCTGGGAGCCTCCTCTTCTCCAAACTGAACAGCCCCAACTCTTTCAGTCTGTCCTCATAGCAGAGGTGCTCCAGCCCTCTGATCATCCTCATGGCCCTTCTCTGGACACGCTCCAGCATGTCCACATCCCTCTTGTAATAGGGGCTCCAGACCTGGACGCAGATTTATTCCCCTCGCCTTTCCCCCTACCCCCACAGTAGAATAAACTCACTACACACAGATTCTTTTGGAAAGTCGGGAAAAATGAAATTGTATTTTCTTATAGTATAAGCTAAATACAACAGTATAAAAAGAACATACCACTATAAGAAAAAAAAATTACCTTAATGAGAATGGGAAAGGGTTGAAGCAGCAGTAGCCAAAACAGCGGCAGGGGAAGACAGCAAAGAGCTCAGCAGAAAGCAGCGAAAAGGGGAAGGACAAGCTGTACTTCCAGATATACGGTTCTTGATGCTCCAATGAAATTATATTAAATGGGTGGATTATGGCTGTTTGAGCTATATTTCTAGCTCTGACATAGGAAAAAGTAGTGAACATGTGAACATTCTAGGAATAGGCTATGTAACAGCAACAGTGGATAAGTTAATATAATTTCATTGGAGCATCAAGAGCCGTATATCTGGAAGTGCAGATTGCTCTATCGCTTCTTAGAGACTAAAATTTTCTATCTAGAACAATCTAGTTCTCTAGTCATTCATCCAGCCACTGAACCATTTTCTTGGATATCAGGAGTTCTGGGTTTAAATGAAAGGGGAAAAGGAAGGAGTTAAAAATGAAAAAGGGAAAGCATCCACCCATGCCATATATAGCTTATTAATAAATATTTTTATTTACTTAATCTAGTATAAGAAAAAAATTCATTTTGAAGTTTTTAGAATTATTATTCATTGAACCTAATTCAGATCTGTCTCTGTGATATATGTAGCCTGTAAGAGACACTGAGTCCCCCTAGGGTTTTATTCTAAGCTGTGAATATCTGTCATTAGATGTATAATACATGATTGACACATGGGCAAATGCTGTCTTTCAATTTGTTCTTCCTCAAAGAAGAACAAATTCTGCATCAAGAGAAGCATTGCCAGTAGGGCAAGGGAAGTGATTCTCCCCCTTTACTCTGCTCTTGTCAGACCCCACCTGGAGTACTGTGGGCACTTCTGGAGTCCCCAGCACAGGAAGGACATGGAACTGCTGGAGAGAGTCCAGAGTCCAGAGGAGGGCCACAAGGATGATCAGAGGGCTGGAGCACCTCTGCTATGAGGACAGGCTGAGAAAATTGAGGCTTTTTAGCCTGGAGAAGAGAAGGCTTTGAGGACACCTTATAGTAGCCTTCCAATATCTGAAGGGGGCCTAAAGGAAGGCTGGGGAGGGACTATTCACAAGGTCTTATAATGACAGGATGAGGGGGAATGGGTTCAAATTGGCAGAGGGGAGATTTAAACTAGGTGTTAGGAGGAAGTTCTTTACAGTGAAGGTGGCAAGACACTGGAACAAGTTGCCCAGGGAGGTTGTGGCTGCTCTCTCCTTGGATGTGTTCAAGGCCAGGCTGGATGAGGTCTTGAGCAACCTGATGTAGTGGGAGGGGTCCCTGCCTATGGCGGGGGGGTGGAACTGGATGATCTTTGAGGTCTCTTCCAACCTAGACCATTCTATGATTCTATGAAACCCTTGGCTTTTCACTTTAGATTTTGGCTAACTATTCAATAATGCTAGTATTGGACAATAAAGGCATGAAAGATATGATGCAATACAATTGTGATTAACTGTACATATGAAGAGATCAATGATTTTTTTTTTTTAATAAGAAGTATCATGTACCTCAGGAAATATTTCAGAAGGCATTATTTATTATATTCTTCAACTTGTCCTCAAAAAGTCAGTGTAACTGTACACTGTAACTGTAGAGTACAGTAGTCTCCCAGGCTGACATTATTATTATTATTATTATTATTATTATTATTATTATTATTATTATTATTATTATTATTATTATTATTATTATTTTTTTTTTTTATTATTTTATTATTATAATTTTACTTTTCAGTAATAAAATTCTACTACATTGTTATAGAATAGTTCAAATTGCAGTAGGCTTCTGTGCGAAATCCAGGCTATTACCAGATATAAGTCACAGGCACAGAGATACCAGACACAACACATAGTGAAATGCACATGTTTTTGCTTTTTTTGTAAATGAGGTCTCTCATTAAATAACTGCTTATAATCTATGATATAGTGTAATTTGGCTTTGGCAGATTTTATGTACACTTTCTAGCATCTAAGCACAGATGTATAAGGTATAGAAATATAAATCACAATAATATTTTGACAAAATTGATTTAAGCGTTTTGCTTACATAAAATTCTTGCATTATTTTAATGCTAAATAATTGTTCAAGAACAGAAAAAATGGAAGAAAAAAAAGGCTAATGAGAGCCCAAACTCTAGTACTTTCCATACCGAGATATGTTAAAGAGAAGCTTACAATGAATGCTTGAGTTTTCATTGATTTTGTCTTCCTACAGGTAATTAAAACCAGGTGTTTTATAGGGAAAGTTATTAAATAGATACTAAAGATTTGCTGCATCATAATCATCATCATCATCATCATCATCAAATCCTCACTGTAAAATGCCTTTTATCAATTCAGGGTTAGAAATACTAATGCAATTAAACTTGGTTAGTGCACACAGGATCACAGGCTCATAGAATGTCAGGGGTTGGAAGAGACACAAGGAGATCATCGAGTCCAACACCCCCGACAGAGCAGGACCACATAATCTAGCTCAAATCACAGAGGAATGCATCCAGATGGGTCTTGAGAGTCTCCAGACAAGACTGCGCAACATCTCTGGGGAGCCTGTTCCAGTGCTCTGTGAATCTTACAGTGAAGAAGTTCCCACTTGTGTTGAGGTGGAATCTCTTGTGCTGCAGCTTATATCCATTGCTCCTTGTCCTATCACAGGGAGCAAGTGAAAAGAGCCTCTCATCCCCCCTCCTTCATTACCATGTATGTGGGGAGAGAGGAAAGGAGTAAGGGAT
Organism: Psilopogon haemacephalus; assembly: GCA_013396835.1. Taxonomy (NCBI): domain Eukaryota; kingdom Metazoa; phylum Chordata; class Aves; order Piciformes; family Megalaimidae; genus Psilopogon; species Psilopogon haemacephalus. The sequence continues at coordinate 42,032 of VWZI01015506.1, forward strand.
GGAGGAAGCAAGGGGAGAGGGTAACATCAACCATCTGCATTTTGTCACTGAGGGGAAATATGCTGGTCAAGTCAATGATTTCTTCTTTTTCATTCTGTGATTCAGTTGGGGTAATTTTTCTGTTCTTTGTTTTCCCTTATTTGTCTGTATATCTTTGTTAATCCAAATGAACAATTTATAATGTCTTTCACACATGTCAGATACTATGGTTTCATTAACTTTTTTACTGCTGAAACCAATTTTGACTAGTTCCAATGCTAAGCCTGTGCCCTATCTCTTAACACCATCCCATGTATGTGCTTCTCTGCACCATGGCCTGAAATACATCTTTGCCTTATGTATATTTGAAATCCATGCTTTTATTCCTTCCATGCTCCTTAAGGTCTGCAGTAAATTGTCTTTAAAAAAATCAACTTAGCCTCATGAGCATAATTTCTTCATTAATTAGAAAGCAGGCTTTTAAAATGCATGACTTAAACACTTCATGCTTTTTAAAAGATCATCATTAGTTTCAGCTGACTGTCCACAATTATTACAATAAAATAAACATTTGATCATTTGTTGAAGAGAATTAAGATTTTTATATTTTCGGAAGGTAATTACAGTAAAGCAGATAATTCTATTCTTAGACAACTTGCATTGACACAGCAAATTGCAGCTCTGCTTAAAACCCATTAAGTCTTATCTTACAATAAAAGCAGAAAAGTGATTAATACATAATATTAATTTTCAGTGCCTTTTGAAAGTAACCATGAGCTTTCTACAGGAAGGACCCCATAGCAGGACCTTACAAAGATCTCATTTCAATTATTTAACCTACGGACTATGAAAGCCAAGTAATAAAAGTTTTCTTGGGTTCTCCCTCATTTGATGTTCAGTTATTTATGAGGTAAGACTATATGTAGAAATGATTGATTCATATATTACAAAGTACTTTAAATATGTCATCAAGACTGTAAGTTGTGACAGTATACAATTTTCAGGAAAAAAGGTAGAAATTCTAGCAAAAATTCTCTCACTGCTGCATAGTAGGGAATATGAATATTAGTTATGTATTATGTAGTATAATTTATTTATTTAGTGCCTTTCAACTGATGATCTGGTCATTAAGGAATTAAGTGTCTAATTTTAACAACCTTGAATAATATTTCTTAGCCTTTACATCCTTCAATAGTTTTATGGACTTCTTTCTTATATTTCAAATAGACGTAATCCACTCATTATCCCATTTATTTCCACTCTTATTTTCAACATGAAGGTTTTTTGCTAGTTTGTTTTCTACAAGAACCTTATTTTTCTTGTGTTTGTATTCAATTAACTTTGATGTGCTTTTCAACTGCAGCGTTTTCAAAACTGTATGCATATATTATTCATGCCATCTCACCAATGCTTTTGAGATGTCTTTTTTTAAAAAAGTAAACAGTAGTTAACATAAGCTAATTGGGTTGGAAGGATAAGTTAGAAGGAAATTAACAACTGATCTCTCCAGTTCAGAGAGCATAAGTAACTTCAAGAGAAGGTGCAGGCTTTTAGTCAAGGACAGAATTGCTAGCACCACTTTAAACGATATTTGTGATTTTTTTTTTGGATGCTGGTAGCCATTTGGCTTGCCAAAATTAATTATTCTTGAGGTCAATATGCAAAGCATGGTCTTTGTGCTTACTGACACCTACTGAAAGGAAGGCCAAAGCACTTGGGACACATCAATTTGCTGCATATGTTCTACTAAATATTTTGTCTGGAGACAGTCAAAAGTGTCCTGTAAGCAACAATGGTACTGGTTATATCTACACTGCTTATCTTATCCCAGGGTCCACAGGAAGCACTGTGGGTTTGATTTTGTTGTTGTTGGCTTGGTTTATTTGTTTGTTTCTCCTTTGCTCCTTTTTTATGACAGGGATATTTTGGAGAGAGCTAGTAGGAGCAGCTTAAAATGGGAATAGAGTGAACCTTACAATTAGGAGGTGTGGATCATAGTGTAAGGTGTCCCTCTCCATGGCAGATGGATTTGAACTAGGTGATCTTTAACGTCTCTTCCAACCCAACCATTTGAAGATTCTGTGATCAGGGAATATTGCTTGAGTTCCATCATTCATTCCATCATTATTTAGCAGTGTAAACATATCATGTAATTTACATGGGCACAGACACCTGCTTGTGGAATTGAAACTGCCTAGTTATAGGAATATGACAATCTTCTGTTGTGGATGCCTTGTTCATTGTTTGGTGTGACTGTGGATATTTGACTGTGAAGATGCTTTATCTCTTACTCTTTAGTCTGAAACTTTTTACTTTTCTGGTATTATATTAACCTTGAAATGTTCCCATGCAATGATTAGTAAATAATCAGCCAGAGGAATATGAACAAAGCTCTTCTTTAGTACTGCAGGACTGTGTTTCTGATCTCTAAAATTGCATTGTGTCTAGTTATTTATGAGTGATAGAATATTAAATTTTTTTTTTTTAATTAGTATTTTAATAGATTTAGTTTTGAGATATCTGGGGAAACATTTTCTCATGGGGATTTGAATTACATATATAATACCTTCTTTTTCCCTGCATTTAAAGGGCAAAACATTAGCTTTACATTATTTCTGCTTCTGGTGCAAATACAGAGGCTTATATTGATCTGGGTTCAGTTTTTAGTGATGAACTTGGTTTAAAGCACATCTTTCAAATACATTAGAAATTCAGAGCAAAAATTTTTGTAAATAGGTAAAAATATTATATATCAACCTCACCTAGAGACTGATTGCTGTTTCAATATTTTTCCTTGTAGAATTCTTTTAAAGCATCTTTCTGAGAAAAAAAAAAAACAACCCAAAAGACAGAAATTTCATCTTCCTTGCATGTTTAAATTGTAGTTTATTTCCTATCTCCTTCATATGCTATCTACTCACTGGTTGTGAGTATATGTGCCTAGATTGCAAGAGTAGAAGAGTCTTAAAATTGGAATTACATTTATTTGCATGCTGTTGCTATCTACTGAATACAATGATCTTTTAAAGCCTCTCACATGAGAATGATTGGCCAAGTAAGAGCACAGATCTCTTTCTAGTATTATGCATCATCTTCTGAACGATGATAGGGCAGAAATCCCATCATTAGCCTTAACAAAACAATTAAAAATCAGTGCATCTGTAGAAACATTTGCTATTCCTCTTACTTTTGGGCTTTATTTTTCTAATTATATGTTTTCCTTTACCCAGGTTTTTCTCAATATGGCTTGCATTCTGAGAGAGTGGTGATTCATTAGGGAAAAATGATTTTATTTTTAAATGCAGTCAGTAAACAAAAGTTTTGTATAAGGCCTATACACCCACTTTGGACACTGTAGAGGAGTCTCAATGACCCAGCTTTGTTAGTCCCTGGTAGAAGAAAATCAGGTTTAATGGGCTGATGTGCAGAGAATGCACATTGCTATGTGAATATCGCTTATCAGACAGCACTGCAGAAAAGCACAAAATATCTTTTAGATGTATGGCAAGAACTGATCTCTCCCATCACCTTTCCCTGTTTTATTACTATTTCCTGAAGCAAAGGGAGAATCAAGGACAAACTGACAGAAATCTGTGCTCTGGCCTGGTCTCAGGGCAAAGTTATAGATTTACAATAGATGCATATTTTTGCAGTGCAGGTTCACATAGCTGAGGAATTTGTTGAGAGATGACAGAAAAACCTATAAAAATCCTGAAACATAATTCTATGCCTACAGATTTTCTATGCCAGGAGAAACAGCCATGATAAGCATATTTAGTATATTTTAATTTTTTTTCCTTCGCATTAAAATACTGAAATGATGATCCCAGTAAACTGAAAAAAATGAAAAGGAGTTTAGAACAGGTATAAATTTCCCTTAATATCTGCTATACCATACCATGTGTCTTATTAAATATATATGATACTAAACTGAAGCAGATTATGAAATCACTAGATCAATAAATGTCAAAAAAATTGTTATAGAATCATAGAATGGTTTAGGTTGGAAGTGACCTCAAAGATCATCCAGTTCCAACCCCCCGCCATAGGCAGGTATACCTCCCACTAGTACAGGTCACTCAAGGCCTCATCCAGCCTGGCCTAGAACACATCCAGGGAGGGAGCAGACACAACCTCCCTGGGCAACCTGTTCCACTGTCTCACCACCCTCACTGTAAAGAACTTTCCCCTAACATCCCATTTAAATCCCCCTCTTTCAGCTTAAACCCATTCCCCCTCATCCTGTCATTACAAAACCTTGTGAATAATCCCTCCACAGCCCTCCTGTAGGCTCTCTTCAGATATTGGAAGGCTACTATAAGGTCTCCTTGAAGCCTTCTCTTCTCCAGGCTGAAAAGCCCCAATTCTCTCAGCCTGTCCTCATAGCAGAGGTGCTCCAGCCCTCTGATCATCTTTGTGGCCCTCCTCTGGACTCGCTCCAACAGTTCCATGTCCATCTTGTGGTGGGGGGCTCCAGAAGTGCACACAGTACTCCAGGTGGGGTCTGACAAGAGCAGAGTAAAGGGGGAGAATCACCTCCCTTGCCCTGCTCGCCACGCTTCTCTTAATGCAGCCGAGGACACAGTTGGCTGTCTAGGCCACACGTGCACACTGTTGGCTCTGTTGAGCTTTTCATCCACCCAGACCCCCAGGTCCTTTTCCTCAGGGCTGCTCTCCAGACGTTTGCACCCAGCCTGTAATTGTGTTTGGGATTGCACTGACCCGGGTGTAGGACCTTACACTTGGCCTTATTGAATTTCATGAGGTTGGCCTGGGCCCACCTCTCCAGCCAGTTATAAGTGCAGCTGTAGGAACATTTATAGCAGATATAAAGTTGAATAAAGATAAAACCACAACACACACATACACACATACATAAGAGAAGGTGTCGAGGTTTGAACTGAATCAAAGTTAGTTACATAGCAACTACAGTGGATGAAATATTGGAAATTGTTATTTTTTTAATACAACCAGTGATGGAAAGAGAAAAAATAAAAACAAAAAAGCATGAGGTTTACCAATATTTATCCCTGTTTCTTTCTTTTATTCTATAAATTATTAACACGACCTTGGGTTTTTCTAATAAGATATCATAAGTAAACAGCTTTTCATTCAAAGTCAAGCAAACAAACAAACCCACCCCACCCAAAGAAGACCCTTTACTCAGGCTATCATAATAGTTGGGATTTTTTTTTGTTAAAGACCTCTAAGATTGTTTTACCACAAGCAAAGTAAGCCATCAGCCCTTTAGCTTCTTTAGAAAGGTAATAGTTCATACTTTTCTGTAACAGAGATTAAGTAATAAAAAATATTTGAAATAAAATAATTTATGGTTCTACATTGTATTTCTACATTTCTTATTCAGCATGCTATTCTTTTACTGTAATACAATCCTTCAAGTGTGCTAGCCAATTTTCATCATATCATTTGCATATTTTCCATGTCACTTCAAGGTTTACCATTTGTTCTCTCTCTATATACTTCAACAAGTTTAGGCTACTGATATTGTGTCTATTTAAAATTATTTTTCTAACATCAGTACACTTTTTGTAGCATAAAGTGCTATACATTAAAATCCATAGGAAAAGTCAATATCAGATAAGCACTTCTAAGGTATGAATAAATCCAATAAGGACTAGTCTGCAGTGAGAGAAGTTTGATCTAATTGGAGGATTTGAATAAGAAATTAGATTATAGGCTGAGACAGGAAAACAAAATTTGATTCTACTTCACTCATTCATTTACTGAAATGGTATAAAGTTAGAATCAAAACAAAAGACAGACTGCTTTGCACCACGATGACTGCTGCATCTCTCTCCTTGCCTTCTTAGCTGGATCTGAATAAACTGAATAACTTCACTAACTTCTTTCCTGCTGATAATCCACCTGGCCAATCTACTTTTGCTTATCTGGCACGTAAGACAGGTAGTGAGATAAGATTGGGAAGTGGGGGAAGGTGGTAGGGTGGTTGAAAACCCCTCTTAGCAATTTTGATCTCTGGGAGGGGTGTGGTGTTTCTGTATTATCTTTTTCACTGCATATATCTAAAAATATCTGTTATATATTGTAAATATCTGCTTGTATATTGTGCAAAGCTGTAAATATAAACATTCTTTTCCTTAACTTCCAGCTGTCTGAGTCTAGCCTGGGCAATTTCAAAGTGTAGGGGGGTTAGGAAACTGCCAAACCACCACAAAGTGCAGAAATACGACAAAAAGTTCTAGAGCACTTTAAGAAATAAGTAGCAAATGCAAACATTAAATCTGGAAGAAGGTTCTTAGTTTCAAGTATACTTCTTGCCCATCAGGGGACTTGAGAAGCTCCTTTCTGCTACTACGGCAGAAAGGCACAACAGAATCCAGTTACAGAATTTCTTAGAGAGAGGCTTTGAAATATTTACTCACAAAATAGTATCAGACAGTACCCAAAACTTGAAGGGAATTCTGCTGGTACCTTGAAAGTTGTTGCAGGCAACACAGAGCATGTAGCAGGTCAGAGCAGGCAAATCAAAAGTAAAAGCGAAAGCAGAAAAGCACGTGGCAGAAGCCTATTTATTGTATTGCCCATATGTAAATGGATGACATGGCCACACAAATTCACCAATCGGAACGGCACTTTGCCAAATCTGACCACATTAGGTGAAGTCAGGAGCTTGCTTTCCCTTATTTGGGAGGAACAAGTCTGGGCAAGTCTTGGACCATCAAGGTGAGTGTCTCTAAGCATTTTGTCTTCTTCCTGCACTCTGACTGGGCAAGCCAGGACATGTATCTTTTGCAACACTAATCAGGGACTGTATTTTGGATTTGTGCTGGAAACTGTGCATAACAGAGGGATGTTTTAGATATTGCTGAGCAGTGCTTACACAGAATCAAGACCTCATCTGCTTCTCATACCACCCCCCCAGGGAGTAATTTAGTAGTGCACGAAAAACTGGGAGGAGACACAGCTGAGACAGGTGACTTCAACTAAGCAAAGGGACCATATATCATATGATGTCATGCTCAGCAATAAAGTAGGGTGAAGACTGGCAGTGGGGATGCTTCCCTCAGAAGGACTAACTGGGGATCGGTCTGTTGGTGGTGAGATTTTTTTTTAATTCACATCAATTGCCTTTCTGAAGATTTCTCTTTTTAAAATTTTCCTTTTCATTCAAGTTTTTACAATTGTTACACTGTTCTTATTTCAGTACGTAAGTTTTCTCAGTTTTGGCCTTCCAATTCTTTCCCCCTGATGAGCTGGGGTGTGAGTGAGAGGTTGTGTAGTGTTTAGTTGCCAAGTGGTGTTGCAACATGACGTACAGGAAGATTGGACATCAACAATTTTATTCCTTGTGTTCTAGAATCATTATATTTGAATCCGTTATTCAAAACAACCTTCATGACATATAGGCTCCATAGATCATTGTATGGAACAGAAAGCTCCTGTGCTAGATTAATTTTGTTTCATTTTTTAGTAGTGGTGCCTAGTCTTTTGACATGTATGTTCAACAACCACATAATAGCACAGATGAAAACCTAACTAAATTGAAAAGACAGTTCTCCAAGTGGAAAATAAAATCTGAAGGCATACTCTTGGCAAGTAAATAAATGCATTTGTTTTTATGAATTCTATTATTTTACTGAGAAACAAACCCCTCCACTGGCATAAGTAAATGTACACTTGATTCAAATATTCATCTTGGAATTTTAAGGGCTGCTAGCAAGAAAGGTACTATTATCTTTTAAGTATTTTTGTTATCTGAACTATATTAAATTAGTGATATAATTTGTACAAGTAACAGCTTGAAATGCTGGAGCATGTCCAGAGAAGGGACACAAGGATGATCAGAGGGCTGGAGCACCTCTCCTATGAGGACAGACTGAAAGACTTGGGGCTGTTTAGTCTGGAGAAGAGGAGGCTCCCAGGTGACCTTATTGTGGCCTTCCAGTATCTGAAGGAGGCCTACAAGAAAGCTGGGGAGGGACTTTTTAGGCTATCAGGTAGTGAGAGGATTGGGGGGAATGGAGCAAAGCTGGAGGTGGTGAGATTCAGACTGTACATGAGGAGGAAGTTCTTCAGCATGAGAGTAGTGGGACCCTGAAAAGGGTTGCCCAGGGAGGTGGCTGGAGCCGCATCCCTGGAGGTGTTTAAGGACATGCTGGATGAGGCTTTGTCCAGCCTGATCTAGGGTAGGATGTCCCTGCCCATGTCAGGAGGACTGGAACTTGATGATCTTTGTCCCTTCCAACCCTGACTGATTCTATGATTCTAAATGGTGTGAAGACACACACCTTGGCAGATAGCAAAAATAAGAAAAAAATATGAGGTTTGTTTATTGTATTTGTGCATATATTTATTATTTAGGTAGTTGCATAATATTTCAGTTTGATACCTGTAATTCTCTAATCTGTTGCTTTTCAGAAAATCTTAATTATCTGATGGCCAGAACAGTAAAATCTTTCTATTTAGGCTGTGCATCCTTAAACCTTTTATTATGAGAAAAGGTAATGGCAGATAATACAAACTAACTTCAAGCTGAGCAGTATAACTCACTCCTATAAATGACAAATACTCCCTCCTTAGATCATTTATGCCAGGTAATTTGTCTTTCTGACAAAATGACTTCCAGGCAAACGTCTTCGCAGAAGCATTGGTGTGGTTAGTCAGAAGTTCATTTCCAACGAATCTCTTATGAAGTCTTAATATGCCAATTTTCTCCTCATGCACTCATCTTTAAGAGCCCCATCATACTGGTCTAAAAGAAGTTTTATGACAAGTCTAAATGCTCCAGATAGCAATTCCTTGAAGACATCCTTTCTCAGTATAATTTAAATCAGGTTCAGGCACCTAAGCAAATGAAGTATTTACTGCTGGATTCAAATTGGAATCAGCTGAGAAAAGTGCTGGGCATGATCAGACCTAGAATTCTCTCAACAATTAGGAAATTTCCAGTTCAATAGAGATACATGTAGGAAGTCTAAGTATTTCCAGGATTAACTGACAGCTACCTGTAATGGAGGGTATTAATTAATGCCAGATGTGATTTTTTCAAAATTAATATTGTTTATTAATTTTTATATTCAGAAATCTCTCACCACCTGCCCAGTAATTTTAAATAACAATTGGTTCTGTACAATAGTCATGAAAATATTACACGAAGGAATAACTGGATATAGAACAAATAACTAGCAATGTTAAAACATGAAATTCAATTGAACTGGAAAGGAAGTTCTTGAAGTCAATTTACCACTTGCCCACTAGATGGACTCAAGAGGCACCTTTCTCTTTAAGACAGAAGGCTAGGATTCAATTAGATTCAGTTACAGAGCTTGCTAAAGATTTGCTAAAGAGGCTTTGAGTATTTACTCACAAAATTAGCTCCTGACTTGCGGGGCTAGCTACATTTTCCAGACAACACCCAAACACTTGCAGGGGGTTCTGTCAATGTCTTGTCAGCCATTGAGGCTTCTGATATTCCCAGGCTCTTAGCAGGGGTGCTGAGAGAAAGCAATCAATCTCTGACCTGGTCCTGGTTCCTCTTGGCTTCAGACTCAGCAGGGAGGCAGGCAGGATGTCTTACAGTTGTGTAGTCTTGTCAGGAGACTTGCAGGTGTCACACTGGCTAAGCAAGCCTATCACATGGAGGCATTTGGTGCCTATTCCTGAAGCAGTTTCCAGGCAGACAAGCCCAAAGTATCAGGGCTTGTTATGCAGCAGAGCTGGCTTATAGCTTAGCAGATATAATGCTGCAGAGCATGGCAGGATGGAATGAGGCAGTAGCAGAACACTGCCAGATGCAGAAAGCACAATAAGGCAGAAAAATAGTGGTGGCAGCAAGTGCACTGTCTCTACCTGCTAATCTCTTTTATCAATGTAGCCTGAGCCTAATGGGCCTTTGGACACAGATTAGCTGATCAGAATAGCAGTTAGCCAAGCTTAACCATATTAGGTGAAGTCATGTCTTACTTTTCCCTTTTAGGCAAAACACAAGTGTATAAACATGTGTGGGTACCCTGTAAACAAGTTTGTACAGACATGGAGACACCAGAGCCTTTTGTCTTCCTTTCTCATGGTTGCTTCTCCCAACAACAGATGGAGGGAGAGAAGAAAACATGTCTGGGCAAGCCAGGACATGTTCAGGCCTATTCTGGCCTATTTAATTATTCCATGACAGTACCCAAGGCATTTTTTCAGTTTGTTGAGAATTGTATTATTAGCATGCATAGTTTTTCAGGCAATGATGTTCTTATCATCTGCACTCAGTTTCTCTGTGCTCTTAATAAGGCAGTAATATATGCTAGACATTCTTTTTCCCCAAATTATTCTAAATCAATGTTGCAAAAAAACCCTGTTGGGAAACAACACTATTGATTAATTAAATGTATTTATTAATTAGTTGTATAGTACACTATAGATGCTTTAAAAATAAAAGTAAAAAAATAAATTAAAACTGAAATCAGAATCAGTGTGATATTTGAATTGAATTAATTTTTGCTTGCTTGCTACTGCAATCTAACCAATAAAATCAACTAAGGTTTGGCATACACAATATTCAAAGGACTTAATCTGTTCAATCACAGAAAAAAAAAAATCAGGAACAGAAATTAACTATTCATTTTACTGTGAGACAAATTATAGCTTTAGTTGTAGCTCTCTGTATTCTTAGACTCTTCAGAATGTGTCTTAAAAATTATATATACATTTTTTTTGGAAGATGTACAAAAATCCAATTGTTACAGGGCACTCCAAATTCCTTTTCCCCACCTCTGTCTCCGGAGATTTGAATGGGGAAAATGAAGGCACAAAATCTGCTTTCCCCCTTCCTCCATAGGCTTGAAGGGGGAACAGCAAAAGGTACCTTTTTCCACACGTGTCAGTACACATGCTGGGAATCAGCTGGTGGTTGCCTGGATTCTTCACATGCAGTATATATGGACACTTTGTCTAGAAAAAGCATAAATAGAGTGAGGTAAAAGGTCCCCACCTTTATGGAGTTCTGGCTTTGCACTGTTACATTTTGGAGAGTTCTCACTTGTGGACGACTCTCACTTTTTGCAAAGCTCCCCATTTTTGGATGGTCCCTCACTTCTGTGCCATTCTGTCCTTAGGTCCATTTGAGAGAGCTGCTGACAGCACCTGGATCCAGCTCCTCTCAGACCACAATGTGCAGCTGACTTCCTGCTCACTACCCTGAGCTAGGGGAGATGCTAGCAACTTGGCTTTCCCCCAAGCTGCTGAGGCAGCGCTGCTCTGTGAATCTTTATCTCATGAAGGCTGATTAGACTTCTTTCCACATGGATCCACACAATTGCATATAACTTGCAGGAGACTGCTTCCATAGAGAAGTTCAGCAAGTGATCATCACTAATTTTCCCACCTCACCTATGTGAAAATCTTGGCTCAGCCTGATTTGTGGTTGGGGAAAGCTGTATTGTAACTTAGCCTTTTCCATTTTCTGACTTTCCTAAATCTCTAAATTTGCTCATAAGCATCCTTTGAAGATTTTTCTTGACTGAATTCAAGCCCGTAAATAAATCTTAACTAGTGCTGTATTTAATTTGGAGGTGGAGTTTTCATGGAAATAAAAATAATTCCATTTTAATAATACCCAACCCCCTACACCAGTCTTCACTCAAGAAAAAAAAAATCTGCATTAAGAACAGAAGTATCTCTGAACTGATTCAAATATATTTATTCAATGAATGAGCCTGTACAGTAGGATTTTTTTTTTAATATCTTTTATTGCTGTTTCTACATATCGGTTACAATGGGTTTATGTTCAAAGGGGACTTCAAAGTATGAAAAACTCTACCCATTTGACTTCTACAAAGATGCATATCTACATATATTTGCACCTACATATGGTGTTTACTTATTTTCCTCTATTTTAATCATTAGAGGAAAATGCATTAATTAAATTAATCCTTTTGGATGGGCATTTTGAACATTACCTAAATATTTCTATAATTTCCTTAATCACACAGAAATACTGTGTAATAAATCATGGAATCATAGAATCATAAAATCATAGAATGGTCTAGGTTGGAAGA
>VWZI01015508.1:11122-26946 GCA_013396835.1 Psilopogon haemacephalus
TAATTCCAAAGCCTTCTTTTTTTTTTTTTTTTCTTTTTCTTTTTCTCATTCTCTTTTTCTTTTTCTTTTATTTATTTATTTATTTATTTTTATTTTTTTACAGTGGCAGTATCTGCAGCTCACTTATTTTGAAACCATGGTGGTGGGGAGAAGTGTTAAGTGTGGTGTTGAACTGTGGGTTTGATACTACTAGCACTTCTGAAACTGTCCTGGTTTGAGTCAGGACAGAAGAAATGCTGTTCACTGATTTTACTTTTCAGCCCAGCCTCTCCTGAGTAACTGCACTTGCTGAAATTAATGGCATGTTTTAGCAGAGCAGTGCCTGCTTTTGGCAGGACTAACACTCCATGTTTCTAGTTAGTACCAAGGGGTGGTACTAACCCTTGGCTTTAGGGTTAGTTGCTAAATTGTGTGTGATACAACAAGGTTGCAGAGTAAAATGCTGCTCCTACAGGGAGAAGCAGACAGGACAGGTGACTCTAAACAGATCAAGGAGGTGTTGAATTCTATGTACAGATCAAGGAGGTATTGCATTCTATCATGGCATCTGTGATAGATGCCATGAGCTGGGTAAGGTCTTAGGAGCTCCCTAGAGAGACTACTACTACATGGTGCATTCTCCTTTTCATGCCTCTTTACATGCCACACTGTTTCTGTCCTTTTGAATTCAACAGGATATACATATACATATGTATATGGAATATACATATGGAATATAATATATACATATATATGACCCTTGGTGGATAAGGATGCTTCTTTCACCTGCTGGAACACTTCCTGCCTGTGGAAAAATCTATTCTCAGGTGATAGGCATACAAAAACTCCCAGGCTAAAACATCCTTCCAATATCTGAAGGGGGCTCACAGGAGGGCTGGGGAGGGACTATTCACAAGGTCTTGTAATGACAGGACAAGGGCAAATGGGTTTAGATTGGCAGAGAGGAGATTTAAGTGGGATATTAGGAGGAAGTTCTTTACAGTGAGGGTGGTGAGACACTGGCACAGGTTGCCCAGGGAGGTTGTGGCTGCTCCCTGCCTTGAGGTGTTGAAGGCCAGGTTAGATGAGGCCTTGAGCAACCTTTTCTAGTGGGAGGTGTCTCTGCCTATGGTGGGGGGTTGGAACTGGCTGAGCTTTGAGGTCCCTTCCAACATAAACAGTTCTATGATTCTATGATCTTTCAAAGTTTGTGATTCAACATCTTTCAGCCCCCAAACTGGCTGCTTGACCACAACACCATTCCTATCACCCCTGGCACAAGGATGCTGCACTGTGCCAGGCATCTTGCTTGCACTGTGTGTCCAACAATCAGCACCTTGGGCAGCTTTTGTTTCATCCCAGTGCACCACACCTCAACATATCCTTCTCTTCTGCTCTCATACTAATGGTGATGCACATCAGCCACATCCTGACCACACAGGTATGATGGTCCAGGGGCAATGCAGGATTTACAGAGCTGCTGTGCTAAGGTGCCTATAGATTTGGAGGTTTAGATCACAGGATCACAGGATGTTAGGACCCAAAGAGATCAAGTCCAACTCTCCCTGCCAGAGCAGGACCATGCAATCTAGCTCAGGTCACACAGGAACACATCCATACAGGCCTTCTCCAGAGAAGGAGACTCCACAACCCCTCTGGTAAACCTGTTCCATTGCTCTGTGACCCTTACAGTAAAGAAGTTCCCTCTTGCATTGAGGTGGAACCTCTTGTGCTGCAGCTTCCATCCATTGCTCCTTGTCTTCCACAGTGGTGATAAAAACCAGCAACCCTAACTCACTGCTCTATACAGGGAGCTCCTGGATCCAGTGCTGAGTCTCCAGGCTGCTTGTAACTGGCTGTGGAAGGAGGACACAGATTGCACAGGAAGTCTATGGAGAGATGCCACGAGCTGGGCAAGCTTTTAGGAGCTCCCTAGTACATGGTGCATACTCCTTTTCACGCATTCTTACACACCACACTGTCTCTGTCCTTTTGAATACAACAGTTATGATGTAACTAAGGAACCAAGCATGTCCCAGTTCAGGTGAAACATAAATTCAGCAGAGATCACCCTTACATAGAATCATAGAATCAGTCAGGGTTGGAAGGGGCCGAAAGGATCATCTAGTCCCAACCCTACTGCTATGGGCAGAGACATCTCACACTAGATCAGGCTGTCCAGAGCCTCACCCAGCCTGCCCTTAAACACCTTCTTGTGGCTTTCTAGTATCTGAAGGGAGCCTACAAAAAATCTGGGGAGGGACTTTTTAGGCTATCAGGTAGTGACAGGACTAGAGGGAATGGAGCAAAGCTGGAGAGATTCGAACTGGAGGTGAGGAGGAAGTTCTTCACCATGAGAGTGTTGAGAGGCTGGAATGGGTTGCCCAGGGGCGTGGTTTGGGCCACATCCCTGGAGGTGTTTAAGGTCAGGCTGGCAGAGGCTGTGGGCAGCCTGATCTAGAGTAGGGTGTCCCTGGGCATGGCAGGGGGGTTGGAGCTGGATGATTCTTGTGGTCCCTTCCAATCCTGACTGATTCTATAATTCTATGACCTCCAGGGATGGGACCTCAACCACCTCCATGGGCAACACATTCCAGGGTCTCACCAGCCTCACGGGGAAGAACTTCCTCTCAACATCCAGATTGAATCTCCCCATTTCCAGCTTTGTTCCATTCCTCCAGTCCTATCACAATCTGACAGCCTAAAAAATCCCTGCCCAGCTTTTTTGTAGTCCCCCTTCAGATACTGGAAGGCCACAGTAAGGTCACCTGTGACACTTCTCTCCAGACTCAACAGCCCCAACTCCCTCAGTCTCTCCTCACAGCAGAGCAGCTCCAGCCCTCTGATCATCCTCGTAACCTTCTTTGGACAAAGAGAGTAACAAAGTAGAGAGTAACAAAAAAAAGAGTAACAAAGTGAAGAATAACAGAGTAAAGAGTAACAAAGAGTAATAAAGCGAAGAATAACAAAGAGTAACAAAGTAAAGAGTAACAAAGTGAAGAATAACAGAGTAAAGAGTAACAAAGAGTAATAAAGTGAAGAATAACAAAGTAAAGAGTAACAAAGTAAAGAGTAACTAAGTAAAGGGTCATAAAGTGAAGAATAAGGGAGTAAAGAGTAACAAAGAGTAATAAAGTGAATAATAACAAAGTAAAGAGTAGCAAAGAGTAATAAAGTGAAGAATAACAAAGTGAAGCATAACAAAGAGTCATAAAGTGAAGAATAAGAATAAAGAGGAATAAAGTGAAGAATAACAAAGTCAAGCATAACAAAGAGGAACAGTGGAGTAATAGAGTGAAGAATAACAGAGTAAGGAGTAGCAAAGTAAAGAGTAACAAAGAGTAACAAAGTGAAGAATAACAGTATAAAGAGGAACAATGTAAAGAGTAATAAAGTGAAGAATAAGGAAGAGTAAAGAGTAACAAGGAGTAAACAGTAACAAAGTAAAGAGTAATAAAGTGAAGAATAACAGAGTAAAGAGTAACCAAGTAAAGAGTAATAAAGTGAAGAATAACAAAGAGTAAAGAGTAACAAAGTAAAGAGTAACAAAGTAAAGAGTAACAAGAAAAAATAGCCATTGAGCAAGCCACAGACACATGCCTTTGCACACACACACACACACACACACACACACACACACACACACACACACACACTTATACACAAAAGGTTAAACAACAAAATTGTTATCCGGTGCAGGAAATGTTATGTGCTCATCAGAACGCTGTCCAAACTGCTTTATGATTACCATCCCAGGATTTTAAATAATGGCTGAGTCTGAGGTGAGACTTTCAAAACAAAACAGTAACTGCTGATGAACAGGGAGGTGGAAAGTGAAAGGGGATTTAGGAGGGACTTCAATCCTACAGCAGACAGAATCGGTTTAACAAGTAGTCACTGTTTCCAGAGCCAATGTTCATTCTTTCTCACTGCTGGGGCACTGTCTCAGATGACCAAGAAATTAAGGAAGTCAAGGAGAGAAATACACCACCATAAGCTACTTAACATTACTCACAGCCTCTCACAGGAAATCAAAGAGGAAAACAGAAACGTGATGTGTGCTAGATCCTCTCCAATGCAGTTGGAAGGATCAGTGAATCATGTCAGCTCCTGTCTTTGGCTGCTAGGGTTTGGGTTATTTCATTATTTTTTTTCTGCTATTGTTAATTTTTAGTTGGCACTCCCCTTGCAATTTCAGACTGCAGCAATCGAATCAGCTGGGCTGTATCTTTCAGCGAAATGTCAACCAGACCATTCACAAAATCAAAGGAGAAAAAGAGAATGAGAAAAACAACAACAAACCAAATCAAGCCAAACCCAAACCAAACCCCCAACAAAAGAAAACAAATCCCTCCCCAAAACCCCAAAAAAACCCAACAACTACAACGATATCAAACCTGCAACAGCAAAAAAACAACCAAATCAACCAAACCAATGGGAGGTGTCCCTGCCTATGGTGGGGGGGGTTGGAGCTACATGATCTCTGAGGTCCCTTCTGACCCAAACCATTCTATGATTCTATGAACCACTTTGGAATCAACAGCTTCAGGGTGATGTGGTCCTCAGTCACAATCCCAGAGAGTTATTGTTCCAGCAGATAAGTAACACCCTGCAAATTTCTTTCAACACAGGATGCAAAGCTGAGTCACTGCAGGAGGAGATCTTTATTTCCCCTGAATGGTGAGCTGGGCAGCTGTGCCAAAAGTGAAGTAAAAGCTCCTCTCTTATCAGGGATCCTGCACCTAATGAGTATACTCTTTCTTTCACAGAATCACAGAAACATGCAG
Source organism: Psilopogon haemacephalus (assembly GCA_013396835.1). Lineage (NCBI taxonomy): Eukaryota > Metazoa > Chordata > Aves > Piciformes > Megalaimidae > Psilopogon > Psilopogon haemacephalus. Next base: position 15,889 of record VWZI01015508.1, read on the forward strand.
GTTGGCAAAGCCCCTCAGGATCACCAAGTCCAACCTAGAACCCTACTCTACAAGATTCATCTTAAACCATGTCCCTAAGCACCACATCCAAACCCCCCTTAAACACATCCAGGGTGGGTGACTCCACCACCTCTCTGGGCAGCTCATTCCAATCCCTGACCTCTCTCTCTCTGTGAAAAACTTTTTCCTAATGTCCAGTCTAAACCTCCCCAGTCTCAGCTTGAGGCCATTCCTCCTTGTTCTGTCTCAGATTACCTGTGAGAAGAGCCCAGCAGCAGCCTCTCCACAATGTCCCTTCAGGTAGTTGTAGACAGAAATGAGGTCTCCTCTCAGTCTTCTTCTTCAACCTAACCATCCCCAGCTCCTTCAGTCACTCCTCATAAGATTTATTCTCCATGCCCTTCCCCAGCTTCCTTGCCCTCCTCTGATCCAGCTCCCCTGGCAGCCTTTGGTCTTCCCTCAGCCTCCTCCTGCTCAAACCAAACAACCTCAGCTCCTTCAGTTGTTCCTCACAAGAGCCATTCTCCCCATACTCTCTTTCAGAAGTCTCATTTTCCCCTGAACTCTTTTTGGGGAGACCAAGGTTACCATGGTCAGTGTAGTAGAACCCCAGCAGCAGCTAGGAGATTTTGTTGCAAATGCAACATCACTGCTTTAGAAATAGTTTAATTAGTGTGTATGTTTTTTCCTGGCCTGCTGCAAGGATGTGTGTGCAGGATGGATAGCAGGTTTCTCAAATGTGTACAACGTGCTCTTCTTCCTTTGTTGGTTGATTGGTTTGTTGTGGTCTGTAAGATGTTTTCTTTGGTCCTGTGTTGGTTTGAGCTAATTGGAGAATTTGAGTGAGAAATTAAACATACTGTGTCACTTCACCCAGTTTCACTGAGAGAGAAGAAAGAAGATTGTTTTGAGAATGTTCCCAAAACATCCAGATAAGGCAGTCTGCTTGCGCAGTCAGTTGGCTCTGGGTCCGTGCAGGCTTCAGCAGCTTCTTTCCTTTGTATCTCTGCCTTTTTACTAATTCAGAGTAAAATCACTAAAACCATTCATTCCTTCCTGCCACTAATCTTTCTGACCGATCTTCAGCTTATCTGCAGCATCATCAAGTGGTGAGATAAAGCTGGGGGAAAGGGGGAAGGTGCTAGGGGGGTTTAGTTTCCCTCTCTTGGGGATTTTGGTCTCCAGGAGGGGTGTGGTGTCTGTATTTCTTTTTTACTGTATATTTCTGTAAATATCTGTTATATCTTNCACAGGAAGGCATCCAGGTGGGGTTGGGTAGCCTCCAGAGAAGGGGACTCCACAACCTCTCTGGGCAGCCTGCTCCAGGGCTCTGGCACCCTCACTTGAAAGAAGTTTATCCTCCTGTTGAGCTGAAACCATCTCTGTTCCAGTTTGGAGCTGTTGCTCCTTCCTTGGCTTATTGCAACTGACCATGGAAAAGAGCTTGGCCCCAGGCACTTGAGCCCCATCCCTCAGGCATTTGAACACATCGATCAGATCTCCTCTCAGCCTTCTCCAGACTAAACAGCCCCAGGGCTCTCAGGCTCTCTTCACAGGGGAGATGCTCAAGTCCCCCAGTTATAGTCACCTCTGGACATTTCCACACGGTCTGCCCTCTAACCTATCTTCTCTTTCTGGTGCCTCTCCAGAGCCCTGAGATGTGCCAGTCTGGACTGGCAGAAGGTGAGAGTGCCTTTGCAATAGGTTGCCCAGCAATTCTTTGCCTTCACACTTCTCTCTAACCACACCTCCCACAGACTTGCTTCAGTGCACAGCTGCTCTGGCCCATAAGGATTGCCTTCTGCTTTCCAGCTGAAGCTCTCAATCTCTTCCTCCCTCTCAGTGGTGCTTTTTCTGTCTCAGGAGATGGCCCAGAGTCCAGCAGTCATCGCATCAGCTACAGTGGGGGCCCTTCCAGCTGGCCTTTTTTTCCTGCTTTCCAGTTTGTCACTGTCTTCTGAATGGGCTTTGCCCTCTCATCCCACCTTCTAAATGGGAGCTGAGGCTGTCTGGTACTTCGTGGGTATATTCAGCTGTTTATTGCCAGTTTCCCTGTAGTGCTGAGCTAGCTTATGACTAGAGCCTTTGCAAAACACTCACCATGCACATGGTGATAACCAAGCAGCAAAGCTTTTAATAGTCCCTGTCAAACTGCACATGGGTGCCTGAACACAACTTCTGTGGGTTTGCTGAGACTATCTCTGGGTGTGAGAGTGCAGTAGAGGAGGTTGCTGCCAAGCTTGTAGCTCCAACCTGGTACAAAAAAATCCAGATAAGTCTTAGATCTTGTAGGGAGCCTACAAGGGGAGTGGGAAGGGACTATTTGCAAGGTCTTGTAATGACAGGACAAGGAATAACAGGTTTAAACTGTCAGAGGGGAGATTGAAATTCTTTGCAGTGAGGGTGGTGAGACACTAGCACAGATTGCCCAGGGAGGCTGTGGCTGCTCTCTGCCTGGAGGTGTTCAAGGCCAGGTTGGATGAGACCTTGAGTGACCTGATCTAGTGGGAGGTGTCCCTGCCTATGGTGGGGGGTTGGGACTGAATGAATTTTGAGGTCCCTTCCAACCTAAACCATTCTATCATTCTATGATCTCCACTAGCTGCTTCCTCAACTAGTGAAGGGTTACTGTTGTTCAGCATGAGAGTGGTGAGAGCCTGGAATGGGTTGCCCTGGGGGGTGGCTGGGGCCACATCCCTGGAGGTATTAAAGGCCAGGCTGGATGATGCTCAGGTCAACCTGCTCTAGGGTAGCGTGTCCCTGCCCCTGGCAGGGGGGTTGGAACTAGATGATCTTTGTGGTACCTTCCAACCTAAACCATTCTATGATTCTATGGTCATTCGTGAAGGGTTACTGCTCTTCTCTTTTCCTCCCATTTTCAGTGGCTCTTGGTTGTTTGGCCTTTGCTAAACATGGGCCAGGAGCTGACAGAGTGCCTCCTTCAATAGACTCTCATGGTATTTTGGATTCTTTTCCCTTCCCTGGCTGCCTGTAAACAGCCATTGACTGCTGGAAAGGATTTCCTTCACCTCTGTTTTTTTTGTCTCACAAGGTTTTCTGCCCTGACATTGCCATCATGCACATCAGGCTATTGTGGCCCTCAGCAGCATATATTATCCTCTCTGTGCCTTCTCAAAGGGATGGACACCTACACTGCTCCACCAGGGTGCTCAGCAAAGGACAAAACGCTGAGTCTGCCTTCTCTTTCCTGCAGCAGCTTAATTTCAGTGAAATCTGGCTTTGCCTGAGCATGAATTACCCAGCTTCTTACAAAAAAAAACCAACCAAAAACCAGAAAAAAAAAAAGAGCATTAGCAGCTAAACTGTGTCTCTGTCTCCTCATCTTTCCTGGCTTTGTGCATTCTTCCTCTGTTCTTTATGGTTTGCCCTGTTATTGATATTATCTGTCTCATGAAAACAGTGTACTACAGATGTTGTTCCACAGGGTTGGTTTTTTTTTTTCCTTTTTTGGATTGGGTCACTAATGACAAAACAGCAGATTTACTCTCAGGTCTGATTTTTTCCATTGTATTGCAGCCATTGCTTAGATGTGCACAAAGCAGATCTGGGGCATGGTTTCTCCCTCCTCTGAAGACATGAGTTTGTCTTTCAGAGCTGTTTGTTACTCTGTGCTCTGGGTGGCTCTGGAATAGTACTCAGTTGACTGTTTGCAGCCATGTCTTCTATTCAGAGGAGAGCTTTGATACTTTACTTGGCACCTTAAAACAGAAGAGGATTTTTTTTTTTACCCTGCTGATGGACATGTAAACCTTTTTCTGATGATCCATTTTAGAATCACAGAATCATAGAATCAGTCAGGGTTGGAAGGGACCACAAGGATCAGCCAGCTCCAACCTCCCTGCCATGGGCAGGGACACCCTACCCTAGATTAGGCTGCCCACAGCCTCATCCAGCCTGCCCTTAAACACCTCCAGGAAAGTAGCCCCAACCACCTCCCTGGATGACCCGTTCCAAGCTCTCACCATTCTCATGCTGAAGAACTTCCCCTCACATCCAATCTGAATCTCCCCACCTCCAGCTTTGCTCCATTCCCCCTAGTCCTGTCACTCCCTGATAGCCTAAAAAGTTCCTACCCAGCTTTTTTGTAGCCCACTTCAGATCCTGGAAGGTGACAAGAAGGTGTTTAAGGGCAGGCCCCTCTTGTAATAGGGGCTCCAGAACTGGACACAGTACTCCAGGTGGGGTCTCACCAGAGTGGAGTAGAGGGGGAGAATCAACTCTCTCGACTTGATGGCCACATTTCTCCTGATGCAGCCCAGGCTCTGCTTGGCTTTCTGGGCTGCAAGTNACCCAGCTTTTTTGTAGCCCACTTCAGATCCTGGAAGGTGACAAGAAGGTGTTTAAGGGCAGGCCCCTCTTGTAATAGGGGCTCCAGAACTGGACACAGTACTCCAGGTGGGGTCTCACCAGAGTGGAGTAGAGGGGGAGAATCAACTCTCTCGACTTGATGGCCACATTTCTCCTGATGCAGCCCAGGCTCTGCTTGGCTTTCTGGGCTGCAAGTGCACACTGCTGGCTCCTGTTGAGCTTCTCATCCACCAGCATCCCCCAAGTCCCTCTCCTCAGGGCTGCCTCCAGCCTGGATTTGTCCTTGGGATTGCCTCGACCCAGCTGCAGGACCTTGCACTTGGTCTTGTTGAACCTCATGAGGTTGGCTTTTGCCCAGCTCTGCAGCCTGTGCAGGTCCCCCTGGATGCCATCCCTGCCCTCCAGCCTGTCTGCTGTACCACACAGCTTGGGGTCATCAGCAAACTTGCTGAGGCTGCACTCAATGCCTCTGTCCATGGAACCCACAAAGATGCTGAACAAGACTGGTCCCAAGACTGATTCCTGAGGGACTCCACTTGTCACTGGCCTCCACTTGGACATGGAGCCATTGACAGCCATTTTAAGCATGTACTGATAAATGTGATGGCTGCTTGCAACAGTTTTGCTGCATTTCCATGTCAGACCACTGAAGGTTTAATTGTCCACAGTAACAGGGCAGCAGAATCCTCCTCGTCAATCATAAACAGAAGTAAACCTTAACTTCTAAATGAGTTATGCTCTGTATTGGGAGACAGTATCACTTGGCAAACTGACAGAGTGAGTTGGAAAAATAATCACAGAACCACAGAATGTCAGGGCTGGAAGGGACCTCAAAAGCTCATCCAGTCCAGCACACCCTCAGAAAGTTTGCAGATGACACCAAGCTGTGTGGCACAGTCGACTTGCTAGAGGGCAGGGATCCATCCAGAGGGACTTGGACATGCTGGAGAGGTGGGTCCAGGCCAGCCACATGACATTGAGCAAGGCCAAGTGTAAGGTCCTGCACCTGGGTCAGTGCAATCCCAAGCACAACTCCAGACTGCATGTGGAATGGCTAAGAGTAGCCCTGAGGAACAGGACCTGGGAGTCTGGGGTGATGCAAAGCTCAAGATGAGGCTGCAGTGTGAGAGCAGCCCAGACAGCAACTGTGTGCTGGGCTGCAGCAAGAGCAGCTGTGGGCAGCAGGGCAAGGGAGGGGATTCTGCCCCTTTGCTCTGCTCTCCTCACACCCCACCTGCAGCACTGTCTGCAGTTCTGGAGCCCCCAGCACAAGAAGGACATGGAACTGTTGGAGAGAGTGCAGAGGAGGCCACCAAGATGCTGAGAGGGCTGCAGCAGCTCTGCTCTGAGGACAGGCTGAGAGAGTTGGGGCTTTCCAGCCTAGAGAAGAGAAGGCTTCCAGGAGACCTCGAAGTGGCCTTCCAGAATCTGAAAGGGACTAAAAGAGGGCTTGGGAGGGACTATTGAAAAGGTTTTGTAATGACAGAATGAGGAGGAATTGGTTTAAACTGGCAGAGAGGAGACTGAAACTGGATGTCAGGAAGAAGTTGTTTGCAGTGAGGGTGGTGAGGGAGGTTGTGGATCACAGGATCACCGAATATCATCAAATTCTTTGATTCTGTGATCCACAACATCCCTGAAGGTGTTGAAAGCCAGGTTGGATGAGGCCTTGAGTGACCTATTCTAGCAGGAGGTGTCCCTGCCCATGGCACAGGGGGGTTGGAACTGGCTGAGCTTTGAGGTCCCTTCCAACCTAAACCATTCTATGACTCTATGAACTTCACAGAGGCCTCCCTCTTCAGTGGATAAGAAACTGGCTTGCTGGTTGTATCCAGGGGGTAGTGGTCAATGGCTTGAAGTCCAGGTGGAGACTGGTGATAAGTGGTGTCCCTCAGGGCACTGTCTAATATTCTTATCAATGACACAGTAAGTGAGACTGAGTGCACCATCAGGAGGTTTGCAGATGACACCAAGCTGAGTGGTGCTGTTGAAATGCAGCTGGACTGGAATGAACCTCGCACTCAACACAGGCTGGGGGATGAGGTGACAGAAAGCAGCCCTGTGGAAGAGGACTTGGGGGTTCAGGTGGGTGAGAAGCTGGACATAAGGCAACAGCATTTGTTTGCAGCCCTGAAAGCTGATGAGACCCTGGGCTGCTCCTTTCCTTCTTGAAGAATGAAGCAGAGCTGTTAAGGGTTACTCAGCTGAGATCTCTCCTACCTACACACAGCTTAAAAGCTGTTAATTAGCATCCCTGTTACAGGCAGCAGGGTGACCCTGACTCTAAGCAAATGCCCCTGAAAAAAAGAGGATTACTGAGTTGTCTGTGGGCTGGAGGCAGACAAGAGGCAGACAAGGGTCAGACGAGACAGCCCCTAGTGACCCACAAACCCTCTGGCTGAGTGTACCCAATGTATGGAGCAGGGGTCACAGAATTGCCTGGCTCCTGAGCAACATATGTGGGATGCAGCAGTAAGGCAGATGGAGAGAGGGGATTCTGCCCCTTTGCTCTGCCCTGGTAAGACCTCACCCGAAAGTACTGCACCCAGCTCTTGTGCCATCAACACAAGAATGACATGGACCTGATGGAGTGGGTCCAAAGGAAGGTCATGAAAAATGATCAGGGGGCTGGAACACCTGCACTATGAGGACAGGCTGAGAGAGCTGAGGTTGTTCAGCCTGGAGAACAGTAGACTCCAGGGAGACCTAACTGCAGCCCTCTAGTAACTGAAGGTGGCCTACAAGAAGGCTGGAAAAGGACTGTTTACAAAGGCCTATAAGATGAGAAGAGAAGGTTTAGATTGGATGTTATGAGGAAGATCTTTGCCATGAGGTTGGGAGAACAGAGGAACAGCTTGTCCAGGGAGGCAGCTTGTGTTGGTTTGAGCTAATTGGAGGATTTGAGTGAGAAATTAGACTATTGGCTGAGAGAGGTAAACACTGTGTGTCACTTCACTGAGTTTTGCTGAGAAAGGAAAAAAAAAAAAGTTGTTTTAAGAGCTGTTCTCANAGCATCAACAGGTGGTGAGATAAGACTGGGGAAGGGGGAAAAGGTGGTAGGGGGGGTTTGGTTACCCTCTCTTGGGGATTTTGGTCTCTGGGAGGGATGTGGTGTCTGTATTACCTTTTCACTGTATATATCTGTAAATACCTGTTATATCTTGTAAATATTTGCTTGTATATTGTGCATTGCTATTGTGCAGCAATTGTATATATTGCTGTAAATATAAAGCTTCATTTATTAACTTCCAGTGTTTTCTGAGTTCTAGCCGGGGTTTATAAAAGGTGGGGGGGCAGGTAACTGCTAAACCACTACACAGCTGAGGCCCCATTCTTGAAGATACTCAAAATCAGGCCTGACAAGGCTCTGGGCAACCTAAGCTAATGGAGGCTGTCCCTGCTTCCTGCAGGAGGGTTGGGCTGGATAACCTTTGGAGGTCTCTTCCAACCCAAAGCATTCCATGACTCTGCATGTTGTATGACTATCCTGGGCTGCATCAGAAGAAGTGTGGCCAGCAGGGCCAGGGAGGTGATTCTTCCCCTCAGCTCTGCCCTGCTGAGACCCCACCTGGGGTACTGCATCCAGTTCTGGAGCCCCTGGGACAAGAGGGATGTGGACATGCTGGAGTGTGTCCAGAGAAGGGCCACGAGGATGCTCAGAGGGCTGCAGCACCTCTGCTATGAGGACAGACTGAAAGAGTTGGGGCTGTTGAGTCTGGAGAAGAGGAGGATCCCAGGTGACCTTCTTGTGGCATTGAAGTATCTGAAGGGAGCCTACAAAAAAGCTGGGCAGGGACTTTTTAGGCTATCAGGTAGTGAGAGGACTAGGGGGAATGGAGCAAAGCTGGAGGTGGGAAGATTCAGAGTGGAAGTGAGGAGGAAGTTGTTGAGCATGAGAGTGGTGAGAGCCTGGAATGGGTTGCCCATGGGGGTGGTTGGGGCTGCATCCCTGGAGGTGTTTAAGGGCAGGCTGGATGAGGCTGTGTGCAGCCTGATTTGGGTAGGGTGTCCCTGGGCATGGCAGGGGGGTTGGAACTGTCTGATCCTTGTGGTCCCTTCCAATCCTGACTGATTCTATGATTCTATTGATTCTGTGTTGTGGATTTGGCTTGACGGATTGAATACATTTGTGAACATCTCCTAGTGAGGTAAGTGAGATAGATGACACAGTGCTAACTCAGCTGTGATCCCTAAGTTTGCAGCTGGTAAGTTAGTAATTACAGGTATGCTGCTTCAACACAACATTATCTAAGCCTTTAAGCCCCCTAAACTCCTGGAATTTCCTTCCAGTACCGTCCAGGCTACTTGTCATGAGCCTTCATTTATCCATGCTGCAGCTGAACCAGAAATATTTTTTTAAAGCCTTACTGCTGCATCCCACATATCTTGCTCAGGAGCCAGGCAATTCTGTGGCCCCTGCTCAGCACATTGAGTACACTCAGTCAGAGAAGGTTTGTGGGTTACTAGGGGCTGTCTTGTCTGACCCTTGTCTGCCTCCAGCCCACACACAACTCAGTAATCCTCTTTTTTTTCAGGGGCATTTGCTTAGAGTCAGGGTCACCCTGCTGCCTGTAACAGGGATGCTAATTAACAGCTTTAAGTCTGTGTGTAGGTAGGAGAGATCTCAGCTGAGCTCTGCTTCGTTCTTCCAGGCTCTTTACAAGCTCTCTTCTTTCCCTTCCACCAACGCCAAGGGTCACAGCAGTTGGCAGAAACAGGACACCCTGGGAAACCATGCCCCTGTTTTCACTTCTGGCCTCTTTCTGTCTGCTGGAATGAGAGGAACTAGGACCATTACATCTTCAGGCACTGCCCCTGTGCATATCTCCTGGGGCAGGCAGGGAGGGTAAGGGAGCCTCATCCAGAGCTAATGGCTTTCCTAGGGCGTTCAGCATAACAAGCCCTAAAATTGATCTGAGGGCCCTGGGGCTGTGTCCCATCCAAGCTCAGCACAGAAACATAGAATCATAGCATCAGGCAGGGTTGGAAGGGACCACAAGGATCATCCACTTCCAACCCCCCTGCCATACTGCCATGCCCAGGGACACCCTACCCTAGATCAGGCTGCCCACAGCCTCATCCAGACTGCCCTTAAACACCTCCAGGGATGTGGCCCCGAGCACCTCCCTGGGCAACCTATTCCAGAGCCTCACCACTCTCATGCTCAACAACTTCCTCTTCACATCCAATCTGAATCTCCCCACCTCCAGCTTTGCTCCATTCCCCCTAGTCCTGTCACTCTCTGAGAGCCTGAAAAGTCCCTCCCCAGCTATTTTGTAGGTCCCCTTCAGATCCTGGAAGGCCACAAGAAGGTCACCTGGGAGCCTCCTCTTCTGCAGACTGCACAGCCCCAACTCTTTCAGTCTGTCCTCATAGCAGAGGTGATGCAGCCCTCTGAGCATGGCCCTTCTCTGGACATGCTCCAGCATGTGGGATTGTACACCACTAGCACTTCTCCCTGGGTGACCTAGGGTAGTGAGGGAATCTGCTGGGTCACCTCACCACTTTCTCTGGTTACGGTGCCTTAGCTTCCCGTGCAACTGCCTGTCAAACCATCCCTCCACGTTCTATGTAGTGTGAACTGGGTGGAAAATACAGGGCAGGAACAGCACTTAGGAAAGCAGAAGTAATTGTCCTTAGTCAGCAGGTTTCAGCTGTGAAGTAACTCAAGCCATATTCTCCAGCTCTCGCAGCCTGACCTCCTCTCATTTCCTGATGGCTTCCCTAAACACTTCCATGCAGCTACAGCTCTCAGGCCCTCTGGGATTCCTGCAGAAGGCTCCATGTATCTGCCTGCTGTGGCCAGAGCAGCAAGACAATGCTCATAAAGGAGGTGTTAGATAAAGGCCTTGAACAAGAAGCAAATAAGAAAAAAAAAAACAAACAAAAAACCCCAACCACAGCACAGAGATCTTCCCTCCAGCCTAGGCTGCCTCTTAGCCATGCAGCAGTAACTGCACTCCCCTTCTAATGTGATTTTTGTCTGTTTGGCTGTTCTGTGAACCCTAAGCAAAAGGTCTGCTTAGGAGAGGCCATTCTGTGAGAAGAAGCTGCCCATACCAAGCACCCCCTGTCTGGAAGATTTCACCTCTGAGGAAGATGCTCTTGACTGGTGTTTGCTGACAGTAACAGAATCGACCCAAGGGTTTTCCTTCTCCTTAACTAGCTCTTAACCTTTCTGGCAAAGCACACATATGCACCTCCAAAGCAAACTATTTACCCTTGTCCTTGTGGAGCAAAGCTACAGGACTGGGGATAGAAGAGGGTAGAGCTCCCAGGGAAGCATTTGCCCCACGACAAGGGGAAGTACATTCCGGATGACACTAGAGGGAATGCAGGCAGCAGTGGTCATGCTGAGGCCTGGGAACAGCTTGGCTCTTGGCTTCAATTACTGAGCAGCAGGACTGCACTTCAAGAGATCACTTATCACTGCAATAAATGTTGCTTTTCACTGAGCTGTTGTGGAAGCAGAGACATCCAACAGTGAGAAGGGCTCCTGCAGGCAGGGGTTTGTCAGTAGGGGTAGGCAGCAGTTCGTACAGACCAGTAATATGACAGAAGGAACAGGCTGTGAATAAAGTTATCTTTATTCCCTCCCTCTCTGTCTCCCTCCCTCCCTCATTCCTTCCCTCTCTTCCTTCCCTTCCTTCCCTTCCTTCCTTCCTTCCTTCCTTCCTTCCTTCCTTCCTTCCTTCCCTCCTTTCTTTCTTCCCTCCTTTCTTTCTTCCC
>VWZI01015511.1:0-31512 GCA_013396835.1 Psilopogon haemacephalus
CTTCCAACCCTGACTGATTCTATGAAGAGTTTGACTGCTGCAGTAACCTGAGAGCTTGCAGATGCACTCCCAACTAAACTTTGTTGTCGGTTGGGTCTGTACCTGGGACTGCCTCTGTTGACATTCTTTGGTCTGGATGTTTCTCTGCTAGAAAAAAAAGTCATTTGATGAGCTTCTCTGTTGGCCATTTCAGCTGCAAGGAGTGTCTCATCAGTGAGGTGTGCTGGACAGGCAGGTAGTTAACTTGGGTCATTTCCTTTTGCAGACTTCAAAACCGAGGAGGAACTGCAGTGCCACTTAACCACAAGCTACCAGAAGGCTGTTGCTGAGGGAGTCCTTTCATCTGTCTGTGCCCAGAATATGATCATGGCCATTAAAAGGTTCTTGAAAGTAGATGCCAAAGAGAAAGAGGTAGGTAGGGCTTGCGGGCAGGGTTACTACTGGTCTGCAAGTGCAAGTTTTCACTTTTTCATGCTGCTTCTCCTTCATCTTACCTGAGGGTTTTGTGCACGTGGTCAGAACCACTGCCAGCGGCTCAGTAGTGACAACCTGTGGGCAGCTGAGAGGAAATCTGATCAGTGCCTACAAATATCTGAGGAGTGGGTGTCAGGATGAAGGTGCCAGGCTCTTTTCAGTAGTGCCCAGTGACAGGACAAGGAACAATTGGCAAAAGCTAGAACATAGGAGGAGACACTTCTGTATGGTGAGGGTGGCAGAGCCCTGGAGCAGGCTGCCCAGAGAGGTTGTGGAGTCTCCTTCTCTGGAGACTTTCCTGACCCACCTGAATTCCTTCCTGGGCGACCCTGCTCTGGCAGAGGGAGCATCCTGGATGCTCTCTGAAGGTCACTTCCAACCCCTAACATTCTGTGATTCTGTGCATCAGAGAGGAGTGGGAAGAGATTCTGTCCTGCTTCACAAGGAGCAGACTTGAAGCTGTTGCTGTAATTCTGTCTCTGCAGGTAGCCTGTGTGGAAGGAGTCAGGAGCCGCCTCCTGAAGACCAGCAAGATGCTCAGACAGCAGCAGGGCTTGCAGAAGGACACCAAAGTCAGAGAGTATGAGACACTCCTTTTACTTCCCCTGAGATGCTGTGGGGTGGGTCAGCAGTTTTTTTTGTGGTGGGTTTTTTTTTTTTTTTGTACCTGTGGAAAATTCTTTGCCCTGGGGTTAAATATTAGGAGGAGGAGAAGCTGTGGCCAGTGCAAACAGGTCATTAAACACAGCCCTGCATAGGCAGTGACAGGCATTGCAGCCTGCACCTCAGCTGAGGCATCTCCCCTGCCTGCCACGCTGCTGTGCAGAGGAGCTGCTTCCCTGAGCTGTGGCTGTGGCTGTGCTGTGGGCAGCAGGAGCGAGGCAGTGAACCCTGACTCTTTCCTCAGGTGCCGCCTGCAGGTGTTCTTACGCCTTGAGCTGTGCCTTCAGTGTCCCTCACTGCAGAGCAACGCTGAGGAAATGGAGCAGCTGCTGGAGGAGGCAAGTCAAGGGTAGACCAGGCTGTGTGTCTGCACGGCACTAGAAATGCAAACCTGCAGCCTGTAGTTTGATTTTTTTCCCCTTCCTTGATTTCACTGTAGTGTTTTATATTCTCTGCTAACCCCCAACCCTGATGTTGCAGCTGGCAGAGCTTCAGCCCTTTGCCCACTTGGTTTTTCTCTTGCAGATGACAGATATGCTGCGCATTTTGTGCCTGACTGAGGACTCAGGCTATCTCACAAGGTTCCTGGATGAAATCCTGGAATTGTAAGTGCTTCAGCATGCCTGAAGTGTTACTGGGGTCTGTGGCTTTGGTTGGTGGCAGCAGCCTACACTTCTGAGGTACTGCAGCTTTGGGATTTTGGAATGGAATGGAATAAGCCAGGTTGGAAGAGGCCTCCAAGATCATCCAGTCCAACCTAGTACCCAGCCCTATCCAATGGTACTAAGTGCCCCATCCAGGGTTTTCTTGAACACCTCCAGGGATGGGGACTCCACCACCTCCCTGGGCAGCCCATTCCAGTGCCAATCACTCTCTCTGCCAACAACTTCCTCCTAACATCCAGCCTGAATCTGCCCTAGCACAGCTTGAGCCTCTGTCCCCTCCTTCTGTCCCTAGGTGTCTGGCAGCAGAGCCTAACCCCAGCTGGCTACAGCCTCCCTTCAGGTGGTTGTAGACAGCAATGAGCTCTGCCCTGAGCCTCCTCTTCTGCAGGCTGCACACCCCCAGCTTCCTCAGCCTGTGCTCACAGGTTGAGACTTGTTCTGTTTGTTAGGGTTTAGCTTGATTAAAGAAAAGGTAGCTGCTAAGTGAACTAATAGGAAAAAAAGACCAAACCAACCAAACCATTGACTTTAAGTTGTTTGGTTTTTTTTCAAACTGATGATGAATGGCCTGCCAGGATCTGAAGGTGGCTTACAGAAAAAGCTGGTGAGGGACTTATCAGGATAGCAGGTAGTGACAGGTCTAGGGGGAATGGAGCAAAGCTGGGGGTGGGAAGATTCAGACTGGAGGTGAGGAGAAGTTGTTGAGCATGAGAGTGGTGAGAGGCTGGAATGGGTTGCCCCTGCAGAGAGGTGTTTGGGGCCAGATCCCTGGAGGTGTTTTTGGCCAGGCTGGCAGAGGCCGTGGGCAGCCTGCTCTAGGGTAGGGTGTCCCTGGGCATGGCAGGGGGATTGGGACTGCCTGATCCTTGTGCTCCCTTCCAACCCTGACTGATTCTGTGATTCATAAGAGCCAACATTTGAGTTCAGGCTTTGGCACTGCAGCACTGTCAGGGCTTTCTAGGGCTTGTGGTGGTTCTGGATTTATCCACTGCTACACAATTTTGAAATCACCCAGACTAGGTTCAGCTGGCTGAAAGTTAATGAATGAAGCTTTATATTTACAGCTCAGCACAATGTACAAGCAGGTATTTATGATATATTACAGATATTTACAGATATATGCAGTAAAAAGGTAATACAGAAACAGCACAGCCCTCCCAGAGATCAGAGTCCCCAGGAGGGGATCCCAACCACCCTTCCACCTTCTCCCCAGCACCTAATCTTATCCCAGTATCTGTCTTTCATGGCAGGTAAGCAGAGAAGATTAGCCAGGGGGGTTAGAAGCAGGGATTGATTAGTTGGGTTACACAGATTCAGCTGGAAGCCAAGGGAAGGGAGAGAGAGCAACAGCCCAGAGCTCAGACCCCAGCAGCTCTGCCTTAAACATGTTTGTGTTCTTACTTTTGTATCTGTCAGCAAACCTATGAGTTGAAGCAGACATCCCCAATGTTTGCCTTTCTCAGCCTATAATCTAATTACTCTTATTAAAATACCCCAATTAGCCTCAAAGCAGCACAGGGCTTGTGTTTGATGTGGGTTCTCTCTGATGCTCTAGGTACTTGGATTCTATACCCAAGACCCTGGGAGATATTTACTACGGTCTTGGTACACAGATCCCCCCAAAGCTGGCATCAGCTCTGCCTTCAGACTTCTTCAGTGATGACTCTGTGACCCTGGACAGCAAATCTCCAGCCCTTTCCCCTTCTTTGTCCTCTGCCTTGACTCCCAGCACTGTTTGCCTGCGCTCTGAGAGCGCTCAGCTGGAGGAGCTGCGCACCAGGTCTGCCAAGAAGAGAAGGTAACCATTCCAGATAGCCACAACTAGGAGTGCAACATGCTGCAGCTCAGGGATGTTTCTGTTGTTGCGTAGCAGGTTGGGGCAAGCTGACAGCTGCTGATAGCTCTGCAAGCCAGGGGGAAATGTTAAGGGCTCCCATGTTTCATTTTAAGTCGTCTATGCTGACTGCATGGAAGTGTAATCTTGATTCTGATGCAGGAGTAGCATTGATGAGCAGCTTGCATGAGGCAAAGGGAGTGTTGTACTGACAACACTGACCCTGTGTTGTTAAAGTTCAACCTCTGCTTTAGTGTAGACCTCTCTGGAGATCCTGTGTATGTTTTAGTGAACTGTGAAATGGGTTTTGGTACCAACCATGAAGTTAAGGACAGCCATTTGTGTTGGGAATTATCTGTCAGTGTCTTACCATAAGTGAGGTACCAAAACAATTTGCAATCTGAATTCAGGTAAAGGCTTCCTATCCCTAGTGTCAAACCTCAGTTTAGAATCATCACAGAATGGCTCAGGTTGGAAGGGACCTCAGAGACCTTCCAACATTTCTGCCATGGCAGAGTCAATTAGACTCAGCTGTTCAAGGCCTCATCCACCCTGGCCTGCAGCACCACCAGGCAGCTCCCTGGGCAGCCTGTGCCACACTCTCAGCACTCTCCTGCTGAACAACTTCTTCCTCAGCTCCAGTCTGACCCTGTTCTGCCTCATCTTCAAACCATTTCCCCATGGCCTGTCTCTAGACACCCTCTGCAGGATGTCCCTCGAGCTTTTCTGTAGGATCCCTTCAGCTATTGAAAGGAAGCTCTAAGGTTCCCCCAGAGTCTTCTCCAGGCTGAATACCCCCAGCTCCCTCAGCCTGTCCTCACAGCAGAGCTGCTCCACTCCTTGGAGCATCTTTGTGACCTCCTCTGGGCTCCCTCCAGCAGCTTTGTGTCCTTCTGCTGGGGACAGTAGAGCTGGAGGCAGGATTGGAGATGAGGTCTGAGCAGAATCCCCTCTCCTGCCCTGCTGCCCACACTGCTCTGGCTGCTGCCTGGCACACAGCTGCCTGCTGGGCTGCAGGAGCACAGTGAGCTGTCATTAGGCTGATAACTCTGCATCTGGTCCTTAACTTAATCTCTGTGTGCTTTCTGAAGGAGTCATGTGTTAGCCAGGCACAGGAGCATGACAGAAGCACCACAGAACTTGCGTCAGATCGAGATCCCAAAGCTGGCCAAGAACCACAGCAGGAAGGTAAAGCCTCTCAAAAGGATCCTGTGGGTTGCATCTGCAGAGTGCAGCAATGCTGTGAAGGGCCACGAGTGCTCTTGCTCTGCCTTCACTTACAGCCTGCATCAGCTGTACAGAGATCCAAATTGTTTTGAAGGGGAAACTGCAGTAAGATGATGCAGAGCTTGCAGTTACTGTGCACAGTAGTTAAACACAGCCTGGGGCTGCCAGGGAGGCTCCAACTTCTCCTCTGTTCCAGGAGAACCTGCGGTCCTGTCCTGCTGCTGAGAAGTCCCAGCAGGTGCCTTTGCAGAAAGCAGCAGTGCAAGGTAAATGGAGTTCTGACTTCTGCATGCAAAGGTGCATCTTCAGCATGTGTACTCTCTGTAAAACTCACTGAGCTGTGGTGAAATTCTGCTGAAGCATGCTGGAAATCTGTAAGAGTCACAGAATGGCTCAGGCTGGAAGGGATCTCAAAGTTCAGCCGCTCCAACCTCCCTGCCAGGGGCAGGGACACTTCTCAACTAGACTCAGCTGCTCAAGGACTCATCCAACCTGGCCTTGAACAACCCCAGAGAGGAAGCAGCCACAGCCTCCCTGGGCAGCCTGTTCCAGAGTCTCACCACCCTCACACTGAGGAACTTCTTCCTAGAGTCTTAACCTCCCTCCTACTGAAGAACTTCTCCTCAGCTCCAGCCTAACCCTGCTCTCCCTCAGCTCCAAACCATTCCCCCTTGGCCTGTCTCTAGACACTCTCATGAGAAGTCCCTCCTGTAGGATTAATTCAGCTACTGGCAGGCAGCTGTAAGGCCCCTCTGGAGTAATTTGCTGGAATAATGCAAATCTGTAAGAGAAGTCCATGATAGATGTAGAGCAGGGCATGTTCCAGCAGCAGAAAAACAACTCTTCAGTGCTTGTCTCTCTGAAAAGTTTTTCTATGCTGGGATGTGATGTTCTTGTCTATAGTGGCCTCACAGTCAACTTCCTATGATTTATTTCTATTCTTCCTTCCCCCCCCTCACCTTTCTCTGTCCTTTTAATCTGCTCATTTCTTGCTTTGCTCTTCCTCACAGAGGTTACAAAGGTAAGGAGGAACCTCTTCAATGAAGGGATACTCTCACCATCCAAAAAGTCTGGGAAAAAGCTGCCTAGAAGCCAGTCAGTGTCTGCTGTGGAAGGCTTAAGATACAACTGTGCTGATGAATACACTAAAGGTAGGGCTTAACTTGCATCTGTGGAATGGTTGTGGAAGAGCTTTTGCTGCACTTCCTGTGCTTGTGTCCTCAATTCTAGGAAGTAATTATTTGTTATTACTGAAGGAGGAGAAAGCTTAGCTCACTGCTGTGGTGTTTTGATGATGAATGGGATGGGATTGGAACTGAAACCTGGTACTGAACTCTGGCTGCTAGAGAAAACTCATGTTAAAAATGCTTGGTGAAAAAGGGATCTGGGGATGACAGATGGAGCAGGCAGAGTCACTTCAGTGGGTTAATTCTGGCTGGCCCAAAGTGCTGTTCATGAGGCAATGGGAAGGAGGTGTAGACACTGGACTCTGAACTGTTGGCCTCTGGCTGAGGCTGATGCACAAGGATCCTGTGTTGGCTGTTACTCTTAAACTGGAGCCTGCACAAAACCACTTTTGTTTGTTTGTTCTCACTGCTTTATAACTGTGTGTTGCTTGATTTTCCAGACCATCACAAGCTACTGACCAAGAGAGTTGCAGAAACACCACTCCATAAGCAGGTCTCCAGGAGGCTGCTGCATAAGCAGATCAAAGGCAGGTGAGTAGCTCCCTCTGAACTTCTTCAGCAGGCAGCAGATCTCTGAATTCAAGTAACAGCTATCTTATGGTGTGAGCACAAAGGCCTGGCACCTTCTTTGTGGTCAGTGTCATCTTCACCTAAGGCAGTAAGAGAACCAATGCAGGCTAAGCTCTGCTGTCTGAGTGGGGGAAGTACTGCTTGCTTCATGTGTCATAGAATCACTAAGGCTGGAAAAG
Organism: Psilopogon haemacephalus; assembly: GCA_013396835.1. NCBI lineage: Eukaryota > Metazoa > Chordata > Aves > Piciformes > Megalaimidae > Psilopogon > Psilopogon haemacephalus. The sequence goes on from VWZI01015511.1 coordinate 6,800, forward strand.
ACCTTTAAGATCACTGAGTCCAACCATAACCCAAACACCATGACCACTAAACCATATCCTGAAGTTCCTCTTGAACACCTCAGGGATGATGATTCCACTACCTCCCTGAGCAGCCTGTTCCAACCCCTCACCACTCTCACTAAAGAAGTTCTTCCTTGTGTCCAACCTAACCCTGCCCTGGCACAACTCAAACCCATTTCCTCTCATCCTGTTGCTGGTTACTTGGCAGAAGAGACCAACCCCAGCCTCACTCCATCCTCCCTTCAGGTAGCTGTAGAGAGCAATGAGGTCTCCCCTTAGCCTTCTCTTCTGTAGGCTAAACATCTTCAGCTCCCTCAGCTGCCCTTCCAAACCCCTCCTCAGCCTCACGGCTCTTCTTTGGACACTCTCCAACCCCTCAATGCTTTCTCTAGGTTGTGGAGTCCAGAACTGAACCCAGCACTCAAGCTGGTTCAAGCTGCCCACCACAGGGGCACAATCACTGCCCTACTCCTGCTGGACACACTGGTTTTGATCCAGGCCAGGGTTCTAGTGCCCTTCTTGGCCACCTGGACACACTGCTGGCTCCTGTTCAGCCATCCACCAGCATCTCCAGACCCTTTCCTGCTTCCTGCCCACTCTGCCCCAAGGCTGGAGCATTGCTTGGGGTTGTTATGACTGAGTGCAGGGTGCTTTAATTTCTGCAGCTACCTTCTGCTTAGTTTCACTTGCTGTCCTGAAGAGAAGGCCTGAGGTGTATTTTGTGGGCTCTAGGCTGAAGAGTAGCATTAGCTTCCATGTCCCACTGCTGCCTGTGCAGCTGGGCCAGTTGCCCTTGCTCAGTGCTGTGCTGACAGGAGGCAGAGTGCTTGCTGCTGGCTCAGAGCAGCACACAAAGCAGCAGATTGCTGTGGGTTGGAGGAGTGCTTCTCAGTCTGCTTCTCTAAATGTGAGCAGTGTGCTAAGGGTGGAATGTCTGCTGTCTCTCAAGGTCTTCTGATCCAGGCTGTGGCACTGATGTTGTGGAGGAATCTCCAGAGAAAGCCATAAAAGGTAAGCAGTGTTTGATTGCCTAGAGGTGGGGCTTGTTGATGCATGCTTCAGCTGAGGTGATTCCTGAGCTGTGCTGTACTGCCCTGCTGGTGGAACCACTTGCTGCTCACTGCTTTGCTTTGACACCCCTCTACAGCAGAAGTTAAGAAAGGAAGATGGGGAGAAATGCTTTTAAGTGAAAATGCAGGAAGGACTTTGAGGGTGAGCAAGATTCTGAGCTGCTGTAACTGCTGCCAAGACAGCACATGATGATGTTTGCTTTAATGGAACTTCAACATGTGCTGTGACCCTAACTCTGCTCTGGTGGCCACCTGGCTCTGTGGAGTGTCTCTTAATATTTTATCTCAAGACTAGAACTAGGGGGAATGGAGCAAAGGAAAAAAAAAAGTGGGTAGATTCAGATTTGATGTGAGGAAGAAATGATTCACCATGAGGGTGGTGAGACTGGAACAGGTTTGCTTAGGGAGGTGGAGGAGGCCACATCCATGGAGGTTTTTAAGGCCAGGCTGGATGTGGCTCTGAGCAACCTGACATAGTGTGAGGTGTCCCTGTGCCCATGGCAGGGGAAGTGGTCCTGGATGATCTTCAAGGTCCCTTCTAACCCTGGCAATTCTGTGATTCTATGATTCTGTGACCAAAGAAGGAAATGTAGCAGTTGGGCAAGCAGGAAAACAAAATCACTAATACAGAGGCAGGAGAAGGAACTAATCATTTGATTTAGGTGTGACTGAAATTGATCATAGAATCATGAGGTGTTAGGGGTTGGAGGAACCTCAGAAGGTCATCCAGGCCAACTGCCGTGCCAGAGCAGTATCTCCTAGGGCAGGTCACACAGGAATGCATCCAGTATGGTCTCCAAAGGAGGAGACTCCACAGCCTCTCTGGGCAGATACATGACAAAATTAATTGTGGTTGTGCTGGATGGCAGTGGCTGATGGAGGGGAATGCCAGCAAAGCTGTGTCATTGACAGATGGATGAGTGGAAAGATGGCTTAGAAGAGAAAGATTTGTAGGCATTAATATTCCACATCCTCAGGGAAGGTGAAGCTTGCTTCTTCCCACGCTTGCCTGCCTGTGCCAGGCATTTAGCTGCTTCTTAGAGCGTTCTTTTCAGTCAGGAATGTCCCTGTCAGAGACTGAGCCTTCTTTCTCCACCAGCACCACCTTTATCTTCTTCAGAGGCAGGTTTGAGAAGAAGCCCACGCATCAAACAGCTGTCTTTGAACAGGACCAGCTCTGGTGCTTTCTGTTCCACTGCACAGCCCAGAGTCCAGCAGGGACAAGAAGAGGAGAGCTGCACACTGCAGGCTGTAGAAGGTACTGAATGGGATTTGAGCAGGCTGCTATTGCTGATCTGAAATGCTGGCACAGCTGGCTCTGAGTTTGATTTGCTGTGGCTCTACAAGAGAGCTAAGAAGCTAGGAGCTAAGGGGTAATATCTTCTGCAGGCAGAAATTCATCCCCAGTAATTATTTTTTGAATTGGGAACCTGAGTTTGGAGGCTGGCTTAAGGCAGCTATTTCTCTGCTGCCAGCTTGGAGCAAGCAGCCAGGCCCCTCTAACAGAATGCCACTGATTGTCAGTCTGCATTGCTTCAGTGCAGTGAAATCCCTCTCAAATAGGGGACAGAAATCCTCAGGCTTACTTTCAGTCTCCTCTGTGGCAGCACAAAGCACTGACTGATGGGATCATCTTTGCTGGTTTTCTCAGTAGGCTTATCAGCTGTAAATGGGGAGGTTTAGTTCTTCATATTGTACTTACTAGAGCCCTTAGTCAGGACCCAGAACTTTTCTGAAGCTACAAGTTATAAATAGAATAAGAGGCTGAGCTATTTTATACCTTTTTAAAATTTTTTTTTCATCCCTACTAAAGCACTTTGTGCAGATGGATATTAGTTTCATCTTGGGGAAATCACAATGCTGGTGAAGCTTTAACATCTGGCTGGAAAAGAACGTGCCAGGGCCTGGGCTTTGTGTGCTGCTTGTCCTTACATCTGAAGTGATTGAGACGATTGTTCTTGGCAGGTTACTTGGTGTTAGCTGAATTGTGCTGTTCTACTTTGTAGGCATTAAAAGGCATTCAGAGGGCCCCACTGTCCAGACTCCCAAGAGGTTTTTCTTTGGTGCAGTCACTGATGCATGCAGTCCTGCAGTGAAGCATTCACCTGGAAGGAGGAGAACAAGAAAAGATTCCTTACCTTTAGAGGAGTTGCCTGCCTGTCAGGTAGGAACACTTCTCCCCCCGTCTCTTCCCATCCCATTTTACTGTGCATACTTGGTGAGACCTAAATGTCTTAAATTCAGTGTCTCTCTGAAGATTATTTTTTTTCACCATGAGAACAGTGAAAGAATCTCCCAAGATTCTCAAACTGTGCAGTCCAGAGGAGGGCCACTAAGATGATCAGAGGGTTGGAGCACCTCTGCTGTGAGGACAGGCTGAGAGAGTTTGGGGCTCTGCAGCCTGCAGAAGAGAAGGCTGCCAGGAGACCTTATAGTAGCTTTCCAGTATCTGAAAGGGGCCTACAGGAGGTGCTGGGGAGGGACTATTCACAAGGTCTTGTAATAACAGGGTGAGGAGGAGAAATGTGTTTAAACTGGCAGAGGGGAGATTTAAATGGGATGTTAGGAGGGAGCTCCTTACAGTGAGGGTGGTGAGACACTGGCACAGGTTGCCCAGGGGGGTTGTGGCTGCTCCCTTCCTGGAACTGTTCAAGGCCAGGTTGGATAAGGCCTTGAGTGACCTGTTCTAGTGGGAGGTGTCCCTGCCTATGGCACAGGGGGCTTGGAACTGGCTGAGCTTTGAGCTCCCTTCCAACCTAAACCATTCTATGATGATTTTTTTTCACCATGAGAACAGTGGAATAATCTCCCAAGATTCCCAAGCTGTGGACTCCCCTATGTGAGACAGTTTGAAGACTCAGCTTGATGGGGTGCTGGGCCAGCTCATTTCAGCTGATTCTTGGGGTCCCTTCCAACCTGGCATTCTAAGATTCTGTGAAGTTCAATCAAATGGTTTTTGTGCTTCCAATCACAGAATGGTTTGGGTTGGAAGGGGCCTCCAAAGGTCATCTAATCCAACCTCCAGTTTTGAGAAGTAGCTATTAAGTGGGGTAACTAATACTGCTGGAACAGCACAAATGTAAGTTTGTTAATTATTCCTTTTTTCCCCCCCTGCAGACTCCTAAGAAAACACCTCAGAAGTCTGCCCAGAAGCCACTGGATTCTGCCAGTAAGCTCCCAAGGAGATCACCTCGCATTCTCCACAGGACACCACAGAAGCTGGAGAAGACTCCTGGCAAAAGTCCAGCTGCTAAGCAGACTGCAGCTAAATGTTTGGGAAGGTACTTTTCTGAGCCTGTGCCGAAGGTCAGGTCACCACCTGCCCCAGCTGATGCTAAAAGGCTTCACTCACTGCAAGTAACCTTTAAGGACTGCTCTCCAGCAGAGAGACTTTCCCCTTCTTGCAGAGAAGCTGGGGAGCACCTACCAGAGCAGGAAGGGTGTGCAGTGCTCGATGCCTCAATGTCACCTCAAGCAGACTTAAATCCAGCTGCTGCTTCCCCCTGGGAAAGAAGCTTTGCAGGACTGCAAACACCAAGACGTTTGCTGAGATCCCTCTCAAGATCAGCGTCTCCAGCAGGTGCCTGGAGGCTGAGCCAGGTGCCAGCAGATCTCTTACCTCCAGCAACCAGAAGTACTCCTGGCAAACTTGAAGATCCAGCTTCAAAATTCTGTCCCAGCCCAATGAGTGCAGAACTACCACAGCTTGCTGGCGAGGTAGAGCCTCCCTTTGGTTCTCCTCTCTGTGGAAGGACCACAGAGGCTGTGGCCAGCACCTCTCCTTCCTGCACGCAGGCCAGGGAGTCTGGCTGGGAACTTGGTGCATCTGAACCATCTTTTCAAAGATCTCCAGATGTTGCTGATGCTTCACTGAGGTCCAGGCTTTGCACACCCAAGCAGGCCAGACGTGAACCGAATTCCACACCTGCATGTTCAGCACCTGAAAATAAGGATAATGGTGATGACAGTGGTGGCAACTCCTTCAGCCTTCAGCTTTGCCAGCCCCAAGTTACTGAAAATCCTTCTGTGTCAGAGAAGGATGAGCAGCTGCCTGTAGCACCTCAAAGTTCTCCTCCAGGAGAGGCCTTGGAGAACCTGGAAACGCCTTTGTGTGGAAAGCCCTCTGCTGGAGGGCAGGGTTGTGGCCAGAACGCTGAGACAGAGCAGGGACAGCTGGGGAAGGAGGAGACCTGCTGGGCAAATGCCTCTGAGGCCTTCCTGAACGGTTGTCAAACAGATGGTGATGACTTGGGAGCAGAAGCTGTGCCCAGGGAGGACTCTGTGGGGCTGAAGGCTCCGAGCCTACAGAGACAGTCCAGGTTTGCCCAGAGTACTTCCCCTCCTGTGCCCAAGTCTCCTGCCTACTCTCTGCGCTGCACAGCAGACAGGAGGCAGCGGGAGGCTGCAGCCCGGATGGGAGATCCTCAGCTCCTGGCCAAGTTCTCCACTCCTAAAGGTGGCTGCAAGCCTCCTGCCAGCCCTCCAACCTACGAAGTTGAACTGGAAATGCAGGCTTCTGGCCTGCCCAAGCTTCGCATTAAGAAAATTGGCTCTTGCTCCTCGTTGGAAGCTCAGCAGGAAGTGAGTGGCAGCAGAGCCAAGGGAGGAGAGAGCCCCTGCAGTGACCCTGCTGTCACCTGGTGCAGCAAGCACCCCGGTAAGCCAGCAGCTGCCTGTGTCTCACCCTCCTGCTTCCGCTCCTTCCACAGCACTCCCGGGAAAGGTGGAGGACAGACCTACATCTGCCAGTCGTACACCCCCACGAGCTGTGCCTCTGCCACCACCTCCCCCTCCCCCTTGGAAGCAGGAGTTCCGTGGACACCTTCTCCAAAGCAGAAGGGGAAGGCTACCCCCGATGCTATCAACGATTGGCCTCGGAGAAAGAGAGCGGCAGGCAGCACTGCCACCTGTGGCCAAGGGGAGAAGAATGCTGAGGAGCAGAGCAGAATGGCAGCAGGCACGGCAGAAGTGAAGATCTCAGAGCACTGCAGCAGCAAAACAACAAATACTTTTGGGGAGTTTGAACTGGAAGGGATTTACAGGCTGCAGGATCAGGCATCTCCTAGTGACTCCGAAGCCAGGGCTGAGGAGGACTCTGCCACGGGAACTTTTGGCCTGAGATCTCGGAAGAGAGTCTTCACAGACCTGTCACCAGAACAGCTGGAGAGTCAGCATGCCAAGAGGTCCTGCACGGAGGAGCAGAGCTTGGATCTCACTGCCTCTTCCACAGAGGAAGGCGACAGAAGCAAGTCAGGGCTGGAGTCTGTACTCCCTGAGAAGCTAGGAGCAGCTCTGCTCATAACTCCAGAGCGGCAGAGCCGTGCAGGGGATGATGATGTCTTCCTTCTGTCAGGTAACAAAGTGGTGCTGTTGGCGCTGCATGGAAATTCAGAGGTGATTAAAAATGTGGAGTAGAGAAAAACAAGAGCACAACTGTTTGTCTGTCTGAAGGAGAACAAGAGGGAGGGGAGAGTGGATTGTAAATGCCATGGCAGCTAATTATGGGGAAAGCCTGGATGTGAGGAGTTGTTTGCTGAGGAGTGTTAGTGATGGCAGAGAGACCAGAGAAATACGGAACAGCAAGAGGCTGGAGGAATGAGTGGAGGAATGAAGATGTGAGTTTGAGAACATGGGGAGGGAGGGAGGGAGGATCCCAGTTGCATCCAGTGGTGGTGTTTGTTTGCTGTGGGTATTTTTGGGTTGTGGGGATGCTGCTACTTGTTCCTACCCAGCACTGGAGCCAACTGTCTTAAGTCTAAAGCTTGGCTGCTCCTCTGCAGCCTGGAGCCTTGCCAGCATCAGCTCTGTGGAGGTTGGTATTTATTGGTGCTCCAGTTCTTCTGCCTGCCCATCTTGGAAGTGAGTGTCAGTAATTACTGCCTCATTAGCAGTAATGTTCTGTTGGTTTGTGTCAATGTCTAAACTTGCTCTGCTCCTGCTGTGGGCACAGATTCAGCTGGCCTTGGTGAAGCAGGAAGCCTCAGCTCCCAGAGCAAGGCCTTGTGACTGTCAGAAGAGTTCATGCAGTGTTGTTTCAGAGATTAGGTGGAGCAAGAACAAGATCTTGTTCTGTAGTCATTGTGTGCCCTGAAGGATTGAGCTTCACTGTCTGTTTCCTTTTGCAAGATACAGAGGCAGTATCTTACTCCTTCAACAGGTGGCACTGGGATGGGTGGGCAAACTTGAAAGCAGCATTAGTCCGTGTGGCTGATGTCACACACACCTCAAACACTGGGTTCAGGTTTGGGCCCCTCACTCCAAGAAGGACATTGAGGTGCTGGAGTGTATCCAGAGAAGGGCATCAAAGCTGGGGAAAGGGGTCTGGAGAACAGGGCTGGTGAGGAGGAGCTGAGGTGGTTTAGTCTGGAGAAGAGGAGGCTGAGGGGAGACCTTCAGACCTTCAACCTGGAAGGATGCTGAAGCCAGATTGGGGATTGGTCTCTTCTCCCTTGAACTAGCAGTAGGAAGAGAGGAAATGGCCTCAAGTTGCACCAGAGGAGGTTTAGGTTGGATATTAGGAACATTTTCTTTCCTGCAAGGGTGGTCAGGCACTGGAACAGGCTGCCCAGGGAGGTGTTGGAGTCACCATCCCTGGAGGTGTTCAGAGAAAGTGTAGACATGGCACTTGGGGCCATGGTTTAGTAGGCATGCTGGTGTCAGGTTGATGGTTGGACTGGATGATCTTAGAGGTCACTTGCAACCTTAATGATTCTATGATCTGTGTATTCAGGACACACAATAATAGCAGTACTTAGCTTCTAGCTGGTCCAATAAGAGCCTTTCTGTACCTACAAACCCAAGGTCTGTGTTTGCAAGCCCAGTGTGGCTGTGGCACTGCTCTCCCAGGACAGTTATTCAGAGTGGGGAAGGGCAATGCTGCTGTGCCAGCTTAGGCTTGGTTTCAGGTAAACTGAAAGCATCACTGATGGAATTTTTGAGGTGTAGAAGAAAGGCTGTGGCTAAAGCTCACCTTGAGCAACCTGTTCCAGTAGGTGTCCCTGACCCTGGCAGGGGGCTGGAACTGGATGATCTCTTCCAACCCCTGACATCCTGTGATCTTTGAGGTCCCTTCCAGCCTAACCCATTCTATGGTTCTGTAAAGCCCTGCTGAGTGGTCAGTTGGCTGCAGCATGTCCCTGTGCCTCCCCAGGCTCTACCCCACCAGTGAAGAGCTCCCTGTCTGCCAGCAGCCTTCGAGCCCTGACCCAGTCTCCACTGCTGTGCCCGGGCCAGACGCCGCAGCCTCGCAGAAGGCATGCTCCAGGTACCCAGCTGTGCTGCAGGGAAGGGCTGCCTGTGCTCTGCAGGCTGCTGTGCTGGGGGGATGGCTTTTGTGCAGGCAGCCTGGGGCTGGATCTGAAGCCACTGGCTCCAGCTCAGGCTTCCAAGAAGCTGCATGGCCTGGGAAGTTTGGGAGGGGTGGGGAGGTAGCAGTGAAGAGAGGGAGCGGCTTAGTGGGAAATGCAGCTTAGTGTCGTCCTTCTCAGTTGGTGTTTGGCTTGGAGTTGCCTGTAAACTTTGGCAAACCCTGGCTTCATTTATTCTTTCTCTTTCACAGAAGAGGAATCCAATGGCCTCCAACCTGCTGCCACTCAGGAGCTGTCTCCACTCCACCTCGTTGCCTCCAGGAAGCGTCCCCTCAGCAGGACTTACTCACGGAAAAAGCTGCTCAGGTGAAGGTTGGAGCCAGAACACTTTGGGAAGCTTTGCCCCTTCCCTGCTGCACAATGTGCTTTTGACCAAGGACCTTACCTTTGGTGCTGGGCTGGAGCTGTCTGTTCTTGGTAGGAGAATGGTTGCAAGCAGATGGTAGTGGCAGGAAGGACCACTCTAAAAGTTTGCTTCTTTCACCCTCAACTGCAGCATCTCTCCACCCATTTGAAGCCTGGCTTGGCCTTTCTGGCACTTCTGCTGCTCTTGGTAGGTGAGTCCTGCAGTGAAGGTTCAGTTCTGCTGCTTGAAGAGGGAGAGTTGTCACTTTTCTACAACTTCATTGTAAAATAAACGGGTGTCAGTTTTTTGTGTCACTGAATCAGAAATCTGGCTTTGGTCCAGGTGATGGGAAAGGGATTGGGGCTGCAGGAAGAAGGATGCTGCAGTTGAATGGGTACAGCACCAGCTGCCTGCCCCTGCTCTGTACCTTGTCTTGACCCTGACTGGATCCCTCTGTTGTTGCATCCAGTGTGACACAGCTTAGTGGGAAAAGACCAAGCAGATTAACTCTGAATTGATGAGCAAATTACTCCAAACACCTGACAAATGCCAAAAGAATTCAGAGGCAGGGAAAGAAGAGAGCTGTGAGGATGGTGTGAGGTCATCCTGAAACAGGTGTTAGCACTGCAGAAGTCTGTGATGTGGCTGTAATGGATGAGGTGTCCCCCTGGAAGCACTGCAGCAGGAAACCTGCTGCCTGCTCCCCAAGGATTGTTTTGCTTCAAGGATGTGGATTGATACATGAGCATGGAAGTAAGTAATAGTCTCAGAGCTCCAAGCATAGATTCTTCTCTTTCCTTAGTTCTCAGCAGCAGAAAATAAAGACTTAACTTCAGTCTTGTGCAGCTCAGCTACACTTGAAGCCCTCAGTAATGTCCCCTCTCAAAGCCATGCCCCTGCAGGCCTGAACAAGGGTTACAAGGCTCAGGTGTTTGCTGCTTCAGCTGCTTTTAGCTTGGTGCAGTGCTGCCCCTCAAATGGTGGCTGTGGTAGTTGTGCCCCACTGTGATTTCAGGCTGAGGCAGTGCCTTGCTTTTTTGGGCTTCAGGTAGCCAAGCTGCTGGTTTTTCCCCCCCTGCCCTTTTCAAAGCAGGTACCTGAGCTTTCATTTCTGGCTGTGCCAGTTAAACCTGCATCCCTGTTCCTGAGGTGGATGGTATCAGTGCTAAGGCAGAGGATTGTATTTAGTCTCCTTTTGAGCCAGATAAAAGCTATACTGGTTACTTCAGGCAATTCTGCTGCTGCCTGGAAATGCTCTTCCTCCAGCAGCTGGGTGTAGGAAACCTCCCAGCACTGACTGAGCACTTACAAAGGAGGTACTCAACCATTAAGGCAACACTGTGACAGCAGCTGAGTTCCCATGCAGTGAGGTTTAAACCAAGCTCCCGTCTATGTAGCCAGAGAGACAGCTGGAGCTGTGCACAAGTGACTGCTTCATAAACATCCTCTGCTTTATTAGAAAAGTTACAGTAGAAATGTAAAAAAAAAAACAACCCAAAGTTACTACAAAAAAAGTCTCTGTACAAGGGCTGCAGAGCATCTCCCTCTGAGGCTTCCAGGGCTGAGCAAACCCTCAACAGAGGGTTCCAAACTGTAAACAAGTTTTTAGTGTTAAAGGCCAGGGCAGAAGGTAGCTTAGAGTCACAGAATGCTCGCAGCCTGGTTTGGTTGGAGGAGAGAGGGAAGGTGATGTAGTTCTGACCTCCCTGCAGTGAGCAGCAACACAGGCACCTTCCCCTAGGCCAGGAGAAACTGAGGCTGCCACTTCCCTGACTGGAAGCTGCTGGGGCATGCAGGAGGAAAGGTGCCAGCACCCTGTGGACTGGCAGTGGCCTGGGGAGCACAGGCCTTGTGAAGAAGTCCTCTTCCTCATTCCTCTGGCATGGAGCTGGCTGGAGGCAGGAAGGCTTTGAGCTCCCGTGGGTGTCTGTGCTGTGCCTAGAGTGGGTTTCTCCTCACGTCTATGATGGCAGGGTGGTGAGGCAGGGGGGTGATGTTCAGGCTGGCTCTGCGCGGCTCCCGGCGGGGCTTGGAGCTGGGGGCGAGGCTCCGTGGGGGGAGCCCCTCGGGGGGCTGCCCTGCTCTCAGCAGGGGCTCTGCCTCCCGCTGCTGCCGCAGCTCCCCGGGGCTGTCGCTGGGCAGGGAGGAACGGCGCCAGGTGGAGGGCAGAGGGGCGTGCACCAGGTCCCTGCTCTCCTCCCTGCCTCGGTGGCTTTCTTCAGGCACAGGCTGCTCCCCAAGGCTGCATTCCTCACGGGGCCCGAGCACAGGGGCAGCTCTGTCCCCAGCCCCGTGAACGCTCCTCTCCATCCCTGCTGGGAAAGATTGGAGGTACAGTGAGAGGAGCAGCAGGACCTCTGATTTTCTCAGTGCATGCAGAGCACTTGCCCAAGGCTGGCAGTGACCTGCACCCACACTGCTCCTGACTCCACTTTAAGATCTCCCTGCCAAGGAGAAGAATTCAAACTCCTCCTTTAGCTTGGCAGCAGCAGCAGAGGCCCAGCTTGGGTTGCCTCTCACCTTTGGTCTGTCCAGGCTGGAGGTTCAGGTTACTCAGCCTCTGGTTTAGCTCTTGGTTTGCCCACAAGTAACGGCTCAGCTCCTTTTCCAGTGCCTGAATCCTTGCCTCGTACTGCAGCTTGCTGCTGGCCAGCCCCTCTTCCATGTGCTCTGCAGGGAAAAATAAGGCCACTTCAAGCTGCAGGGCCCCTGAGAGCCAGGAGCTGCCTGCAGCAGCAGTGAGGAGCTTACCCCCGGCTCTGCTGCAGCAGCAGCAGTGGGGAGCTTACCCCAGCTCTGCAGCAGCAGCGAGGACCTTACCCCCGGCTCCGCTGCAGCAGCAGCAGCGAGGAGCTTACCCTGGCTCTGCTGCAGCAGCAGCAGCGAGGACCTTACCCCCGGCTCCGCTGCAGCGGCAGCTGCAGCGAGGAGCTTACCCCGGCTCTGCTGCAGCAGCAGCTGCATGCTCTGCTCGTGCTCCTTCTGCTGCAGGGTGAGCTGCCGGTCCAGCTCCAGGCGCTGCCGCTCCACAGCTGCCTCCAGCCAGTAGACCAGCTGCTGCTGCTCCTCCAGCTGCATCTCCAGCTCCGAGAAGGCAATGTGCTGCCTGTGTTGGTCCTCTCGTAGGGTCACCACCTGGCCAGGGCCCAAGAGCAAGGGACACCTCAGCTCCTGCAGAGCCCAGCAGCTTTCCTGCAGCACCCAGCCTGATGGGAGTTAGTTTTTGGGTAGGGCACACACAGGTTAGGATGAAGTTGTGCACCGTGAGGGTGGTGCAAGACTGCAACAGGTTGGCCAAGGAGATAGCTGAGGCTACTCAGCTTGGAGATACTTGAGGTCAGGCTATACAAGGCTCTGGGCAACCTCATCTAGTGCTCACTGCAAGAGGTTTGGACCAGATGACCTTTGGTGGTTCCTTCTAACCCAGACCACTCTATGCTTAGGAGGAATCTTGTCTTTCTGGGATGCCAGAGCTACCTCATGCAGGCAGGAGCAAGGTCTGCCTGCACTGATCTGTGTGCACTGATGTGACACAGCCACCCCAAGCATCTATGACTACTGAAGCCCTTGTCCTAGGTGTTCTAACAGGTGGAGATGATGGTGCTGTGGCTTTGTGGACATTACAGGACCAAGGTACATTAGGAGTTAGGGAGAAAGGCTGAAGCTGAGGAAGACAAAGAGTGTGGTCAGCTCCCACCAGCGCGGAGGGCAGCTGTGCCTCACCTTGTCGAAGTACTTGCAGAGCAGAGCTCGGGTCTCAGAGGAGGAGAGGTAGCTGAGCTTGGCCATGAGGTTCATCTCACACTGGGACAGGAGGCTGGCTGAGGCCCTCAGAACTCGCTGCCTGCAGGTGATGGACTCGTTCTTGTACTCGATGGCTGCATCCAGCGCCTCAATGGCCTCATCCAGCTGGAACAAGATTCGTTCCTCCTGCCCAGGCAGAGCTGCAGTTACTGGGGAGCAGAGTTTGCTGTCCCACCCTGCCCTGCCTGGCCTTAGCATCTCTACAGTGCTGGTGAGAAGCTGGGATATGCAGTTTGGGGATGTGGGGGAGCAGCTGCCAATGACTGGAGTGCTGGTGGAGAACATCCATTGCACAGCAATGGCCAGGAGGGCCAAGGGGATCCTGGGGGGCATTAGGCAGAGTGTGTCCAGCAGATCCAGGGAGGTTCTCCTGTCCCTCTACTCTGCCCTGCTGAGACCTCATCTTGAGCACTGCCTTCAGTTTGGGGCTCCCCAGTTGCAGAGGGACAGAGACCAGAGGGTCCAGCAGAGGGCTGTGAGGATGCTGAGGGGACTGCAGCACTGCCTGGGGAGGAGAGGCTGAGGGACCTGGGGCTGCTTAGTCTGGAGAAAAGAGGACTTAGAGGGGATTGAATCAATGTTTGTAAATCTCTGAGGACTGGGGGTGAGGAGGGGGGGGACAGGCTCTGCTTACTGCTCCCTGCCATAGGCCAAGGAGAAATGGATGGAAGCTGCAGCACAGGAGGTTGCAGCTCAACACAAGAGGCAACTTCTGTTGCTGTGTGGGTCCCAGAGCAGTGGCACAGGCTGCTCAGAGAGGTTGTGGAGTCTCCTTGTGTGGAGCCTTTGCAGACTCTGTGTGGATGTGTTGCTGTGTGCCCTGAGCTAGATTGTCTGCTCCTGCTGTAGCAGGGGGGTTGGACTGGATGATCTCCTTGGGTCTCTTCCAACAGCTGACACCCTCTGAGCCTGCGACCCCACGCTCAGGGCTGGACTTCTCCCTTACTACCTGACGCTCTTGCAAGCGGCGCAGCCATCCCCTTCCCCCCTGCCAAGAAGAGATACCTCTGGGGACAGAAGTGTGCCCTGCCGCAGCTTGCTGTCGAGCTCCAGCCTCTGTTTGAGCAGTTGGTCCTTCTCCTGGCGCAGGCTGTTGATCTCCTGGCGGATCTGCTGCTGGTCGTGGGCGCTGCCGTGGCGCAGCTGCCCGTTCTTCTCCGTCAGCTCCTTCTCCAGGTGCTCCAGGCGGCTGGAGACGCGCACCATGTCATCTGTCAGGGCCTGCAGCACGACGTCAGGGAGGCAGGGAGGGCTTTAGGGTTGGAAGGGACCTCAAAGATCAGCCAGTTCCAGCCCCTTTGTGCCATAGGCAGGGACACCTCCTGCTAGAACAGGCCGCTCAAGGCTTCATCCAGCCTGGTCCTGAACACCTCCAGGGAGGTTGTGGAGCACAGAAGCACCCAATGTGATCTTTGATCACATTGGGTGCTTCTGTGCTCCACAGCCTCCCTGGGCTCCTCTGCTTCCGCACCCCACAGCCTCCCTGGGCTCCTCTGCTTCTGTACCCCACAGCCTCCCTGGGCTCCTCTGCTTCTGTACCCCACAGCCTCCCTGGGCTCCTCTGCTTCTGCACCCCACAGCCTCCCTGGGCAAACCTGTGCCCATGTCTCACCACCCTCACTGCAAGCAACTTCCTCCTAATGTTCAGTTTCAATCTCCCTTCTGCCAGTCCAAACCCATTCCTCCTTGTCCTGTCCTTTCAAACCCTTGGCTGTAGTCTCTCCCCAGCCCTCCTGTGGCCCCCTTTGATACTGGATGCTCAAGGGCAACTGCCCTGAAGGCAAGTCAGGCCTTTGGCCCCATTCTATTCCCTCTGTAACTCAAGTGGTCCACAGGCACACCTAAACCTTTAAACCCCTTAGCTCAGAGGCACAGCAGCAGGAGGCAGATTTCCTGCCCACTTCTCCACACCACCTTACCCTGCCCTGCAGCCTTCTGCCACAGCTAGGGTGGCACTCAGCTCTTCCAGCCTCCTACCTCTTGCTAGCAACCAGAATTCCAGGGAGGTATTTCCCCCTCTTGTCCTACCTGGCTGGAGCGCAGTCGTTTGCTCTCCAGGCCGTTCTTCTCCTGCAGCAGAGCTTCCTTTTTGGCCACGATGGCCTCCCGCTTCCTCAGCTCATCCTCCAGCTCCTCCAGGGCCCGGCGCTGCTCCAGGACTTTATCCATCTCCATATCCAGCCACTTCTTCTGCTCCTCAATTTTCTAGGGGAAGGAGGCAAAGGGCAAGGGTGAGTGAGTGTGTGTGTGTGTGTGTGTGTGTGTAGAGGGCATCAATGACCAGGGCTGCTGGACCAAAGGGCAGTGGGGCTGAAATCACAGAATCATAGAATGTGAAGGGCTGGAAGGGACCTCCAAAGCACATCTGGTCCTGAGCAGGAGCACCCAGAGCAGATCACACTGGAATGCAAGAGCAAGAGTCTGGATTCCATCTCTGTCAACCCCTTCACCACTTTTATCCTTCCTCCTCCTCCTCAAGAGGCAGAGCTAAGCTACAACTCCAGCTACTAAGCAGTCCTTGGAAGTCACATCTCCCACTGCCTTTCTGCTAACAGGCAGCTTCCACAGCTTCTTTCACAGGAGAGATCCTGAAGGTAAGACAAGATCTAAGTCCTCTGCCACTAGCTGCAAGTGACATTATGGCCTGTCATAGAATCAGTCAGGGTTGGAATGGACCACAAGCATCAGCCAGTTCCAACCCCCCTGCCATGCTCAGGGACACCCTACCCTAGAGCAGGTTGCCCACACCTCATCCCAGCCTTAAACACCTCCAGGGATGAGGCTTCTACCACCTCCCTGGGCACCCCCTACCAGGCTCTCACCACGCTCATGCTGAACAACTTCTTTCTAACATCCAGGCTGAATGTGCCCATTTCCAGCTTTGTTCCATTCCCCCCAGTCCTATCACTACCTGACAGCCTAAAAAGTCCCTCCCCAGCGTTCTTGTGCCCCCCTTGAGATACTGCAAGGCCACAATAAGGTCACCTGGGAGCCTTCTTCTCTCCAGACTGAACAGCCCCAACTGCCTCAGTCTCTCCTCGCAGCAGAGGAGACGACATAAGTCTGAAATTCTCTGTTGTCCCAGGCAGAGATTGGACTCCCAAGCTACTCATCCTTGTAACTTTTGCCCAACACCCAGTAACATCCTGCACTCTTTGTAAGACCCTCAGTGAGTTACCATTAGTACCACTGCAAAGTGCCTTGCCTTGCTTTAGCTGCAGGTACAACACCATGCAGCCCCCTGTCCTCCTCAAGGGCAGGACGGGCTGCATCCTGTCTCAGGCTGAGCTTCTCGCTTCCAGATCTCCCCTGCCAGCCTGCAGCCTGCCAAGCATCTCCCCTGAAGCAGGGAAGAGGCTGTCCCTGCCCATACCTGCTGCTGCTCCAGGCTGATGACGGAGCCGTTGCTGCCGCTGCGCCGCTTCCTCTGGAAAGCTGCAATTTCCTCTGTCTTGATGCGCAGGACCTTCTGCTGCTGCTCCTGCTTCAGCTCCAGCTCCTGCGTGTGAAACAGCAGCTGTGAGCAGCTCTCTGCCCTGCAGCCAAGGGCTGAAGCATAGGCTCTGGTCTCTTCTAGCTCTTTAGATACTCCTTAAACCAAACCTCCTCTCTCTCTCTCTGTGCTCTCCAAGACAATCACAGACTGTCAGAGCTGCCCAGCCAAGGGCTGAAGGACAGGTTCTGGTCTCCACTAGCTCTTTGGATGCTCTTCAAACCAAACCTCCTCTCTCTCTCTCTGTGCTCTCCAAGACAATCGAGACTGTGAGAGCCACTCTGGCTTGCCCAGCAGCAGGCAGAGCCCACCCATCCCCGCCCCGGCACAGCCGCTGCCACCCGCGTCCTACCTTGACTCGGTGCTGCCGCTTGCTGACCTCGGTCTGCAGCCGCCGCTTCTGCTGGCTCTCCTGCCGCAGCCGGCGCTGCAGCTGCCCCTGCTGCCGCCGCATCAGCTCGATGTGCCGCTCCAGCTCCTGCACTCGCCGCTCGCTCTGGGCTGACAGTGCCACCAGGCGCTCCGTCGCCTGCTTCTTCCTCGACAGCACCTGCCGGGGCGTGGAAGCTGCCCTCGGGCTCGGCCCCTTCCCGGTGCCCTTGGCGGAGCTGCCCCCGTGCTCGGCCCCTTCCCGGTGCCCTTGGCAGAGCTGCCCCCCGGCTCAGCCCCCTCCCACCTACCCTCTTGCCTGGCTGGGCAGAGCCCTGCCCGCTCACCTGCGCCTTGCTCTGTGCGGCCGCCACACGCGTGCGGCACTCCTGCAGCCTGCGCCTCTCCCCGGGGTCCCAGGGCTCTTTGCTCTCCAGCTCCTGCAGCTGCTTCTGGCTGTCGCTGAGCTCTGCCCGCACCTGCTCTGCCTCCTGCTCCAGCTCGCTGATCTTCTGGCAGTACTGCCTGTTCAGAGCCTGTGCGTCCTTGCCTGCAAGGCAGCCCCCAGCCGTCACCTCCCGGGTCCCTTCCCTCACAGCCTGAGTCCTCTTTCTTCCCAGCTACTTCTGGCTACAGAAACGAAATGCTCCCTTTCCCTCAACTACTCCAGGGAAGGGACAAGCTGATTGGAAGGGGTCTTAGCCAGGTAGAAGGGATGGAGAAACAGGGCTCTGCTGCCTACAGGAAGGACTGAGCACCGGCACCACAGGGAGAGGTGAGAATGAGTGTAGGGACCAACATCGCGACTAGGAGATCTCACAGGGAACAGATTCCTGTTCCCACCAGGAGGTTTGCACCTGCCTTAACGAGCTCCATGATCAGCTCCCTGTTCCCACCAGGAGGTTTGCACCTGTCTTAACGAGCTCCATGATCAGCTCCCTGTTCCCACCAGGAGGTTTGCACCTGTCTTAACGAGCTCCATGATCAGCTCCCTGTTCCCACCAGGAGGTCTGCACCTGCTTTAATGAGTTCCATGATCAGCTCCCTGTTCCCCCAGGAGGTCTGCACCTGTCTTAATGAGCTCAGTGATCAGCTCCTCCTTCATGCGGATGTTGATGGCCAGCTCTCGGATCTTCTGCTGTGCCTGCACCAGCCTCCACTCCCAGTCCTTCCCCAGCAGGCGCTCCCGGGGCCCTGGCAGCAGCTCCCACCTCCTACAGACCTCTGCAACACAGGTTCCTGGGGAAGGAAGGTCCCACCTCAGCAGCTTGGTGACGGAAGGACAGTTTGTGCTCAGACTTGTAGCCAAGAGCTGGCACAGCTCACTCGCGGCTCCCCCCAGAGCCCTGTGGTCCCAGTTGCTCCTCAACAAAAGCAGGTGACTCTCATCTGCCCTGCTTCTGCCCTCTGAGCCCACACAGGTGGGACATCAACGGCACCCAACCAAACACCACCTGTCCAACAACCTACAGCTGCTACTTGCCTCTTGATAGCTCCAGCTGCTCCTCCTGAAGCAGGTGGGCATTGCCTCCACCCAGCTCCTCGCTCAACTTGTGACTCTCCTTCCTGCTGCAGCTTTGGATCCCGTTTCTAGAAGGAACAGCAAAGGAGTCAGCCGAGGCTGGGCACTGGCAGAGCTTCTCCCAGTAAGGACCCCCATGACCCACAGGCTTCAGAAGATGCAGGCAGGAACAGCAGCTGTGCTCAGGAGGGATGGTAAAGAGCTCCCCAGGCAGCAGGCAGCTGTCTCAGCACAATCACTGACCCCAAAGGCAGCATTTCCTTCTACACCCTAGGTGAGAGCTGAGCAGCAGAGCATGGACAGTCAGGTCACACAAGTGCCAGGGCACTGCACAGTGCTGGGACAGCCTCGACTCACCGGCGCTGGGACAGGGACCGCTTCTCTTGCCACTCCTCCTCCTCCTCCTCTCCTGAGGACAGCTCTGCTGGCTTCTCCGAGTCCTGGCTGAGCTCCCTCCTCAACGCCACAGCTTTGGCCTCTGGATTGCCAGTCAAACACTGCATGTGGTTGAGGTGCTGGCCCGTCAGGTCCTCCTCCTGGAAGGAGTGGCTGCTGTCGAGCTGCTGGGGCAGAGAACCAGAAGAGGGAAGATGCTGCATGAGAGCTGGTGTTAGAAAGAGCAGCTCACCACTGGGCACAAAGCAAGCCACAAAATGGAGCCGAGAGGGTTTCCAGAAGAATTGGCCTGTTGCTGGACTGAGCTTCCTGCCCTTCTGCCTTCTGCTGCTCAGACACTGAACGCATCTGGGACCTGCCCCTAACAGTGGGGTAGAAGCCTCTGACGAGGCTCACGTTCAGGGGTGGGGAAAAAGGAATCTGAGCAAAAAGGCAGCAGCTCCTCAAGGGCACAAAGCTGCACCCTCACCTTCCTGCACAGGGCTCTTCTGCTCTGCTCAGCAGGAAGGAGCCCTGAGGGAGCCCCGCTGAGGCCAAGGGATGGGGCAGCATCCAGGGGGGCTGTATGAGGCCTCTGGCCAGCAGTCACCAGGTGGAGGCTCTGCAGCAGTTGGGGCACACAGAGGTTTGGCATTGCCATCTCCAGGCGCATGTGCAGCTCCCAAATCTTGTTCTGCTGCTCCTGCAGCTTGTCGCTCTGGGAAGCAACAACAAAGATGTGGTTATGCAGGCTGGGATCCCAGATCTGCTGCAGGGGAGCATGAAAGCTGGGCTGTGCTCTCCTGGGGGAGGAAAAGCCCTACAGGGAGAGCAGAGCCCAGAAATACCTGCAGCTTGTACTGCTCCATGGCATCCTCCAAGGCAGCCAGGAAATCCCGGTTCTCTTCCTCCAGGCGCTCCACCTGCCTCTGCAGTTTGGCCACCTGCTCATCTTTGAGGGACTCACAGCCCTTCTCACTGTTCACCTGCCCCTCGAGACACAAGAGAGGTGGTATCAGCACCCAGCTTCTTCCTTCCCTTCCCACGCTGGACTCTGCAAGGGCAGAGCAGCCCTGCACACCAAGATTTTTCCTGTGAAACAGATCTCTCTCCCTGCCTGCTTTGAGGACCGTTCTGCCTCCCTCCCTACAGCCTCCTGCCCAAGTGATTTCTCCTCTCCCTCCTCTGACCCTTCCACTACGCTGTGCTGAGGCTGCTGCACTCAGTGGCCATCAGCTAAACCCCACCTCGGAGCCAGGCCCCCTTTACCTCGCCTTTCCCCGGCTTCGAGGCTTGCGCCTCAGGGCTCTGCTCCTCTGCCGAGGTGCTCTCGATGCCGCTGTCCAGCCCGGCCGAGGTTAGCTCGCTCCTCTCGCTCTCCACGGCGCACAACCACTCCTTCACCCGCAGGATCTGCTCCACCGTCAGGTTGCCGCCGTCCTGCAGCTCCGTCAGCAGCCGGTAGGCGGCGTCGGTGCAGGTGCGGTAGTGCGCGCACTCGGCCAGCAGCCGAGCGGTGGCGTCGGGCGCGCCCCGTCTGGCGGCGGCAGAGCGGTTGATGATGCGGGTCTCGGAGCGGTGCCGCTGCTCCAGCGCCTTCTGCAGCTTCTTGATCTGCAGGTGGAGCTCCTCCACCTGCTCCGTCTCCTTGCGGCAGTTCACCACCGCTTTGTTCTGGATGTTCTGCGCCCGGCTGGCGTAGTTGAGGGTGTTGAGGCTCTCGTCGAAGTCGGAGGAGGATGGGCTGACGCAGGCGATCATCACCGTCTGGGCGTTCCCCCCCAGGGAGTCTTTCAGGATCCTAGGGGAGAGCAGAGACCTTAAAGCCGCTGAAATTCAAAACCCATGCCAGATCCAGGAACTTTCTCAAGAGGCTGAGCCCAAGGAAAAGGATGTTCTTGCTCTGGAGTGGAGAGAAGCGAGCAGGATTCCTAAGTAGAGCAACAGCAACGCTCATCCTGTTGACAAGTCCCCACCTGAGTAATTCACGGGATCACAGGATGTTAGTTAGGGGTTGGAAGGGACCCAAGGAGATCGTCAGGTCCAACCCCAGCGCTGGGAGCTCCCTGGCTCTGTGATCACTGCTAGGTACATGCTGCATGGGGGGGGACCTGCTTGCACCTGCAAAGGTCACCTGCTCAAGTTAAAATCTGGCTACAGATCACCAAGTAAACCTCCTGGATGTCGGTTTAGAATCATAGAATCAGTCAGGGTTGGAAGGGGCCACCAGGATCAGCCAATTCCAATGCCCCTGCCATGGGCAGGGACACCCTACCCTAGATCAGGCTGGCCAGAGCCAGTCTTGTTCACTGCCAGGCAGCAAGGGGCAGGATAATCCAGGCTGACATCCCCACCTGGGCTCTGGCAGCATGGCTAAAGCAAGACCTGTCCTCAGCAGCACCACGATGAGCTAGTCCATCACATCTGTCCTGACCTCACTGTTCCTCCAGCTTCCCTAGGTGAAAATCCCCCCAGAAGGCAGGCCTGCTAAACTGCCCCTAGGCACAGCAGGGTGCCTGACCCATCGAGCAGTGGTCTGACAGCCTCAGTGTGACAGCAGAAGGGACAACTGGAGCAAGAGCTTGCTCTTGGCCATGCTGGGCTCTCTGCTGCTCAACCTGGCATAGCAAAGGCAGGGATAAGCTTGGCCCTCCTGCTGGGACAAGAGCTTGTGAGAGAGGGTCCCGGTCCCAGCTGTACCTGGTGATTTTGGAGTCCCTGTATGGGATGTGGCTCCCCTTCCTCCGAGGGTCTCCCAGGGCACTGATGACGTTGCCTAAGGCCAGGAGGCCACAGTTGATCTGGATGCTCTCCTTCAGCCTCTCCCCTGTGTTTCCTGTCTTCACAATTCGCTCTGAGCCTGCCAGGTCCACGAAGTGAAACTTGGAAACCAGGACCTGGCCCGAGGCAGGGAGAGAGGGGGGGTGGTGGGTGAGGGAGAGGCGCCCAGCCCCGCGGCGCTGCTCCATGGTGACCGTGAAGATGGTGTGCGAGCGGCTCGACTGCCTGTTGAGCTGGGTGGCTCCCGTGTGCTTGGCTGTGTTCCCCATCTCCAGCAGGCTCAGCACCTCATCCAGCCCTTCCACTTCCGACTCCTTCACCCCACAGAGCACTGCAAAAGGCAAGCAGAGCTGTGACTGGCGGGAAGGAGCTGCCCGAGGGCACAGCTCCTCGGTGCTGTCATCCTGCCTGTACCAGAGAATCAGTCAGGGCTGGGAGGGACCACAAGGATCAGCCAGCTCCAACCCCCTCTTGCCATGGGCAGGGACACTCCAGCTACCAAGGACTCCTTGGAAGTCACATCTCCCACTGCCCTTCTGCTAACAGGCAACTGCCACAGCTTCTTTTACAGCTGGCATCTAGGAGTGATCCTGAAGGTAAGACAAGATCTACATCCTCTGCCACTACTTGCAACTGACATTATGGCCTGTCCTAGAGTCACAGAATCAGTCAGGGTTGGAAGGGACTACAAGGATCAGCCAGTTCCAACCCCCCTGCCATGCCCAGGGACACCCTACCCTAGATCAGGCTGCCCACAGCCTCTGCCAGCCTGGCCAAAAACACCTCCAGGGATGAGGCTTCCACCACTTCCCTGGGCAACCTCTTCCAGGCTCTCACCACCCTCATGCTGAACAACTTCTTCCTAACATCCAATCTGAATCTCCCCATTTCCAGCTTTGCTCCATTCCCCCCAGTCCTATCATTACCTGATAGCCTAAAAAGTCCCTCCTCAGCTTTCTTGTAGCCCCCTTCAGATATTGAAAGGCCACAATAAGTTCCCCTGGGAGCCTTCTCCTCTCCAGACTGCACAGCCCCAACTCCCTCCAGTCTCTCCTCACAGCAGAGCAGCTGCAGCCCTCTGCTCATCCTCGTGGCCCTTCTCTGAACACCTTCCAGCACCTCCATATCCCTCTTGTCCCAGGGGCTCCAGAGCTGGATGCAGTACTCCAGGTGGGGTCTCAGCAGAGGGGGAGAATCACTTCCCTCACCCTGCTGCCCACACTGCTCTTGCTGCAGCTTTCTGGGCTGCCAGAGCACACTGACAGCTCATATTGAACCTCTCCTCCCCCAGCACCCCCAAGTCCCTCTCCTCAGGGCTGTTCTCCAGCCAGTCACACACAGACCTACCTCCCACAGTGAACAGGACTAAGCACAGCAACCGGCTGCAGGAGAGGGATGGAAGGAGAAGAGCTGACCCTGCCTCCAGGGACGGATAACCCGTGGCTCTTTGGCACGGGGCAAAGAGGGAGCCTGTGAGTAGCACACATACCAATGTTCCCCTTGTCATCTTCTCGGATCTGGATGTCTTTGCTGGCTGTATCCACCTGCAGCAAGTCCCGGAACTCCTCCTTGTAGACCTCCAGGTAGGACACTCTGACCGTGTAGTCGATCAGGTCATTCTCATCGATAAGCCTGAAGGTCTCGGCCATGGCTCGTGGGATGATGCCCTGCTCGTCTTCATTGATGGAAGCTGGCACAGAGATACATGACCACTAGGAGCAGCAAGAGCCCAGGAAGCCTGTGCCGGCCGGGGACAGAGCTGTAGCCACCAGCCTGCCCAGCAAGCATCGGCTGGAGGGGTGCAGCCTCACAACCCTCCCTTGCAAACCTCCCTCCACCTATGGCTTATTTCAGGACAAAGCTGTTAAGATTCAAGGCCTAGGAAGATCATCACCACCTCCAGCATCACAGGCTCAAAGGATGCCAGGGGTTAGAAGGGACCCAAAGAGCTCATCCAGTCCAACCCCCCCCTGCTACAGCAGGACCACCCAAGCTAGCTCAGGGCACACAGCAACACATCCAGACACAGTCTGCAAAGGCTCCACACAAGGACACTCCACAACCTCTCTGGGCAGCCTGTGCCACTGCTCTGGGACCCACACAGCCAAGAAGTTGCCTCTTGTGTTGAGCTGCAACCTCCTGTGCTGCAGCTTCCACCCATTGCTCCTTGGCCTATGGCAGGGAGCAGTGAGCAGAGCCTGTCCCCCCCCCTCCTCACCCCCAGACCTCAGAGATTTACAAACATTGATCCAATCCCCTCTCAGTCTTCTCTTCTGCAGACTGAGCAGCCCCAGGTCCCTCAGCCCCTCTCCATAAGACATTGACCCTCTTGCTTGTCCTCCAGTGTAAAGGCAGAAAACCTTCACTCTGTGATCTCCAAGGAGGTATTGGCCATGGGGCAGTCACAGCATCATAGAATAGTTTAGGTTGGAAGAGACATCAAAGATCACCTAGTTCCAACCCAACGGTTATGGCAGCATGGGTGGAGAGATGAGGATGGTGGTTGGGTTGGTGGGGTTAGGCTGAGGGCTGGCAGGGTCAAAGAGTGAAAGAGCAAAGTGAAAGAGCAGGTGGGGATGGTGATGCTGGAAGTGACGGAGGTGGTGATGCTGCCGGGCTTGGGCACAGCAAACGAAGCCGACGAGATGGGTAGAGACGGCTGCAAGGGTGAAGTTGGCGAGCTACGGGGGCGGTTGGGACGGTGCCCCCGGTGGGCTTGTGTTGGGACGGAGGGAGGCGGCGGTGCGGCAGCGGGGCGGCTGGTGAGGAGATGGGGAGGGCGAGAAGGCGGCGCCGCCGGGACGGCCGCGGGCCCGGTGCTGCGGGCCCGGTGCTGCGGCCCCGCCGCGACTCACCGACGCTGGCCTCGCCGATGGTGTAGGTCTTGCCGGAGCCGGTCTGCCCGTAGGCGAAGACGGTGGCGTTGAAGCCGCGGAAGAAGGCGCGCAGCAGCGGCTGGACGCAGGCCCGGTAGACGGCCGCCTGCCCCGCCGCCTCGGGCAGNGCGCGCCGCGATGGCGTCAGGCGGCTCCGCCCGCCGCGGGCAACGGCGAGCGCCCGGCACCGCCCCGGGTGAGGGGCGAGGGGAGAGGGGACAGCCCCGGGAGAGCCGACGGAGGGGGCGGCGGGCCGGGGGTGGGACTGACTGCGGAGGGACGCGAGTGGGCTGCAGGATGCGGGGGGAGGGGGAGAGGGAGCTCCCGAGGTGCTCTGTCGATCGGGAGAGACTTGCATCACTTGTGAGATGCTTCGTCACTCGCCAGAAGAGGATCCACCGCTCGGCAGGGCTCCACCGCTCCTCAGGTAACGCTTCACCACCTGGCACACAACGCTGCGCCGCTCGGGAGCTGCTGCACCGCCTGCGACACTTGTGAGACAGAGCTCCATCAATGGAGAGACAGGGCTTCATCACTGGTGAGACAGAGCTCCATCAATGGAGAGACTGGGCTCCATCACTGGTGAGACAGAGCTCCATCACTGGTGAGACAGGGCTCCATCAATGGAGAGACAGGGCTCCATCACTGGTGAGACAGGGCTCCATCAATGGAGAGACAGGGCTCCATCA
>VWZI01015511.1:41679-56026 GCA_013396835.1 Psilopogon haemacephalus
CAGCTCATCACCATCCAGAAACAAGGCCAGAGGAGATGTTGTGGAGTCTGCAGAGAGGAGGAGATGCCTTGGACTCTGCAGAGAGGAGGAGATGCCTTGGACTCTGCAGAGAGGAGGAGATGCCTTGGACTCTGCAGAGAGGCCAAGGGGTCCCAGGCTGTCAAGGGGACTCACCTTGTCCACCGGGTACTGGAGGGCAGGGATCTTCTCCTCCAGGTGGTCCAAGCCTCGGCAAGCCAGGTCGTTGGCCACAGCAACTGCGTCGGGCAAGAGCAGGGTGCGGGTGGGTAAGCAGGAGGTGCGGGGCCGTGTGGCAGCAGGGCAGGCTGCGGTGCGCTCCCCCCCGGCACTCACACTGCGGCTCCAGGCGGCGCACCACAGGCTCCACGCTCCGCATGGCCAAGGCGCCGGCGCCCTGCACGCCTCGCTCGTAGACGTCGCACACCGAGGCCACCAGCGGGTGAGCCTCCTTGGTGCTGCTGTAGGTCCGCTGCAGGCTCTCGCAGGTCGAGCTGACCACCGGCAGCTGCAGCACCCTCCGCAGGACGTTCTCCTGTGCGCCGCAGACGAGGATGCCTCAGCCAAGCAGCCCTGCGCTGAGCAGCGCCGGCGGCACCCGGGGAGGGGCGAAGGGGGGCTTCTAGTGACCCCAGAGCACCTCGGCTCTGCAGGAGGGCATTTCCCAAACCCCACAGAGGGTCTGGGACACGGCACAGCCGTGGGCAAGCAGGCTGGCTCCTGCTGCTGCTGAAGGAGCAGGGACACCACTGCCGGGGTCACAGAATCAGAGTCAAGCAGGTTGGAAGGAACCTTTGGGAATCATCGAGTCCAACCTATTCCCTAACCCTTCTCATTAACTACCCCATGGCACTGAGTGCCTCATCCAGTCCAACCTAGCACCTAACCCTTCTCATTAACTACCCCATGGCACTGAGTGCCTCATCCAGTCCAACCTAGCACCTAACCCTTCTCATTAACTATCCCATGGCACTGAGTGCCTCATGCAGCCTCCTCTTAAGCACCTCTGGGGATGGGGCTCCACCACCTCCCTGGGCAGCCCATTCCTGTCCTGACACAGTCTGAGGCTGTGTCCTCTTGTTTTGTCTCTGGGTGCCTGGCAGCAGAGCCCAACCCCAGCTGGCCACAACCTCCCTTCAGGTAGCTGCAGAGAGCAATGAGCTCTGCCCTGAGTCTCTTCTGCAGGCTGCACACCCCCAGCTCCCTCAGCCTCTCCTCACAGGATTTGGCGTCAGAGTGATGATTCCCTCTCCCCTCGTATCTCCAGCCTGACTGTCAGGTGCTCTCTGCCTTTCCACTCTGCTCTGCTGTTTCCATCTGACCCTGTCCTTGCTACTGTCTTTGGGCCAACAAACTCCATTGGCCCTCTTGCCCCCCAGGACACATTGCTGTGCCATGGATGTTCTCCCCCAGCACTCCCAGGTCCCTCTCCACGGGGCTGCTCTCCAGCAGATCACCTCTCAACCTGTCCTGCTGCAGTTTATTATTCCTCCCCAGGTGCAGGACTCTGCAACTTGTCCTTGTTGAACCTCATTAAGTTGCTCTGTGCCCAGCTCCCCAGGCTGTCCAGGTCTCACTGGATGGCTGCACAGCCTTCAGCTGCATCAGCCAAGACACCCAGTTTGGTGTGGCACCTCTGTCCTCTCTGTCTTGTCACCACTGTGACAACCAAGGGATATGGACCTCAAACAAGAGAAGAGGAGAGGAACAGGAGGGCAGGCAGTCCTTTGGCAGGAGCCTTTGCTGTCAGTGGGCACTGGAGGTCTCCAGGGCACCAAGGTGCTGTGTCCCCACACCCTGCTAGCACAGGTGCAAACCAGCACAGCTGACTCCTGCCTCTGCTGCCAGGGCCAGAGCACAGGTGGAGGCAGTTCCCTCCCATCTGGGTAAGCAGGATAAAGCTGAGCTCCAGCCCTCCGCTCCTGCCCTTGTCCAGCACCCTGAGAGACATTGCAGTCCCAGGGGAGGAGCAGAGTGAGTGTTGGCTCATCACAGTGAGGCAGGAGCAGGAGGAAGAGCTGAGCTGTCCAACACTGGGTAAGAGTTTGGCTTTGTGTCCATGCCTGGGCTGTGAATCTGCATGAGTGAGAAAGGCTCTCATTGTTCTGTGCTGTCTTGTGCTGCTTTTGGCTTGCCAGGGAGCCAACCCTCCCACAAATGCTGTGCTTCAGCGACCCCAGGGGCTCCAGCTGCTCGTGACTGTTGGAGGTTTGATGTCCCCACAGTGGGGACACAGGTGAAGGGCAGGGGCTGCCAGCAGGGCTCACATCAGCCCAGGGGTGGCTTTCTTTGTTCTGAACTGCTTTAATTTCAAGTAAGTTAAGGGTTTTATCCTTTTCCTTGGATGATACTCTGGCTATAGATGAGGAAAGGTCGACATAAAAGTGAGAGTGGGACCCATGGGAGAGTGTGAGAGGTGACTGAGTTTATGTGGCAGAGTTGGCACACACTACCTGGCACCCTTGGCACATTTCTGCCCTCCCTTTCATAGAATCAGCCAGGTTGGAAGAGACCTCCAAGCTCATCCAGCCCAGCCTATCCCCCAGCCCTAGCCAGTGGCACTCAGTGCCCATCCAGGCTTTGTTTCAACACCTCCAGGGATGGGGACTCCACCACCTCCCTGGGCAGCCCATTCCAATGCCAATCACTCTCTCTGCCAACAACTTCCTCCTCGCATCCAGCCTCAACCTGCCCTGCCACAGCTTGAGCCTCTGTCCCCTCCTTCTGTCCCTGGCTGCCTGGCAGCAGAGCCCAATCCCAGCTGGCCACAACCTCCTTTTCAGGTGACTTTAGAGAGCAAGTTGCAGACAGCTTTCCCCCAGCACGCACCTTGGCACTTCCATTCTGCAGAGTTTGGTTCTTCTTCACTGTCATTGTGACACACACACACCTGCAAGGCAAAGTTGGGAGCCACAGACCCTGCTGCAAAGGCAGGGCTGGGCTCAGGCTCTCCCCTCAGCTCCTGCACCCCCTGATCATGGCAGGTCCGGGAACTGGGCTGAGACACAACCCCCCCTGCTGCCATGACTCCAATGGATTTGGCACTACCCAAAGCTTGACTTTTTCCCAGTTAAGCTGTAGAACTGAGGACTCCACACGACCATCCTCTGCTACTGTCTTTTAACCCCAAAGATGCAGACGTGAGAGGTGTTTAGTTTGCAGCAGGAGGCAGGGCAGAGAGCATTGGCAGAGCTGCAGAGCAAGCTGAGAGCAATCAGATATTTTGCTGTGTTTGAGGGCCAGGCTGAGATGGAGGCTGAGAAGGGGTAAGAAGGCAGGACAGGAGAAGAGAGAGGAGCTGTGGGTGGGGATGTCCTCAGCAGCCCCCTCCCATATGCCTGCTCTGCAGCCCTGCACTCTGCAGCCCTGCTGCCAGTGCCCAGCCCTGCACGGTGCCAGCTCAATGCAGGGACAAAAGCACCACAGAACACCCAGCTGGGCAGCAGCCAAAAGCCCAGCTCCAGCTCCCAGCCCCTGGCACAGTCCTTCTCTTAGCAGCAGATGAAATTTAGGAGGCTTAGGGAGAGTGGAGGGTTCCTGCTGTCACCCCTCTGGTCCTGCTGAAGCTGTCTGCAGGGCAGTGGCTGGGGCCAGGCTACTCACCGAGGGCGAGGCAGGAGCAGAGAGTGGTGGCTGTGCTGTCCCTTCACCCGGGGTCCTCTGAGAGTGATGCACCCTGCCCAGCCACTACTACCACCACGAGGCCCCACCTCCTGCTCCTGTGCTTTGGGAGCTGGCAGACCTCAGTGGGAAGTGGCCAAAGGGCTCCCTGAAGCCACTGTCGTTTGGAACGGATGACAGCAGAACATCTCCTTTGCCATCTTCCCTGCAGAGCCCCCAGGCTGTGGCACAGCTGGGATGCACCAGGCTTTAAGGCCACTCCTTCAAGAGAGGATGTAAAGAAGCTGCCCTTGGAGCCACAGATCATGAGCAGCCAGAGGGAAGGTTAAGGACCAGGCAAGGCTTCCTAAGCTGTGAAAACCTTTTCCTGTGTCTCTGTAGCCCTCGTTGTGCCCCATGATGGAGCAGGATCCTAGCCCGTGGGGTAGGACACCACTGACCAAGGACATAGCTTCTCCCCAGGACAGTTTACTAAGCATGAGGAGCAGGGGACACCAATCTGGTTTGTCCAGGGCTGCGGTTTCTAGGAGAGCTCATCAAGGGTCTGGGCAAGGAGGGGTCTAGGTGGGGGTCAGGGCAGACACTGCCTTAGGAGAGCTGCAGGCATTTGGAGCAGACAGCAGCAGACCCAAAGATCAGGCTGGAAGATATCTCTGGTTGTCACCCCACCCAGCTCTTGCCCTGCAGGAGAGGAAAGTCCCCACTTCTCTCCCAAAGAACCTGCAGTTTGCTTCCAGCCTGGGGCTGTTCAGAGCTCAGGGGCAGCCAGCTGGGTCCAGGGGCACAGCAATGTCCCAGGCTGTGCCCAGCTCACGGCAGGGTTGAGTCACTGCTCTCAGGACAGCGGCACAAAGGGCAGCAGCAGGCTCAAAAGTGTCTGCTCTTTTGGCACCGAGCCTTTCTCCAGCCCCACTGACCTCTCTAGAAGCACAGGGGCCAGGCCAACCTTCCCCCTGCCTTGGCAGCAGCAGGGATCAGCAGACAGCACAGCCTTTGCCCTGCCGCCTCTGCTCACCCCCTCCCGTCCTCCGGGGCAAAGGCTGTGCCAGCCTGGGGCTCTGCAGGGCAAACTCCCACTGCCTCCACTCCCAAGCTCTGGAGGAAATGCTTTCTGTGTCTCTGCAGGCAACACTCACAGCTCCCCAGATCGGCTGGGTGCAGAGGCAGGACAAGGAGGAATGGTTGGGGGCTGAGGGTTAGGCTGGAGCTGAGGAAGCTCTTCAGTGGGAGGGAGCTGAGACTCTGGCACAGGCTGCCCAGGGAGGCTGCGGCTGCCTCCTCTCTGGGGGTGTTCAAGGCCAGGGGGTGCTCAAGAACTTTTCCTGAGGGTGTCTAGAGACAGGCCAAGGGGGAGTGGTTTGGAGCTGAGGCAGAGCAGGGTTAGGCTGGAGCTGAAGAAGAAGCTGTTCAGCTGGAGAGTGCTGAGAGTGTGGCACAGGCTGCCCAGGGAGGCTGTGGTTGGCTTCTCTCTGGGGGTGTTGGGGGCCAGGCTGGATGAGTCCTTGAGCATCTGAGTGTAGCTGAGAGGTGTCCCTGGGCATGGTGTGGAGGTTGGAGCAGCTGAGCTCTGAGCTCCCTTCCACCCTGAGCCATGCTGTGGTTGTATGAAAGTGCAGCTGCAACCCTTCCCTTCATCATAGCTATGCCTGAGCTTGGCAGGAGCCTCCAGCTCTCACTGCTGGCCCTGAAGGGTGACTGATGGCACTTTGCGGGGGGGGTTCACCTTGTTCCTGGGGATTTCATACCTGCAGTTTTCACCTGGTAGTCACAAAGCTACTCCCCTCCAGGCTTCTGCAGCTGAAAAGGGGATGGGAGATGAGGCTGACAGATCTGGCTGCCACCTTCCTGCTGCACCCGGGCACAAGAGCAGGATCACCCTTCATAAATTCCAGAGGTGGGAGGGAGGATGCCTCCTGCAGCATCTTTTCATGCCACCCTCTAAGTTACAGACAGAGACAGTGCCACACTCATCTCAGTTTATTGCTGTTCTTATGGCAACAGCTGTATTAGAAACAGGTATCAACAAAAAAAGGCACTAAAAGGATTTTCTCCACACAATTGTGATTCTATGGCTTCAGTCACATTATGTTAAGGTAAACTAAATTGCTGGCCTCCAGCTGGGGATCAGGGGGCCAGCATTAGTGCTTAATATCCAGTAAAGAGAGCTGCTTCCCTGTTTTCCAACACATGTCATGCAGAATGGGAGAGGTAAGGCCGAGACAGACTAAAATTCACTGCTCCATCTGCCACATTTGTCCTTGCTGGTCTATGTCAGTCCCTGCAGCAGCAGAAACATCAAAGCCTGCCTCACAGCTTTGCAGTGTTTGCCTGGCACAAGGGAAAGAAAAAAAAACAAAAAAAAACCCCAACTTCCTTCTTCCTCATCAGGCTCAGGGAGGTGCAGCTGGGTAGGGACCACACTGTGCTAATGCATTTCCCTTTACCTTTGAGAGTGAGAGAAGAGAGACAAATCAGTTTGCAAAGCATTGACAGAAGGGTTTTGTATCCAGCAGGTCCCCCAAGAGGAATTCAAACCACTTTTTGGTTTTGGGTTTTTTTTCTTTTTTTTGGCCAGCAAATCAAATTCAGCAGACCAAAAAGGTGGCAAATCCTCTGCTGCCAGACCATCCAGACTCCTCTCTCTTCCTCAGGGGGGTTGCCACAGGCTGGGATAACGATCAGGTGTGACAAGGGAGGGCTGGGCTGGGCTGCAACACTGCCAGCAGCTCAAAGGCAAACCGAGTGGTGAAACACAACACAAAGCCATTGTTAGAGAGTAGGAGAGGAAGCCCTTGAAGAGAAATATCCCCTAAGTGATGCTCCATTAGGCTCTGGGCTGCCAGCACTCTCTGCTTCCATGCTAAAAAGAGGAGCTGCTGCTGAGCCACATTCAGGCTTCAAGAACATTTAATTATCCTGCCCAGCAACCTCCTTTTTCAAAGGCTTCCTTGGCAGGCTCACACTTCAGATCCGAACTGGAAGCAATTCCAAGCCCCAGCACAAGCACTCGAGGTAAAGTGGGGCACTGAGTGAGCCTCCTCAGCTCCACATTTATTAAAAGGAGAGCAGCACCTTCCAATTTCTATTTTCAGGCAACGTCAGGGATAATAAGAGAATGCCTGGGCCCAGCTCACATCTAACAGATTGACCAAGGAGCCCTTGCAGCAGAAAGCAGCAGCAGGCACAGGCCTGACTCTAGTGAAGAAGGTTCTCTGCTTCTCCCTCATAATGTGCAAGGGTTGGTGTCAGAACCGAGCCTCTGCAAAGCCAGGGGCAGCAGAGCCTGCCTGCCAGGTCAGGCACAGCATTTCTGCTTCCACCTAGGTGACTCTGGCAGGCGAGGGGTCAGGCAGGAGCAATGATGCAGCTGCAGGGCGGGCTAAGGGCATTTTCAGGTGGCAGAACCCACTCAGACAGGGAGGGAACACACAAGAAACCTTCTGGCTGTGGGAGAAGGGAGGACAGGAGGAGTAGACAGGAAAATCTAACCCACGAATGCCCAGATCCAGTAATGAGCTTTTCTCCTCCCAGGGGATTCTGATAGCACAACCAACTACGTTCCCTTCCCCCCTGGGAGCTTACACAACTCCAAACACACCCTGGCAGTTTTTTTCTGACTCGGTGAGCTCTGAGCCAGGCTTCTCTCACTAACTTGGAGGCTCCAAAGCTCTTTGTTATACTGGGATTTGCTTTCTGGTGTAAAACCAAAGCCAGCAAGCCAGCTCCTCATTAATGGGAGTCACAGGGCTCAGGGAGCTAAGGCTCAGGTGTGACAGGGGATGGAGTGCTTGGGAGTGCTCCCGGAGTCACAGCTTTGGAAACCCAGTTGCCTCCAGATCACAGCATCAGCAGCACTCAGGCAAGCTTCCCCACAAACTGTCCTTCACCACAACCCTCAGCCACGGCCCACTGGAGAGGTCAGAGGAGGCAGCCAAGGGGCCCTTGGCTCACACAGGGAAAGCAGAAAGTGCTGATTTGGTGGGCACAAGCTGGCACTCACCAGACTATGGCTCTAGCATCACCACTGCACGTTCCAGAGCTGAGCAGAATGTCAAAACACAATGCTGCCTGCAGGGGACAGGGCCCTCGGCCCAAACCCTTCAGCACACTCACTCTGGCCCCCAGGCCACTGTAAGCACAGCTCCTAACCTGCCTGAGCCCACTGCAGAAAGCCTGAATGCAGGAACCCTTTAGCCTGCTGGGTCCCAGCTTTCCAGTGTAAACACAATCACAGCCCAGTGCAGTGTCTGTGCAGCTCTTTCACAGCCCTGCCTGGAGAGAGAAGAACACCACCACCAATATTTCCTTGTCAAGCAGCCACGTCCCAACTCCTGTAGCTCTTTCTCTCTGTCTTCTCCCCAGCAGGTAATGTGCCACAGCACCAAACTTAGCTGCGAAGGCACGGGGCAGGGAAAAGGGTAGAACCCACTTGTTTCAGAGGACAAAAATCAATCTTGGAGGTACTGTGAGGGACCCTGATTTTGAAAAGTGCCAGCTAGGGGATCGAAACCCCTCCAGAAGAGATGAAAGCTGCTGCTTTGCTGCGTGGCTGCTGTCACTGTTTGAGCTTCAGGTGCGGGTTTGCTAACGTCAGGATCCCCACCAGGGAGGAGAGGATGCCACAGAAACCAATCACTGCTGGGTTGCTCTTGTAGATGCCCAGCGTGTCCAAAGGGCCTGAGAGGTCACAGAGGTTCTTCACCAAGTCCAGCAGCAGAGGAGGATGCCTCTTCAGCACCTGGAGCAGCAGGGCCAGGAATCCCTGCGTGCCCTGGCACCTCCCACAGTTCAGCCCCCGGCAGCAGAAGTTCTCCTTCGCCTTTTCCTCCTGTAGAGCTTCCTCCAGCCTCCAGGAGATCTCGTACCAGTCCCTGCCCAGGTTCAGCAGCAGTGAAACGTAGTAGCACTTGGTGGCCCAGATGTGCCACTTGGGCTTGTCGATGTCTGGCCGGAGCCCCACGCTCCTGAGCCACAAGGCTGTGTCACAGATGAAGTAGAGGGCACGGGACAGGTTGGAGGCCGTCAGGCAGAGGCGAGGAAACACATCTGGCAGCTGCCTCGTCCTGTTGGCTGCCACCAGGGCGTGCACCGTGTTGCCCAGTCTGAACACTGCAAGATAAGCCCAGGAAGGTTAGCACCCACAGCCTGCCACGGCGCTGCCCACCTCTGCCTCCAGGAACCCCAGAGGGCTCTGCTCAAAGCTCTTCTTCTCAGAGCTTGGGAGAGCAGGATGGAAGAGGAGAGGGGTGTCAGCACCTCAGTTCTGTCCTGAGCACCCCCCTGCTCTGACAGCAGCCAGGGCTTGCAGCCTTCTCCTGCTGCTCCATTCTCAGCACCTGGCTGCTCTCTGGACCAGTGTCACACCCAGGGATTCATAGAATGGGTTGGGTTGGAAGGGACCTTAAAGATCATCCAGTTCCAAGCCGGGCAGGGACACCTACCTCTAAGCCCAGGTTGCTCAAGGTCTCATCCAACCTGACCCTGAACATCTCCAGTGAAGGGACAGCCACAACCTCCCTGGGCAACCTGTTCCTGTTCCCCAAGTGCATGTTGCCAAGAGTCCCAGGAATGAGTTAATGTCAGAGCTGCCAGTTCCAGCTGCACTGGATCTCACCTGGCTCTGTGGGCAGATGGTAGCACTGCACTAACCCCACTGCAACCTTGAGCTGTACCTTCCCTAAGCCTCTGTGAAAGGTGGAGATTGATGTGCTGAGCGCCAGGAGAGCCAAGTTCCTCCTCAGGCAGGGATGTGTCAGAGGCACAGGCAGCTCCTTGCAGGCAGGAACAGCAGATTCTGTTTCAAGCTCTAATGCTGGGTCTGCCTGATTTCATCCACTGCCCAGCCCGGGTCGTGCCCCCTGCATGTTAACATGATCCTGTGCAAAACACCTTGCACAACCTGCTGCTGCACGGCCACACTGGCAGATGTTGGCAGCCCCCTGGTTTAGTCCTTAGGACTCAGGCTTGACTTCTACTAACTTATTTAGCAGCAGCAACAGAGTTGTGGCTGATAAACCAGCTGGCCTCTCTGCTGGGAATTCACCAGGCTGTGGAGCTTCCCCAGGGAAACACAAAGCAAACCCGTGGCAACCTGTGAAATGAGAATCTTTGCCCCACGTATTGAGGCTGGTCCTGGGTTAAGCAATTGCTCAGTAGGTGCAAGGTCAACCCTAGGTAGCAATGACGACAGCAGTTCTGCACAGAGAGAGTGACTGGCTTTGGGATGGGCTGCCCAGGGAGGTGGTGGAGTCCCCATCCCTGGAGGTGTTGAAGCAAAGCCTGGATGGGCACCGAGTGCCATGGGCTAGGGCTGGGGATAGGTTGGGCTGGGTGAGCTTGGAGGTGTCTTCCAGCCTGGCTTATCCCATTCCATCCTATCCCATCCTGTCCATAATGGATACAGCTGTGGCAGAGAGCAATGTGAGGCAAGCAGCTGAGACTGTGAGGAGAGGAGGGGAGGGAAAAACCATTCAGTGGGGGTGATAGATGCCAAAGGAAATTAATCTGTGAAGCAGGATATAAAAAGCCATAGTGAAGTCTGGTCCCTCAGAGGTGATTTAACAGCTGTTAGTTAGAAAGGCTAACCAGAGTGCACCAAGCCAGCCTCACACCCATAGCTCTGTGCTCTGCCCTGGAACAGAGACGGCAACTTGACCTCTGCAGCAACAGAGCAGCTGCCTGATAACTTCTTTCCCTATAGATTCCCCCCATGACAATTCAGATTCCCTCATGGAGAGGAGGCTGAGAAGTCACAGAGGTCTGCTCGGCCATACCCAGCCTGGAAAGCCAAAGAAGGGATAAAGTCTACTGACTGCTTTATGAGTATTCTGTGGCTCTGGGCTAAGCTACCTGCAGAAAAGACAAGAGTCTGGCAGTGTGAGGGGTCCCCATTAATCCTGAGACCCCTCAAGCTGGAGGGGTTGTGGCTGGGGGCACATCCCTGGAGGTGTTTTTGGCCAGGCTGGCAGAGGCTGTGGGCAGCCTGCTCTAGGGTAGGGTGTCCCTGGGCATGGCAGGGGAGTTGGGACTGGCTGATCCTTGTGGTCCCTTCCAGCCCTGCCTGATCCTATGATTCAAGCTACCACACCGGGCCAGGAGCTGTTTAGCTGGAAGGGGCAAGCGAGAAAGGACTACTCATCCATCCCTCTGGACACCAGGTACTTACTTTTCCGGCCAGAACTCATGCTAGATTCCAGCCGCTTGAGTTTCATTAGCAGCTTCTCTTTACCAGCCTTACGCTCTATTAGATAGCTAAGCAACATGCATGTGTACTGAGTGGCTCTGGAACGGAGAAAACGAGGGAGAAAGGGGGACACAGGTGAAACGCAGGCACTCCGCCGCCACGGCAGCAGCAGCAGAGCAGAGTTTTGCCCCCTCGCACCCTCGGCGAGTTACGCCCAGGGGCACCAGCGCGGCTGCGGCGGCCGAGGGAGCGGCAGCGCGGCGGGACGGGGCTCGCTGCACGCCCGGGCAGCCCCGGGGGCTCTGCCGCCCGAGGCAGGGGGCTCCCGGAGGGGCAAGCGGAGATGTTCCGCCCCACGGGGGTCCCAGCAGAGCCGGTACCGCGGGGGTCTCAGCAGAGCCGGTACCGCGGGGGTCTCAGCAGAGCCGGTACCGCGGGGGTCTCAGCAGAGCCGGTACCGCGGGGGTCTCAGCAGAGCCGGCACCGCGGGGGTCTCAGCAGAGCCGGTACCGAAGGGTCCCAGCAGAGCCGGTACCGAAGGGTCTCAGCAGAGCCGGCACCGCGGGGGTCTCAGCAGAGCCGGCACCGCGGGGGTCCCAGCAGAGCCGGCACCGCGGGGGTCTCAGCAGAGCCGGTACCGCGGGGCCCTGAGCCGGCAGCCCGGCAGGAGCGAGCCGCCCGGTCCCGCACTCACCGGAAGAGCAGGTCCCGGCCCTGGCTGCGGTTGGTGAAATCCACGAAGGCCTCCATGGCAGCGGCGGACGGAGGGGAGGCAGCCGCGGGAGGGGTGCGGGGGCCGCTCCGCTCCGCTCCGCCCCGCCCCGCTCCGCCCGGGTGCCGCCCCGCTGGGGGGGAACCCTGAGCTGCGGTCTGCGTTGCCGGCCGGGCCTGACGCCGTTGCCACGGTAACCGTCACCAGCGGGGAAGGTGTCCCCGCTTAAAGGCTCCCCCCGGGCCGGCAGAGCTGGTGCAGGCGCTGCGTTCCCGGGCCCCGCTCTGAGAGCAGGACTCTGTGAGCGGTGACGGCGGCGGAGCGGGGCCCGGGGTGAGCCGCCCCGGCCGGCGGGAGGGAAGCCCAGAGAGAGGATCTGTGACCTGCTCCCCGGGTCGGTTGTTGGGGATGTACTCCGGGGCTGGGCTGAGAGGCCTTTGGAGGTCCCCAGGCCTCGCAAGATGACTCCTTGCAGGCTGAGGAAGCCTCCTGACCAGGCACAAACGAAGGCTTTTCGTTTGGTTTAAATTATTTTTTTTTTTAATTCACAGAATCATAGAATGGGTTTGAGTTGGAAAGGACTTTAAAGATCATCCAAACCCCTGCCATGGGNTAATTTAAATTTTAATTTTTTTGGGGGGGTTTAAAAAAAATTTTAAAATTTTTTTTTTTTAAATTAAAAATGCTTTGCCGTCCCTTCTTGTAGGGATGGGTGCCAAAGCTTTTTTAAACTCTCCGGTTTCCTGCAGACCCCCTGCGTGGCTCAGTACCCCCAGGGCAGGACAAAACCCCTTGGTGAAGGGGGAGGACAGAGGCAATGCAGGGGAACAACAAAACACCCAACCGAAGCGCATGGAACAGGGTTGCTGTGGCTTGTCTGTCCCGGTGGGAGTCTCCCCTGCCTCGCAGAGGTGGTTGATCGCCTTTTTCTCTCTCCCCTACCCCTCCCATTACCTCATGCAGGTAGGCAGTGCTCGGTTCTTCACTCTCCTGCATCGCCTGTGCTGGTGTGGCCTGGAAGGGCAGAAGCATGGCCGCCTGTAGCCGGAGGCAGCCCCTGGAGGTTCCTCCACCATCTGAGAAGGACTGGCCCGAGGAAGAGGAGGAGAATTTCTTCCTGCTGGATCCCGATCGGCAGCGCCCCGCCTTGCCTCAGCCCTTCAGGATGGTCGGCAAACTGCTGGCGATGGTTTTTGAGAACGCTATGGAGGCCATTGAGAGAAGGGAGATGCTGCGGGAAGCACAAAAGCTAAAGGTCCGGCCCACAAAGTGCTTTCCTACGGCTGAATTCCAGGTACGGAGCCCCCGGTGAGCAGAGGCGGAGTTTGTCGCCGCTGCAGTGTTCCTACAGCGTGTCCACACAGCTGATCCTGCCCATCACCTCCCTCAGAATCCACCACCAGCTCACTGCTTTCACTTGAAAAGGTTGCAGCCTCTAAGCTGGTCTGACGGGTTCTGCTTCCCACCCACCTATCACACCTCTCTGAAAAGAGAGCAGCAGATATTAAACAGCTTTAAAGTCACCTTCTGCTCCTCAGGCTGGCTCCACCCTTGTTTGCAGCCCTTAGAATCACAGAATCAGTCAGGGTTGGAAGGGACCACAAGGATCAGCCAGTTCCAACCCAGTGAAAAGGTAATACAGAAACAGCACAGCCCTCCCAAAGACCAAAGTCCCTAAGAGGGGTTTTCAACCACCCTACCATAGAATCATAGAATCAGTCAGAGTTGGAAGGGAGCACAAGGATCAGCCAGTTCCAACCCCCCTGCCATGCCCAGGGACACCCTACCCTAGAGCAGGCTGCCCACAGCCTCTGCCAGCCTGGCCAAAAACACCTCCAGGGATCTGGCCCCAAACACCTCCCTGCAGGGGCAACCCATTCCAGCCTCTCACCACTCTCCTGCTCAACAACTTCCTTCTCACCTCCAGCCTCAATCTCCCCACCTCCAGCTTTGCTCCATCCCCCTACTCCTCTCACTCCCTGATAGCCTCAAAAGTCCCTCCCCAGGTTTTTTTGTAGCCCACTTCATATCCTGGAAGGCCACAAGAAGTTCACCTGGGAGCCTCCTCTTCTCCAGCCTGCACAGCCCCAACTCTTTCAGTCTGTGCTCATAGCAGAGGTGCTGCAGCCCTCTGAGCATCCTTAGCAGTGGCTAGACTCAGCTCTGTCTTCTGGGGGACGTCCCAGCTGCAGTGTTGTGAGCAGAAGGGCAGTGCTGTGCCCCTTGTCATTAGGTGGAGTTGTCCACTGATGCCCAGAGGAGCTCAGTACCCCAGAGAAGCTGTGTGGGTGTTGTGAGCAGAAGGGCAGTACTGTGCCCCTTGTTGTTGGGTGGAGGTGTCCAGCAGGCTGCACTGGTGCCCAGAGGAGCTCAGTACCCCAGAGAAGCTCTGCAGGAGGGCTGAGTGCTGCTCAGCTCTGGGCCTTTAGAGCCCCTTATGTTAGTGTGGTGGTTTGGCAGTTCCCCACTTCTACCCACCCCCACTTTGAAATAACCCAGGTTAGAACTCAGTGGGCTGGAAGTTAAGGAAATGAAGCTTTCTGTTTACAGCTTTGCACAATATTCACAATATGTAAGAGATATTTACAGCTATAGACAGTGAAAAGGTCATACAGAAACACCACAGCCCTCCCAGAGAGCAGAGTCCCTAAGAGGGGTTCCCAACCACCCTTCCACCTTCGCCCCCACTTCCCAATCTTATCTCACTCTCTGTCTTACCTGCCAGATAAGTGGAAGGTAGATCAGCCAGGGAGGGGTTAGCAGCAGGAAAGTAATTAGTGAACTTATTCAGATTCAGCTAAGAAGACGGGGGG
>VWZI01015511.1:56089-102226 GCA_013396835.1 Psilopogon haemacephalus
CTCAGACAGCTCAGAGCAGTCTGTCTGATCTTTGTTTTGATTCTAACTTTGTACCATTTCAGTAACCAAATGAGTGAAGGAGGCACTGGAATGTTTGCCTGTCTCAGCCTAGAGTCTTAATTTCTCATCCAAATCCTCCCAATTAGTTCAAGCCAGCAGCAGCAAAGGTGGCAGCAAACTCTCTCCTTCCCAGGGCAGGTGGCAATGAGAGGCTGTGCCCTGCCCTGCCCTACTGCTGAGAGCTGCTGCAGAAAGGTCTCCCCTGTGGAGTCAGTGGTTGGTGGTGGGGAGNGGAGTCTCTTGCCTAGGGTGGTGGGGAGAGGGCAGGAGTCTCTTGCCTAGGGTAGTGGGGAGAGGGCAGGAGTCTCTTGCCTTGGTGGTGGGGAGAGGGCAGGAGTCTCTTGCCTAGGGTGGTGGGGAGAGGGCAGGAGTCTCTTGCCTAGGGTAGTGGGGAGAGGGCAGGAGTCTCTTGCCTTGGTGGTGGGGAGAGGGCAGGAGTCTCTTGCCTAGGGTGGTGGGGAGAGGGCAGGAGTCTCTTGCCTAG
Source organism: Psilopogon haemacephalus (assembly GCA_013396835.1). Classification (NCBI taxonomy): domain Eukaryota; kingdom Metazoa; phylum Chordata; class Aves; order Piciformes; family Megalaimidae; genus Psilopogon; species Psilopogon haemacephalus. The sequence goes on from VWZI01015511.1 coordinate 56,634, forward strand.
GGTAGTGGGGAGAGGGCAGGAGTCTCTTGCCTTGGTGGTGGGGAGAGGGCAGGAGTCTCTTGCCTAGGGTGGCTGATGTGCCCTCCACTGGGGTGCTGGTTGGGCAGGCTCATGCTTCCCCTTTCTTGGCAGGTAACTGGAAGAGCCAATTGCCTGGCAGTGTCTGGAAGGTGCCTCTTTGTGGGCCTGTCCCCAGGGCTGGCTGCCTTCAGGCTGTCTGACTGCGAGGAGCTCTGTGCCTGGGATGCAGCCGGCACAGAGATTTGTGCCCTTCGTGCTGCTCACCTGGGAGGGGAGTGCCATGTGCTGCTTGCTGTGGATGAAATGGGTGGGTGTGAGGTGGGTGGGCTGGGCTGGTTGGGGGTGGCTGTGCTCTGGGGCTGAGGAGCTGAGAGCTGCTGAAGCAGGAGGGAGATGGGGATGGCTGACAGGCTTCCTAGGCAGCCTTGAGAAGAGGGCATCCGGTGGCAGGTTGTGGGATGGGAGTCATCAGTAGAGGGTGTGGGCTTTGTGTCCTCTTTGACACAGCAGAGCTGAGCCTGATAGGTTTTGGGGACACCTTGGACCTGGCTTATCCAGCTCTGTGTGTACAGCTGAGTGTTTATTGCTGCTGGCATAAGGAAGCTGGTGACAGCTTAGTGCTGGGAGCAGTGGGATGTTCTTCTTGAGCTCAGGATAAAGTGTTGCCCTCTTCACTCCCCTGTACATGTTGTAACAGCCCTCTCCAAAGAGCATGGCTGCAGTGGGATGTTCTTGAGCTCAGGATAAAGTGTTGCCCTCTTCACTCTCCTGTATGTGTTGTAACAGCCCTCTCCAAAGAGCATGGCTGCCATCTCTTCACTTTTCTCCTCCTCCTCCTGCTGTTACTTTTTTGTTTCTGTTGCAGGACTTGTCTGGCTCCTCTGCTACCAGGAGGAAACCTTTTTCCTGGTTAAAACCCTAAATGAAGTGGTAAGTACTGAGCTAATGCCACAGGCACTGGGCAAAAGCTGCAAAGAAATCAATCACAAGGAGTGCTAATTGCTCTCAAGAATTTCTGTGAGCAGCAGCAGCAGCACTGTGAGAGTGCTGCCCAATGTTCATTCCTGTTCCTCTGACAATCTCTGGCCTTCACAGAGTCATAGAGTGATTTAGGTTGGAAGCTCAGCCAGTTCCAACAACCCTATGCCATAGGCAGGGATACCTCCCACTAGAACAGGTCACTCAAGGAGTCATCCAACCTAGTCCTCAACACCTCCAGGGAGGTTGTGGAGCACAGAATCACCCAAATTGACCTTTGATCACATTCTGTGCTTCTGTGCTCCCCAACCTCCCTGGGCAACCTGTACCAGTGTCTCACCACCCTCACTGCAAACAGCTTCCTCCTAACATCCACTTTCAGTCTCCCCTCTGCCAGTTCAAACCCATTCCTCCTCCTCCTGTCATCACCAGAAGACCTTGCCAATAGTCCCTCCCCAGCGTTCCTGGGCTACTGCAAGGCCACTCCAAGGTCTCCTGGCAGCCTTCTCTTCTCCAGGCTGCAGAGCCCCAACTCTCTGTGCCTGTCCTCATAGCAGAGCTGCTGCAGCCCTCTCAGCTGCATCTTGGTGGCCTCCTCTGCACTGGCTCCAACACTTCCATGTCCTGCTTGTCCTGAGGGCTGCAGGCAGGATGTGAGGAGACCTCTCCTCCTGTTGAGAGCTGTGGAAGGCCACAGAACTCTGAATCAGGGATCTTGATTTTGATGCCAGAGCTGTTTTCTTTGGCAGGAGGATATCAGCAAGCAAAGTTCTTGTGTGGAGGTGGTGCTGTCCCCAGGAGGTGATTTCACAGGAGTCCTGCTGCAAGGCAAGGGCAGCAACGTGGTTTGGTGGGTGATGACTGCTGTGCTCTGGCAGGGATGTGCCAGAAATGCTTTTGAAATGTTTAAAGTGTTCTGGCTTCACAGGGATCCTGTTCCTAACCCTCACAGTCCCTCCTCCAGCTTAGAGAGCTGCTCCTGCTAAGAGGAGCTCCTCCATTCTCCCCAAAAGGCCTGGTGTGGATCAGGACTGATCCCAAAAGTGAGCTGGCTGCAACTGGCCTGCCCATTTCCCAGCTTCCAGGAGGCTCAGTGAAAGCAGCCTCCTCAGGAGGATCAAAATCATTTCTTGTTCTGCTTTGCTGTGGCTTCCTGGGACACTGGGAGTATGTACACTTGAAGGATGTTTCCCTGCAGCCATAAGCCAGACAGCAAAGGCTCTAAAAACACTGCAACCAGCTCCTCACTACTACATTTTCCTGCTTCATGGCAGCTGCCTGTGTCAGCCCCTTTGCTTCTGGCAGGCTCCCTCAGCTCTTGCTTGCTGGAGTCTGCCTGGGCATACACTGGAACAAGCAGCACACAGAGAACCAGTGTGAGGCCATCTCTCACTTTCTGCTCTGCCTCAGAGGGTGCAGGGCAAATTCTGTCACTGAGGCTCTTCATGGAAGTTGGTTGTTGGGTATTGGCCTGGAGGCTGAGATGTCAGTCTCAGTCAAGCTTGTGAAGCCTTCAGAAGGAGGAGGAGGAGAGGGATTTTATATAAAAAGAAGTAATCCAGATCATGTTTTAAGGACATAAGAGAGGCTGCTTGCTTGAGAGACCTTTTCTCCCCTTTCCCAGTTACTCAACATTGGTTTCTCAATGCAGACAGCACAGGAACTTGGCTGGAGATCTACCAATTGCCTAAAGATTCCTGGCTGAAGGAGATGGAAAAGAACTCAGGAGCTGCAGCAGGGCTGGCTCACAGGGAGAAGAGGTCAAGCTGCACATCTGTGGTACCAAACAGTTCCATCTCCCACTACTGTACCATGTTTTCTTGTGCCCTTTTGCCTCCAGGCCCCTCCCCAAGCCTTGCTCCCTCAGACAGCAGATACAGGCTGAGCAAGGCTGCTGGCCTCGGGGGGCTGGAGCCTGAGTGGCTCTGCAGCTGCCCAGCCCACGTTTCACAAGGCTTATTTTGTTCTTGGGACATGTCTGCTCTCCTGAGACAGGCTTTTAAACGAGGTCCCTTGGTCCCAGTGCTAGTCCTGCAGCTCCTTTCCCAGGGGGAAGGTTGGGGAGTGGGAACTGGGCCTGATACCTGCACATAGGAGTTTGGTCCTGAACTGTGGTTTGTGCTTTAGGCTGTCTGCAAGAGGAGGCAGGTGAGGTCATGGCTGGACCCTCCTGAGCAGGGCAGGGTCTCTGCCTGTTTGCCCTGACCACTGCCACCTCTGCTTCTGTGGCAGAAAAGTCACAGAATCCTAGAATCAGTCAGGGTTGGAAGGAACCACAAGGATCAGCCAGTTCCAACCCCCCTGCCATGCCCAGGGACACCCTACCCTAGAGCAGGCTGCCCACAGCCTCTGCCAGCCTGGCTGCAGACACCTCTAGGGATGAGGCTTCCACCACCTCCCTGGGCAACCCCTTCCAGGCTCTCATCAACCTCATGCTCAACAACTTCTTGCTAACATCCAGGCTGAATCTCCCCACCTCCAGCTTTGTTCCATTCCCCCCAGTCCTATCACTCCCTGTCAACCTTAAAAATCCATCCTCAGCTTTCTTGTAGGCCTCCTTCAGATACTGAAAGGCCACAGTAAGGTCACCTGGAAGCCTTCTCTGGAGCTGCAGGGAGAAGGTTCAGCTGAAGTGGTAACAGGCCTCAGCTGTTACAGGCAGTTTTGTGTTCAAGCCTCTCCTGCATTGCTTTCACCTGGAGAAGTTTAACCTCTCAACACACAGGCACCTGCTGCCCAACACCTCTGTGATGCCTGCCTCAGATCTCCTTCCCCCTGCTTTTCAGCAGAGCCTTTCCTGGCCATTCAGTTGGAAGGGTTAGGAGATAGGTTGGACTTGATGATCTCAGAGGTCTTTTCCAGCCTGGTTGATTCTGTGAAGAGGGAGGTGTTGCTTAGCCCTGTCTTCAGGGCAGATGTTCCCCTGCACCTGGCCAAGCCAAAAGCAAGCACCCAGACATTCCCTTTTGGCTGGTTCCATGCAAAGGGCTCAAGTCCCTCTCTCTTCTCAGACAGGGTTGATTCCTTAGCCAGATGTTTTCCACTTAGCCAGGTGTCAGTGTGTGTGGTGTGTGGGGATGCCCCAGTGCTAGTCCCCTGCTAGCATCTCCTATTCCTAGAACACCACATCTGTGACCTCTTCCAGTCCTGAGCTCCCTGAAGTACAACCTGGTTCTCAAATTCAGCAGTACTTTGCAGCCTTTAGTCCTGCTTCTTTTTTCCCCCCTTATTTTTTCCTGTACTTCCCTGTGCCCCATACAGTAAATGGAGGCTCTTTGATGCACAGAGACAGGAGGTGCCTGGGCAAGAACATCCTTTGTGATGTTGTTGAGCAAGCAGTGACCTCCCTCAAGCTTCTGTGTTTTGATGGATGAGCTCCCAGGCAGTGCCAGCCCAGCTTTGCATGCAGTTACTCCAGGAAGCATTTGGTTCTCCTTAACAGGGGAAAACTTAGCAGCACAGGTGGCAGAAGGCAGTTCTCAGGCTGATGTTTCTGTTGCAGGGGTCTGCTGTGTCTGCAAAGAGTGCTGGTGCAAAGCTGAGCCTCCCAGAGCTGCTGCTGAGGGTGCAGCCAGACAAACCCATTACAGGTCAGGCCCCATTCTGTGCTTGCAACGTGAAGCCTCCTTCAGCCTTGAGAGGGGTCATGGCCCTGGTGACTAGAGACCAGCTCAGAGAGCTTCAGTGGCTGTTCCTTGCCTTCCTGACCTGTCTCTGCAGTCACTTGCAATCCTGTAGTGGGAGCTGCTCCTTATCTGGCTATCTCAGGTGTCACCAGAGTGAGCACAAAAGACTTCAGTGTGCCTTGAAGTGGGTGTCACACGCCCTTGACTTGGCATCGGGGAGCAAGGAGAGGTTGCTTCCTTCATGCTAGCAACCTGACAGCAGCCCCAGCTCACCACTCTGAGTCCTGGATTGATAGGAAGGTGCTGAGGATGGAGAGGGAGCAGGCCACAGGCTGCAACCATAAGAGCCACATGCTCTTAGTGTTAACATGCTCCTACCAGAAGAGGTGCTAGGTGTTCCTCCTCAGGACAATGCCACCCTGAAGGAAGGGTGCCCAGAGCACCTCAGAGCTCCCCATGGGGCTGTGTCCCTTGTGTTCCTCATGCAGGCAGTCGTTTCAAAAGCCCTTTGGATGCCCTGAAGGGAATGGGTGATGGCAGCATGCTTGGCTTGGGCTACAATCACCTCATCAAAGCCTCCCAGTGGAAGCAGCATGAAGCAATCTTCTGCAGCACTTACCGGGAGTATCTGGAGGGAATTGGTGAGAGAGAATGCAAGGAGGAGCCCCCCAGGTGAGTGGGAGCACCAGCCTGGGTTTCTCTCCATCAGGCAGCAGCACAGAGGCCTTTGCAAGCATAGGTGGAAGCCTCTGGCTTAGCTTTGCTCCCCTCAGCCCAAGCTTCAGGGCAGGGGCTGGAACCAGGTCTTGCTGCAGTGCTGCCCTACTTACCAAAGCTTTTCTTTCACTTATATATATATATATCTTTTTTTTTTCCCCCCAGACATGCTGCTTTTCACTTTCTCTTGCCTAGCTGCATCCTACAGGTGGGACCTGGAGTCAGGGCACAGCCAGGTAACCCCAATGGATAAGAAGCTATTAAGCTGTGAAGCAGATCACTGCATGGCTTTGAGCTCCCTGGCTGTGGCTTGGCTTCACTGTGTAAATTCCATCTCCAAGGACATAAGCCTGGATCAAAATATCTTGAGACTTATAAGCCAACTCCTGGCATGGAATCAAAGAAACTTAGCTTCATAGTTTAAAAAAAAAAATTAAAAATCAACCCCCAAACAGCAAAACCAGCACAAAAATCTCCCTCCCAGAACTGCCCCCAGCACAAAAATCTTCCCCAGCAGCTCTCCTGAGCTAGATTGTATGGTACTGCTCTGGCAGGGGGGTTGGACTTGATAAGCATTTTGGATCCCAACCCCTGAGATCCTGTGAGCCTGTGTGAACACCATAAAAGAAATGAGGGGGCAAATAAAAAGTAAAGAGGCAAGGGGAGAGTTTGTTGTGTCTTAGTTTCTGTGTCAGGAGAGCCATGAGAGCTCTCACAAGAGCTTTCTGATGATGTTTTGGTGTTGTGGAGTGTTTCTTTCCTTGCCCCCAGACTCCTCCTCTCTCTTCATGTCCCCTTTGCTGTACCAGATGTTCCAGCTGCCATCAGTGTGCACTGGGATGGAAGCCACAATCTCTGCTTCTACTCACTCCACCACCCACTCAAGGAGAGAGCAGGTAAGAAGGTTTTTACTTTCTCCAGCAGAGCACTCTGTGGGAAGCAGGAAGATTCAGTGGCTGTTGTTGAGTCAGACCTTGGGGACTCAAGGAAATGAGGAGTGGGGAGAAGAACAGCCCCATGTAGGTTGTAGCTTAGGCTGGGTGCTAGGGCTCCATGCTGGAGCCACTCTGGCAGGACACCCTAGAATGGTGCAGGCTTGAGCAGCAAATTGGAAGCAAATTCTCTCCACAGAGAGTGAGAGAGGGGGAGAGTGCTCTGCACCTTCTTCACAGCTACCTCCCTTCATGTCCTTCTCTTCAGATTCTGATCCCAACCCTGATGTTGTGTGGCCATGTGCAGCTCCACTTGTCTGCTCTGCCCTTAGCTTCTGCTCCAGGTACCTGGCACTGGCATGTGAAGATGCAGCAGTAACTATCTGGGACATGCACCTAGGTGAGATTGCCCTTTGGGAGTTGAGCTGGGATCACAGTGGATGAGCTGCTCCCTTCCATGGGAGCTGGGATCACAGTGGATGAGCTGCTCCCTTCCATGGGAGCTGGGATCACAGTGGATGAGCTGCTCCCTTCCCTAGGAGCTGGGATCACAGTGGATGAGCTGCTCCCTTCCCTAGGAGTTTGGGGCTCTGGGAGCTGGCAGTGGATTTGCCAGCAGATGTGCAAATCGGTGGGATGCTGGGCAGATGTTGCCAGCAGTGTGACTGCCTCAGCCCTGGCAGAACCATTCCCATCCACAGCAGTGCAGGGGCTGATGCCCTGCACTTAGCCTTGCCCTGAGACTGTGTGACAGGCAGAGTCTCTACTTTGCCACTTCCCCCTGTGGTCGCCTTTGAGGCTGTTACGGCATCACAGTCCAGGCTGCTACCACTGCTGGTGTCATCCTGCCCTGGGGTAGGCATTCTCTTGGCAGAAGAATTTTCTGCTCTCAGGATTGTTCTGGTGGCTTCTGCCTTTGAGCAGGCCACACTCCAAGCTAAATTTTCCTTGGATTTCTTCTTAAGCAGCTGCTTTTGGTAATTTTTTTCCCCTTGGTTCCCCAGGATACCCTTTGTGTGTGACTGCCATTCTAGAGAGACAGCTCATCCGGAGTGTCCACTTCCTGCAGAGCTCTACAGCTGACACTGGTGAGACAGCTTGGCCTGCTGCAGCTCCTGCCTGTCCCCTGGTGACACCTTGCTTGTGCTGCTGCAGCTCTGCCTGTCCCCTGGTGACACCTTGCTTGTGCTGCTGCAGTTGCTGCCTGTGCCGTGGTGCAGCTCCTGGTGCTGTGTACAGACAGCTCTCTGTATTTGGTGAAGGCAGCCAGGGTTGGGAAGTCCAGCATCACACTTCTGGCAGACAGGTGAGCTACAACAACTTCTTTACCATGAGGGCAGTGGTAACACTGCAACAGGTTGCCTAGAGAGGTGGTTGAGGCCCCATCACTGGAGATGTTCAAGGTGAAGGCTTGACAGGGCTCTGGGCATCCTGATCTAGTTGAGGATGTCCCTGCTGACTGCAGGGGGTTGGACTGGATGAGCTATGGAGGTCCCTTCCAACCCAGACTGTGATTCTGTGACTCAGACCTCACTGGAGCCAAAGAACCCCTGTGGTGTGGTGAGCAGGTCCAGGGGGTTAGGGAGCCCCAGATTTCTGTAGGGAGCTTTCTACTGCTGGTTCTCAGAGAGCTCTGCCATGCTGCTGCCTAGGTCGTGCAAGCAGGACGTGTGGTTCTGCTAGGAGTCAGTGCTAGAATCCAATGGTTGTGGCAGGGCTGGGGCAGAACTCAAGTGCCTGTAGCACTGCTCCAGGGCTGCCATTCAGCTGAGTGGGTCTCTGCCAAGGACCCAGGGGGACTTTTTGTTTTCTGATCTGCCCTTTCCAGAGTAACTTTGCCCTAACAGTCAGATAAGCATTTCTTGCCTCTTTTACCAGTGTTATGTTCATATGTTCCCTCGATGTGAGGAGAGGGCTGCAGCTCTGCAGGCTGTGTTTGAAGACCCCATGGCAGGCTCTGGAGATTTGCTATCTCCAGCATAGCTCCTAGGCAGGTTTGCACAAGGATGGGCCTCAGGGCCTCCTGCCCAGTCAAAGCCCCATCCCTGAAGGTGTTTCAGGCCAGGCTGGATGAGGCTCTGGACAGGCTGATCCTAGTGTGAGGTGTCCCTGGGCATGGCAGGGAGGTTGGAACTGGCTGATCCTTGTGGTCCCTTCCAACCCTGACTGATTCTCTGATGCTAAGATCGAGGTTTCCTCCATGGCTAGAACTGCCTGCCAGCCTGTGTGCCACAAAGTGCCACTATCAGAGCCTGTCAGTGCCCAGCAGGGCCATGAGGCAGTGACCTAACCAGGAGTCTGCTCCACAGGCCAGAGGATGCAGAGCCTGCTGTCAGCGCGGTGCTGCCTGTCCTGGCGCTCCCCGGTGCAGTGAGTATCAGTGCCAGCCCTCCTCACAACCAGGGCTGGGCCAGGAGCCTCTTTCCACTAATGGCTGTAACTGGATGCCTGGAAAACAAGAATCAGGGCAGTCAGATGTGGTGCTGCCCTCACAGCCTTCCTCAGCCTCCAACTATATTTGGTGCAGGGACTTCCTTCCAGAGGCGCTGGAGACCCTCTGCACTTGGACAGGTCCAGCTGCAAAGATGAGAGGGTCTGAGCTTGAAGCTTCAGACATCAGGGGCAGTTTTGAGAGTTCACCTTGGTGAGCAGAATTTGCCAGCACAGGCCCAGCCAGACCTTTCAAGGAGCCTTTCAGGCATGGGGAGAGAAGGACAAATTCTCCCTCACCAGAGCAAGCTGTGCAGAAGGATGGAACTAGTCCATTTCTAACTCACCCTGCTGCCCTTCTCCAGTCCCAGCCTGCAGCAATTCCAGCCCAAGTTCCCTGCACAGCCTCTTCTTGGTCTTCTCTGGCCTTATGACTACTGAGCAGGCAAAGAGAAGAGCATCCTAGTTGAGGATGTGTGAGGTCCTGCATGTTCTGTGTCCTTCCTAGGAAATGCTTCTCACTCCTTTTACCTATGTTGCTGTTTGAGGTCCTGGTCTTCAGCTGGGATGGCAAAGTGTCCCTGATGAACACTGCCACAGCACAGATTGTTTGCTGCTTCACTACTCCACCTTCTCACAGTGTGGCATCCCCCTGGCAGCCAGTGTTCAGCGTGGACAGTGTGAGTGGCTGCTTGCTGCTTCGAGGTGGGTAGCACCTGCAGCCTTAGCTGCATGCTCACTGCCTGTCCTTGCTGCTTCTCACTGGATGCCTCTCTTCTTGTTTCTGGGTAGGAGATCAGCAGCATCAGCAGCACCAGGCACAGAGCAGTGCCAACCACAGCACCATCTTCCTTTATGACTTCAGCTCCTACCCACTGAAGGAAGCTTTCCCAAAGGAGCCAGATTTGCCTCTCAAATCCTTACAGGAGCTGCCTTGGATGGAGAGATGTAACAAGTTCTTGCGTGACAGGTAAGGTCCCTCCTGCATGAGAGGTGAGGGCAGCTGCGCTGCTGGGAGCTGTGGTGTTGCTCAGGTCTCACCCTGGGGCTCTGCATTCTGTGTGCTGGGAGAGATTTCTGTCTGGGCAAGGCTGCATTCCTGACAAACCCCCAAAACTCTTCCTCCTCTGCCCTTCCTGGAACAACTCAGCAGCTCTAAGCCAGGCTGCTGGGGGCAGCCCTGTTGTTCCAGGCTGGTTCTGATGTGCTCCTGAGATTTTTTTTCCCCCTTCTTATTTCTTGTAATAAATTGTTCTGTGATGTCCCCTACAAAGAGAGCCTGAGAGGCCTGGGGCTGTTTGGTCTGGAGAAGAGAAGGTTGAGAGGGGATCTGATCAACAGCTGAGGGGTGGGTGTCAGTGGCTGAGGCCAAGCTCTTTCCACTGGCCAGCAGCAGTAAGCCATGGAACAGTGGATACAAACTGCAACAGAGAAGGTTTCAGCTCAACGTGAGGAGAAGCTTATTTGCTCTGAGAGTGACAGAGCCCCGGAGCAGGCTGCCCAGAGAGGTTGTGGAGTCTCCTTCTCTTCAGACTTTCCAAACCCACCTGGATGCATTCCCGTGTGGACTCCCCTGGGTGATGCTGCTTTGGCAGAGGGGTTGGAAGGGAGCTGCAGGGATCAGGTCATTCAGTGACTCTGTGCAGCACAGAGTGTGCAGGCTTGTCAATAAATGATCCTCGCTGCAGTGTCTGCACATTGCCCTTGGCAGCAGAGTGGGCATCTCTTGGCACCTTGCTCCTCCCCTGCCTCCCCAGGTTTATTTGCTGTTTAGGCTGAGCTGTGTCGGAGGTTTCTCTGTGGAGAGAGGTCCCCGGCAGGCTCAGGCCGTGTTTGCGGAGCTGATGCGTTGGGTTCCTGCTGTCAGTAGGTGGCAATGTGACATCTCAGATCTGGCCACCTCTTTCCTTCTGGCAACCCGCGCCTAAGATCCGTGTCGGCGCTCTTCGGTTTGCTCTCTTCACTGCGCCTTCATTCTCCAACCTGGAACGGAGCAGGTGGCTGCAGGGGTCACCAAGCAGCACAGATCGCCTGCAGGGTCCCCAGCTCCTTGTCTCCAGGGTGGTTCCTGTGCTGCTGGCTGGCTGGTTAAGTGCAGAAAGGTTTCATCCTGTGCTAGCAGCCACTCCTTCTGTCCCATAAAGCTGAAGAGGAGGCTCTTGTCTGCCTCATAACACAAAAGCTGGGGAGACTTCTCCTCCGGAGTGCTGAGAGCTTGAGCCAGAGCAGAGCAAACAGCTGCAGTGAGACCTGTGCCTACAGAGGTTAGCAGGTAAAGAGGAGTGTGGAGCTCATTGCTGTCAAGAGCAGTGAACTTGAGTGCTGAGTAGCATGAGGCTTCTCAGGGAGGTGGCTGAGGTGTCCCTGCAGATATTCAAGGTGAGGCTCAACAGGGCTCTGGGCAACCTGACCAAGTGGAGGATGGTCCCTGCTGAGTGCAGAGGGAGTTGGACTGGATGAGCTTTGGAGGTCCCTTCCAACCCAGAGCATTCTGTGGTTCTATGAGGAGGTCACTGAAGTTTTTGGACACAGGAAGTCTGGACTGTTTTAATTTATAATGAGCCCCAAGGACCCTTGGGGGAACCAGGCTGAAGTTGCCTTAGTACCAGGGTATCTTAACAACCTTTTTTTTGCCCCACCTTGTTAGGCAGCAGAACCTGCTGGGAAATGAAGAGGAAGTGTCTGAGTACTGGAGCCAGCTGCAAGCACAGGCAGCTGCCATGGACAAGGAAAGAGAGAAGGTGAAGAGCCAGAAGAAGCCATAGCCAGAAGCCTTGCAGCCTGAGGGGCAGGCTCTGCACTGTCACAGTCCTGCAGGTCCTCCTCATCAGAGCCAGATGCTGCTGAGGGAAGGATCCCAGGGTGGGGAAGGCCACGGATGGAGGTGGCAGGTCCAGCATCTGTGTGGTTCCTCCCAGAGACCTGGAGTGTCAGGGCAGTGTGGTGTGTCACAGTGTCCCACCACAATAAAGCCTCTTCTCTGTCACAGTCTCTTGCTCTTAACAGGACTGGCACTTCATTCACTCTGATGTTCTGTCCTGCTGTGGTTGAGGCTCTCCACTGTGTCTGACCTCCTGCTCTGACCCAAGTGGGCAGGCAGGCAGCATCCTTCAGCTTAGTTTAGTCTTTGCAAACCAGACAGCAAACTGGCCGTGAAAGAGGCATCTCCCAGAGCACAGCAGTGACACTGCAGTGTCAGCTCTGACCCAGCCTCTTCTGCAGTCTGGTTGTTTCTTTTGACTCCAAAGCAGGCAGTGTAGGAATTGCAGCCTGGAAATGTGCAAACTCCCTGGGCTGTGGTAAGGCTGCAGCTGGTGCTGGAGCCAAGAACCAAAGGGGAATGTCTGGGTGCTTGCTTTTGGCTTGGCCAGGTGCAGGGGAACATCTGCCCTGAAGACAGGGCTGAGCAACACCTCCCTCTTCACAGAATCAGCCAGGCTGGAAAAGACCTCTGAGATCATCAAGTCCAACCTATCTCCTAACCCTTCCAACTGAATGGCCAGGAAAGGCTCTGCTGAAAAGCAGGGGGAAGGAGATCTGAGGCAGGCATCACAGAGGTGTTGGGCAGCAGGTGCCTGTGTGTTGAGAGGTTAAACTTCTCCAGGTGAAAGCAATGCAGGAGAGGCTTGAACACAAAACTGCCTGTAACAGCTGAGGCCTGTTACCACTTCAGCTGAACCTTCTCCCTGCAGCTCCAGAGAAGGCTTCCAGGTGACCTTACTGTGGCCTTTCAGTATCTGAAGGGGCCTACAAGAAAGCTGAGGAGGGATTTTTTAGGTTGTCAGGGATTGATAGGACTGGGGGGAATGGAACAAAGCTGGAGGTGGGGAGATTCAGCCTGGATGTTAGCAAGAAGTTGTTGAGCATGAGAGTGGTGAGAGCCTGGAAGGGGTTGCCCAGGGAGGCAGTGGAAGCCTCATCCCTGGTCAGAGGCTCATAGGATGTCAGGACTTGGAAGGGACTCCAAGAGGTCATTGATTCCAACCTCCCTGCCAGAGCAGGACCATACATGTACCTCAGGTCACAGGTGTTTGCAGCCAGGCTGGCAGAGGCTGTGGGCAGCCTGCTCTAGGGTAGGGTGTCCCTGGGCATGGCAGGGGGGTTGGGACTGGCTGATCCTTGTGGTCCCTTCCAGCCCTGACTGATTCCATGTGTTTCACAGCCCCAGCTGCCTGGGTTTGCTCTGGAGAAGGAGCAGCTCTATGAGTTGAGCCTCACTGTTTGCTGCCTCTGTGAAGAGCTTCGAGGGCCAGGGCAAAGCCTTTTGTGCTGTTGTTTCCCATCTGCCACAGACTACAGCTTCACAGCTCCTGTGCTGGTTATGGGCACTGATCCTGGGCTGAATGGGCACCTGCCACCTGCCTCGGGGCCAAGTCCAAGTGGGTTAGCTCCAGCCACCCTCAGTGCCTCCTCAGACCCAGCTGCAGTGAGCAAGGTGGCAGTGGTGGCAGCAACAACTCCATCGTTCTGTTTCTGTGGTACTTGAAGATGAGCAATGGACCTTCTGCTGTAGCTGGGCCCAGGGGATCACTCAGGACAGGAATCCTTAGCCCTGCACTGCTTCCCATGCTGCGGAGAGGCAGCACAACTCCCACACAGCCTCTGGAACAGCCCCGGGGCTAATTCTTGCTGTTGGAGCAAACGTGAAGGGGCTCCAGGATCCGTGTCCTTAATCCTACCCCATCTGCTTTCCCTCCAGAGGAGCAGCAGCAGGGCTTGGCAGGCAGCAGAGGAGGCAGGCCAGGATCTGCCAAGCAGTTAGCTGTGCTGTGCAGCCACCCCTGTGTGTCTCCTCATCCCCAGACATGCTTGTTTGTTTGCAGTGTGGATTTGTTCTCAAACTCCCATCATGTGCTTGGCCAAGATAGCCAGGAGCTGGCAGGCTCCACCGGGAAAGCAAAACAACGAGCAGCTGCAGGAGGCTGATGAAGAGCCTTTGTTTTTGCTCATGCCTTCAGCAGGGGACCCTTTGTTCCCTGCTTCTTGGAAGGGATGCAGAAGAAGGGGTCTGGTCAAGAGTGCTGACAGGTGCCTTGCTGAGGGCTCCACAGCACCTTCTGGAGAGGACCCGAAGAGCCTGGTTGCTTATTCTGAACACGATGCCCTTGCCAGCTGTTCTTTTACTCCTGGTCACTCTGTGAGCTGGAGATCTGAGCCAGCTTTGAGCTATTCTGCTGCTGGGAGCTGTAGAGAGGCCTCGAGATGCGCCCATAAAGATCAGCATCAGAGGAAGAAACGGTGAGAGTGGTGGCTGGGAGCCAGCTCCTAGCTCAGTGCCAAGTTCAGCGAGCTCGGAGGTGCTGTCTGAGTGTAATGAGAACAATTTATCTCTGCGTTTAAGAGGGAGAAATCGGTTGGCGGATGGAGGCTTGTGAGGAGGAGTCCACAGAGAGGCGCTGGAGCAGCAGCGTCGCAGCGGAGCCAGGCTGCTGGCCAGGCAGGCAGAGCTCTGCTGGCTGTGGCCGAGGAGCAGAGCTCTCCTTTCATCTCGCTAAATTACCTGCTGCTCTCTGCAAGAAGCCAGATGTCAGCTTCCATCCCTGCCTGCTTGGTTGTGCTCTGGAAGCGGAGGAAATCAGAGGCCGATCGGACAAGACTCCCCCCACGCCTGAGGGCCAGCAAAGGTTTGGGCTGTGTGGGTAGGGCACAGCTGTGATGGTGGGGAGGAAGGTGGCCCTCAGAAGGGCTCTTCGAGCCCTGCTCCTCCCAGCTGTGTTGCCAGCTTTGATGCAACAACAGCTCACAGAGAATCAGTCAGGGTTGGAAGGGACCACAAGGATCAGCCAGTTCCAACCCCCCTGCCATGCCCAGGGACACCCTACCCTAGAGCAGGCTGCCCACAGCCTCTGCCAGCCTGGCCAAAAACACCTCCCTGCAGGGGCAACCCATTCTAGCCTCTCGCCACTCTCATTCCTCCTCACATCCACTCTCAATCTCCCCACCTCCAGCTTTGCTCCATTCCCCCCAGTCCTGTCACTCCCTGATAGCCTCAAAAGTCCCTCCCCAGCTTTTTTGTCCCTTCAGCACTGGAACAGGCTGCCTAGGGAGGTTGTGGAGTCTCCCTCTCTGAAGATAATAAAAAACTGTCTGGATGCATTCCAGTGTGATCTGCTTTGGCTGAGGGGCTGGACCAGAGGAGCTTAGGAGGTCCCTTCCAGCCCCTGACACTTTGTGATTCTCTGATAAAGTGAAACTTCCTCCCTGCTGTAGATGATTTGTGCCTAGGTAGAGCAGGGGCAGGTACCATATCCCCTTCCTGGCTGCTCAAATAGCTCTCCTTGTCCAAACCAGTGCTGCCTCATTACCTCTAATGCCAGTTCCCTGTAGCAGGGCACAGCTTCTCATCTTCCCTCCTGTCCAGGCTGTAGCTGTAGCTGTGCTGTTCAGCAGATTAACTCTTTCAATCTTCCCCAGTGCATTGTGTCAGGGCTCTCGGTCTGGTTGAGTTTGGAGTTTCTGTAACCCCCTCCCAGCTTGTCCCTGTTTCTCTGCCCATTTATCACTGCCTGGTGTTTCTGGTCCTGCTCTCTCTAAAATCTGGTACAACCACAGGATGCTAGGGGCTGGAAGGGACCTCCAGAGATCACTGAGTCCAACACCCCTGCCAAAGCAGGATCCCAGGGCAGGAGGAGCCAGGTTCTGCTTCATGCCTGCTTTTGCAGGAGCAGTACTGCTGGCTGGGCTGAGAAGTGAGCTGTGTTTCCAAGGCCAAAGCCCAGAAAGAGGCAGGCTGAGGGTGCTAGAGGGAGAAGAGCTTTGCATACTGGCTAGGGTGATGCTGTGCCTTGGCTGTGTCCCCATGGAGTTACAGGCCCCTGTGCAGCTGAGGATAGACAGGACTCATGCTCTAAAGAACTCACCCCCACGTCAGCCAAGTGCCATGGCTGGGGCAAGGGGCAGCAGCCTGGTCACAGGCTCACAGGATGTCAGGGGTTGGAAAGGACCCAAAGAGCTCATCCACTCCAATCCCCCCTGCCAGAGCAGGAGCAGACAATCTAGCTCAGGGCACACAGCAACACATCCAGACAGAGTCTGCAAAGGCTCCACACAAGGAGACTCCACAACCTCTCTGGGCAGCCTGTGCCAGTGCCTGGTGGGCAAGGACCCTCCCTGCAGGTGAAAGTGGAGCCAGCGCTCTGATGGGGAGTAGCAGAGGGCTTAAAGCAGGTCTGAGTGATAAAAAGAGGCAGTGCTGAGCTGTTTGGCTTCGCTGTGATCACTTTAATCAGAGGTTTTCAGGAACAAGCTGCTGTTTTTCCTGGGTGCAGATTAGCAGGGCTGTAAATGATCGTCCCTCGGGGAGCAGAGAGGCTGAGGCTATTCACTTGTAGGAGGCAGCGTGAGCAGGCACAGAGACATTTCTAAGATCTAAAGACCTTTCTCTGTACACTCTCCACCTCTCTAGGGAAAACCTGAAGCCCAGGGAAGGATTTTCCACTCCCATCTGCCTGTGACCACACCGGCCCTGATCTTCCCTGCTGAGGAAGCAAATACAGAGCCTGACTGTGGTTCAAGGCTACCTGCTTGTGCCTTTCCACTGCAATCAGCGTTAGCAGCAGCTGCTCTGAACTGGATACATCAGGGAAGCCTCCCTAGAAGGTCATTATTTTGTTGAGAGCCATCCACACATCCAGTGGGGATCCTCCTGGACCAGGGCTGCAGGCAATGGGGATCCTTGTGGACCAGGGGGGGCAGGCAGAGGTGGTGAATCCTCCCTGGAGATGCAGAAAGGAAGGAGTTAAAGTGATTTAAACCTTAAGAGTTAAAGTGGGTTGTGAGGTTGTTTAATGGCAGATTTGGTAGAAACCCTTGGATGGAGAAAAGAAGGCTCTTGGGAGACCTCAAAGCAGCCTTCCAGTACCTGAAGGGGGCTGCAGAAGAGCTGGGGAGGGACTTCTTAGAAGAGCTTGGAGTGACAGAATGAGGGGCAAAGGCTTGGAGCTGGAAGAGGAGAGGCTGAGACTGGAGATGAGGAAGAAAATCTTTACGATGAGGGGAGACACTGGAACAGGTTGCCCAGGGAGGTGGTGGAGTCCCTGTTCCTGGAACTGTTTAAAAAGGAGACTGGATGTGGCACTTGGTGCCATGATTTAGTTGATTAGATGATGTTGGGTAATGGGTTGGGCTTGATGGTCTTGAAGGTCTTTTCCAACCTGATTGATTCTGTGGATGAGCAAGCTGGTCTAGGGGGAGGGGTCCCTGCCCATGGCAGGGGGTTGGAACCAGATGACCATTAAAGTCCTTTCCCACCCAAACAGTTCCATGATCCTATGATTCCAGAGCTTCCAGAGGAAAGCCACTCTCACCCTTTGCAGTTTGGTGCTCATTGTGGTGACAGTTCTGGGCCCCTCCATTCAAGAGAGATGTTGAGGTGCTGGAAGGTGCCCTGAGAAGGGCAGCAAGGCTGGGGAGGGG
This sequence comes from Psilopogon haemacephalus, assembly GCA_013396835.1. Taxonomy (NCBI): domain Eukaryota; kingdom Metazoa; phylum Chordata; class Aves; order Piciformes; family Megalaimidae; genus Psilopogon; species Psilopogon haemacephalus. The sequence goes on from VWZI01015511.1 coordinate 73,753, forward strand.
TCTGGAGCACAGTCCCAAGAGGAGAGGCTGAGGGAGCTGGGGGTGTGCAGCCTGCAGGAGAGGAGGCTCAGGGCAGAGCTCATTGCTCTCTGCAGCTGTCTGGAGGGAGGTTGTGGCCAGCTGGGGTTGGGCTCTGCTGCCAGGCAGCCAGGGACAGAAGGAGCCCCGTGCCAAAGGCTGAGCTGAGTCCTGTGCTTGCTGCAGCCCCCTGGGCAGAGCCAAGGGCCTGGAGTCAGACAGGCTGAGCAGGGCTGGAACTGTGGACACATCTGCAGCTGCTGTGCTGCAGCCCTCCCTGCTGGAGCTCTATGCCAGGGACAAAGGGCTCAGGTGCATGAGATGGTCCAGGCAGGGCCAGGGACTTGCTCCCACGGGCAGCACTTTGCTGACAGAGTAAGGAGAGTTTGAACTCAGTCTGGAGAGTTTGATCTCAGTCTGCTGGAGGCTCAGGCACCTTCTGGGAAGGATGCTGAGGAGGGCAGGGAGCTGCAGGGTATCTCTTTCTTTTTTTTTTTTTTTTTTTTTGCCCCAGGAACAAATGCATTTTGTTCAGTCATCTTAGCTTCCAGTGCCCCTTCCAGCAGGGTGAGACTGATTATTTGTGCTAATGTCCTCATCTCTGGTGAACAATATTGCTGCTGTATTTAATATGAGAGAGGCTTATTGCACTGTTATCTAGGCTGAGCCATAACCATTATAGGGTCGCTCTATATCTCAAAGCTAGTTTTAATTAAAACTGCCAATAACTATTCAGGTCTTTGATTTCTGGAGTCGAGGAGCCAGGAACAAGGTGCTCAGGTGGTTTTATTTGAGTGTGCAACTAATTCTGAGGAGAGAGGATCTGGGTTCATTGCCAGCTGAGCCCTGGAGGCACAGCACTGCTCAGGTTGGAAGGGAGCTCAGAGCTCAGCTGCTCCAACCTCCACACTGTGCCCAGGGACACCTCTCAGCTACACTCAGCTGCTCAAGGACTCATCCAGCCTGGCCTTCAGCATCCCCAGGCAGGAGGCAGCCACAGCCTTCTGGGCAGCCTGTGCCACACTCAGCACTCTCCTACTGAACAACTTCCTCAGCTCCAGCCTAACCCTGCTCTGCCTCAGCTCCAAACCATTCCCCCTTGGCATGGCTCTAGACCCCCTCAGCACAAGTCCCTCTGCAGCCCTCCTGCAGGATCCCTTCAGGCACTGGCAGCAGCTCTCAGGTCCCCTTGGAGCCTTCTCCTCTGCAGGCTGCACCCCCCCAACTCCCTCAGCCTGTGCTCACAGCAGAGCTGCTCCAGCCCTTGGAGCATCTGCATGGCTTCATCCTGACTCCCTCCAGCAGCTCTGTGTCCTTCTGCTGGGGACAGCAGGAATGGAGGCAGGACTGGAGGTGAGGTGTGAGCAGAGCAGAGTGAAGGGGCAGAATCTCCATGCTGGCTGTGAGCAGCTGGCTCAGCTGGCATTCCCAATGCCCATGCTCAGGCCCATGGCAGGAGGTGGCATCTTCTCTCCCTCCCTCTCTCCCTCCCTCCCTGCTCTCAGCTTGTTTTCACTGTCAGCCCAATCCATGGAATTGGATCTTGCCTGGCATCTCTTTGGGCATGTGCCCCACTAGCCAGAAAGGAGGACCTGGCTCCTCTGCAGTCTCTTGGCCCGAGGCAGAGATTTTTCCTGCTGCCTCCTGAGCTTCAGCAAACCAGCACCTCACACCAGCTGCTCTAGCCAACATGAGTGGCAGGAGCCCAGGTCACATCTGCCCTTACCTGCAGAAAGCAGAAGAAAGCCTCACGAGTGCAGCATCAAAAGCCTGAGATGAAGATGCAATTAGAGATCAGAGAAACCTTCCTGCAGGGAAGTGTTAATTAGCCCCATAAAAGATTTCTGCAGCTTTCTTTCCCCGGGCACACCAAGGTTCAGGCTTTTGATGGCCATAGTAAATCTGGAAAATCCGTTCTCTATTCAATACCTGGTGGCAGGTTTGAGCTCCACCATCGACCTCCCTGACTCTGATCTTTGCCTGTGATCGATATGCAAGCAAAGCAGAGGTGAGCTGGGGGCTGCAGCTGACCCCGGAGGCAGTTTGCAGTCAGATGCTCGCCTGGATTTGAAGCAGTTCCCTTTTGCACCACCCTCTCACCCCGCGGCACTGTGGATGAGCTCAGGAAGTCACAGGCAAGGCCTGGGGCTGATTCCTAGCAGGGATTTTGTGCAGCTTTGGGCAGAGGAGACCACTTCAGCTCCAGGATCTAAGTGGCAAACTGAAGAAAGAAATGACCTTGTCCTCATGCTTCCTCTGCCTGTGCTTTCTCTCCTGAGTATCACCTGCAAGTTCTCTTCCTCCACATCAGTCAGTAGGCAAATTCCTCCCCCCTTAAGTGCTGCTTAGCTACTGCTGAAGCCCCATCCCCAGAGATATTCAAGGTGAGGCTGCACAGGGCTCTGGGCAGCCTGACCTAGTGGAGGGTGTCCCTGCTGAGTGCAGAGGGGCTGGGACTGGATGAGCTTTGGAGGTCCCTTCCAACCCAGACCATTCTGTGGATTTCCACTCTCCACTGGTGCCTCCCATGTGCCAGTTTCTACTCTCCACTGGTGCCTCCCATGTGCCAGTTTCCACTCTTCACGGATCCACCTCCCACGTGCCAGCACATTTGGCACTGTAACCATCGCCTCCAGGAGAAAACCATCCCAGCTTTACCCCTAGTTGCACTCAAATCCCCATTCTCTTTCCCCAGAGCACAGAGAGAACCCCACACCATTACCTGCTGGTCTGGATAACCTGGAATCCCCCCAGGCAGCCCTCCCAGGGCTGCTGTGATGTGATCTGTGAGAAGCTGTGCATCCTCAGGCTGTGTTTTGGGCTTGGATCAGTCCAGGCTGAAGCAGGATTAGCACCACAGCAGTGATGTGATCTGTGAGAAGCTGTGCATCCTCAGGCTGTGTTTTGGGCTTGGATCAGTCCAGGCTGAAGCAGGATTAGCACCACAGCAGTGATGTGATCTGTGAGAAGCTGTGCATCCTCAGGCTGTGTTTTGGGCTTGGATCAGTCCAGGCTAGATCAGGATTAGCACCATAGCAGTGATGTGATCTATGAGAACCTGTGCATCCTCAGGCTGTGTTTTTGAGCTTGGATCAGTTCAGGCTGAAGCAGGATTAGCACCACAGCACCAGGGGAGAGGCAGCACACTCATGTGGGCAAACAAAGGCAGGCAACGCTGGTGTGTGTGAGTGAAACTCCTTAACCCTGCCACAAAACTGATTTGTTGTTTGGGGTTTTTTTTTTCCCCACTCAGCCTGGGACTCCAGTTCTGGATTTCCTGAGTCCTTTCATTTTGTTCTCCTTGTTCAGCCTTTAAAAAAAAAAAAAAAAAAAAGTTATTTACAAGGCACTTCCAGAGGCAGGTGATTTAGGCTGCTCTAATGCTTGGTTTGTTTTTGTCTCCCCAGATTGCCTGCTGACCTGCAAGCAGTGGCCAAATCAGACTGAAATTAGAAAGGTGGTGGAATATGCCCCAGTCTCCCCTCAATCAATACCAGCCTAAATTACTGCAAACCTGGAGCCATGGTGCATGTAATACATCATTTTGCAACCCCATAAATTGCTTTTAGCCCATCTCTTCTGATTTCTTCTTAATGGCCTTTCAGCTAGCATCAGAAGAGCAGCACCAGTTTGGCATCAGCTGTGGGACCCTGCCCGGGACCATCTTCCGCTGTCACTCAGATGAGCTCTGCCAAATTCTTTTTAACTCCTCCATCCTGGTCGTTTGGAAGTGGCTCTGAGGTGGTTGCCCTCTGAGAATTGCAGTCAGAGAAGCAATTCTGGGCTGCCCTGAGCTGTGATGTCTTGCCCGGGGCTGGGTTTTACTTATCCTTGTTCTACAGGAAGGAAGAAAGAAATGAAGAGAGATGGGGGAGAGGTTATTGGGCTTTGGAATTTAACCCCTGAGTGACAGAGCTCCAAGTCATGACTGCTTCAGAGGGTTTCTCTCGGGCAGCTGCTGCAGTTTCAGCCCCCAGAGGGGAACCTTCAAATGTTAGTCTTGCTGTGGCCTCCAGAGAGCAGAGCTGGGGAAGCTCCAGCCTGGGCAGTACCTGTCCTGCTCCTGGTTCAGCCCTTTCATAGAATCATAGAATGGGCTGGGTGGGAAGGGACCCACAAAGCTCATCCAGTCTGACCTCCCTGCCCTCAGCAGGGGCATCCTCATGTTGCCCAGAGCCCTGTGGAGCCTCCCCTTGAACATCCCCAGGGATGGGGCCTCAGCCACCTCCTTGAGCATCCTGTTTCAGTGTTCCAGCACCTCTGTGGTGCAAAACTTGCTCCTAGCATCCTTTGCTTGCAGAGAGCTGTGTGAGACTGAGGGAGCAGGTGTTGAGCCTCCCCTCCTCCCGAGCCAGCCCCATGGCTTGTGCTGTGATGGAAGAGCCTCACCATCTGCCAGCCTCCTTGCCCAGGCCAGGCCACTCTCCTCCTGGCACCTACCTGCTGCAGCAGAGGCCTCAGCCAGCCTTTGGACCAGCCACTTCCCAGGCTCAACTGGCAGTGTGGTGAGCACTGAGAGAAGGACTTAGATCCTCTGCACAGGCTGCCTCCACGCAGCTCTTCTCAAACAGCTTCTCAGAGTGGAGCTCAGCCCAAGCAGAAGCAGGACCAGCACTGCCTCCCTTCAAACAGGACTCTTGCTTTTGGCTGCCTTTCCCCATCCTCAGCTCCCTTCTCTGTGGCTGTCTGCACACTCCTTCTGTGTCAGGAGGAGTTTCCCATGGGATGTGCAGCAGAGAGATCTCTGCTCTGCCTGCAGCCTCCTCATCTTCAGCTTCCCAAACCTTCCTACTGAAGATACCAGCTCTTGTGTGCACAGTGTCTCCTGCCCTGGGCTGCATTTCAAGGGAGATGTTAGAAGAATAAGCAAAAAGCATCCCAGACTTTCCTGGACGTGAGCAGCTGGGAAGAGAAGTCAGCTGGAGGTTGGCTCCTCTGCTTGCTCCGTTGAATATAAAAGCTTCTCCTCTCCTTTCAGTGCAAATTCTCTCTCCATCAGAGGTAGGTGTAGGTACAAGGGAACAAACAAACTTTTAATCATGAGTTTGCTTCCCTGGTGTGCATGTAGGGCCAGTCTGGAGCTGGGTGGAATGTCTCATTTCACAGAGTGAAGCAGGTTGGAAAAGACCTCCAGGACCAAGTCCAACCTATCACCTAACCCTTCTGATTAACTACCCCATGGCACTGAGTGCCTCATGCAGCCTCCTCTTAAACACCTCCAGGGATGGGGACTCCACCACCTCCCTGGGCAGCCCATTCCAATGCCAATCACTCTCCCTGCCAGGAACTTCCTCCTCACATCCAGCCTCAACCTGCCCTGCCACAGCTTGAGCCTCTGTCCCCTCCTTCTGTCCCTGGCTGCCTGGCAGCAGAGCCCAACCCCAGCTGGCTGAAGCCTCCTTTCAGACAGCTGCAGAGAGCAATGAGCTCTGCCCTGAGCCTCCTCTTCTGCAGGCTGCACACCCCCAGCTCCCTCAGCCTCTCCTCTTGGGGCTGTGCTCCAGGCCCCTCCCCAGCCTTGCTGCCCTTCTCTCAACACCTTCCAGCACCTCAACATCTCTCTTGAGTTGAGGGGCCCAGAACTGGGCACACGTTTGTCATCCCCAGCAGGGGAAGTGAAGTGACTCCCTGGGCTGGGAGCTCCCTGAGGAACTGAACTGCTCAGGGGATGCTTAATATTTGTTGTCTTGAGCCTTGCAGCTGGTGGCTCTCTGAGGTGAGAAGGCAGAGCTGTGTTGCAGGGAGCTGAAAACACTTTCAGATGCTCAGGGGTGGTCAGGGCTGAGGTTTTCCTGTCGGCAGCATCAAAGGTCACCTCCCTTCAGCAGAACACAGCCTTTGGGAGCAGATCTAAGAAGGAGAAGCCTGCCTGCTGTTGGAGGGCAGGGATGCAAATGTCCTGTTTCCAGCTGGCATCCTGCTGGGGCTCGTTTCCCGTTTTCCCCGGGGGAATGCCAGCGTTTCCCCAGGGGAGCTGCTGCCTTCCTTTCAAGTGATTTTCAGCTGGGAAGAAAAGTAATTTTTCTCTGGAGACAGCTACAGAGTCAGTCTCAAAGGAAAAAACAAAACGTTTCTGAGGTTGCCACGTTCCCCCCTGCTTGCCAGTGCCCCCCCTTGCTGCATCAGTCCCCCTGGACCCTTTCACATGTGAGGTGCTAAAGGCAGGGATTGTGCTGGGAGGGGACACAGGCAAGCTGTGGAGCAGTGAGCAGAGTCTGTCCCCCCTCTCAGATAGTTACAAACGTTGATCCAATTCCCTCTGAGTCTTCTCTTCTGCAGACTAAGCAGCCCCAGGTCCCTCAGCCTCTCCTCCTCAGGCACTGCTACAGTCCCCTCAGCATCCTCACAGCCTTTCCCTCAACCCTCTCCAGCAGATCCCTGTCTCTCTTAAACTGGGGAGCCCCAAACTGAAGGCAGTGCTCAAGATGAGATCTGAGCAGGGCAGAGGAGAGGAGAACCTCCCTGGATCTGCTGGACACACTCTGCCTGATGCCCCCCAGGATCCAGCAGGGCACATTGCTGTGCCATGGATGTTGTTCCCCTGCCCTCCCAGCTCCCTCTCCCCAGGGCAGCTCCCCAGCAGCTCCTTCTGCCCCTGATGTTGTGTCTGAAGGGGCAGCAGGCCGAGGCAGCCAAGCCCTGGTGCCTTCTGCATGTCTGTGTTTGAGGTTGCAGCAGCTAAACTTTTCCATCCATCACCTGCTAAAGCCTCTTCATTAAAGGGGGCTTGTGCCAGCACCGCGGCGCACAGGGCAGAGCTTGACAGGAGAAATGACTTCTGCAGGAGCAGTAATGAACTTGTGTGCACAGCACAGCACTGAGAGGCATAATCTACTGCATCTGGCTCCAGCTCCCGGGCCTGACCTTTTGCCAAAAATGAATTTTAATAGGCAATTGACTTAAATAATTGGTGAGTGTTCAGATCGATGCTGGAACACGATGGCTAAGTGTAGGAAAGGAGTTGTGGAGGCTTTGCAGATTGCAAGGGCAGCAGGGACTGGAGCTCGCTCCCCTGGCTGGGTTGTCACTGAGGCACCCTCTGCAGCCATCACCTCAACAAAAATCAAGGGAGGTTCTCCTCTCCCTCTGCTCTGCCCTGCTGAGACCTCATCTTGAGCACTGCCTTCAGTTTGGGGCTCCCCAGTTGCAGAGGGACAGGGACCTGCTGGAGAGGGTCCAGGGGAGGGCTGTGAGGATGCTGAGGGGACTGCAGCACTGCCTGGGGAGGAGAGGCTGAGGGACCTGGGGCTGCTTAGGCTGCAGAAGAGAAGACTTAGGGTGGATTTGATCAATGTTTGTAAATCTGTGAGGGCTGGGGGTGAGGAGGGGGGGGACAGGCTCTGCTCACTGCTCCCTGGGGTGGGCCAAGGAGCAATGGATGGAAGCTGCAGCACAGGAGGTTGCAGCTCAACACAAGAGGCAACTTCTTGCCTGTGTGGGTCCCAGAGCAGTGGCACAGGCTGCCCAGAGAGGTTGTGGAGTCTCCTTGTGTGGAGCCTTTGCAGACTCTGTCTGGATGTTTTGCTGTGTGCCCTAAGCTAGCTTGGATGGTCCTGCTCTGGCAGGGGGGTTGGACTGGATGAGCTCTTTGGGTCCCTTCCAACCCCTGACATCCTGTGAGCCTGGGATCCTGTGCACAACAAAACCAACAACACCAAAGCACCCAAAATATTTCCATCTGGACACTGTCAGCCCTTTCTCCCTGGTCTGGCCTTTCCTCTGTCTCCCCTGAAGGAACAGAAATGCTCTCTCTTGGCAGTCAGGTTTTGCTCCCTGGGCAGCCCTGCAGGCTGGGATAAGAGCTGTCAGGTGCAGAAGATGACCTCTTGATTTTTTTGGTGTGTGTTTGTGTTTGTACTGAATCCAGACCACCTGAAAATCATTGAGGGCCATGAGTTTATAAAGGGCTGAGTGGGGTAGGGAGGTGAGAAGGTTGTGGAGTTGCTGCAGAGGAGGATGGCTGCAGGGAGCAGAGCTGCCTGGTAAGTTGGGGTGCTGACTCCTGCCTTATTTTTGCTTCTGTTGCTCCACTTGGGGGTTCCATGTTTTGTGAGGTGTTGAGGAGCAGGAGAGGGCTTGCACTTGGGAGAGCTGAGTGGGACAGCAAACTTACTGAAATGTGGGTGCCCAGGGACAGAAGGAGGGGACAGAGGCTGAAGCTGTGGCAGGGCAGGTCTGGGCTGGATGTTAGGAGGAAGTTGTTGGCAGAGAGAGTGATTGGCATTGGGATGGGCTGCCCAGGGAGGTGGTGGAGTCCCCATCCCTGGAGGTGTTTAAGAGGAGGCTGCATGAGGCACTCAGTGCCATAGGTGAGTTAATGAGAAGGGTTAGGTGCTAGGTTGGACTTGATGATCTCAGAGGTCTTTTCCAACCTGCTTGGTTGTGTGATTCTGTGCGGGAGCTCCCTGCTGTCTGGGGAGCAGAGGCTGTGCCAGTGCAAGCTCTCTCTGCTCAAACAGCTCTTAGTGGAGATTGGTGCCAGGGGAGTCAAGTGGTGACCTGAGTTTGTGATGGTCATCCAGACGAGTTTTTTTCAGGTCTAAAGTGCAGTGCTTGGTCTGTTGGTAGGTGCTGCTGTGGTTTGTGTCCTGGCACAATTTCTCTTGTGCTGTGCCTTTGTATTTAAAAGGGGAGGCTGAGCTGCAGGTCTGGTTGATGTGCTCAGCCTGGTGCAGAGGGGCTGAGAGCTGTGGCTGCTGCACTCAGAATAAGCTCTGCCTTCTGCCTCCTGCCTCTCTCTGGATGCAGGGAGGTGATTTTTGTGGAATGTGTGGGTTTGTGTTCCAGCTGATGAGGAAAGCTCGTGGAAAACAGCAAGCCCTAACACCTAGTGCACTGCTGCTGCTCCTGGCTGTGGTGTGCTGAAGCACCTTGGGGCAGCTCAGAGGAGCTCCATTGCTTTGTGGCTCTGGTGGAGCTGTGCCTGCTCAGAGGTGGCCCCTGGGGGTGTTTGGGACCCCAGGCTTTGTAGTGTGTGTGTGTGTGATGCTGATGGGGACAAGGGCAGCATGGAGGAGCTGAATGAGCCATAGCAGGCACAAACTGCCAGGAGGCATCTTCACCCTCTGCCCACCAGCTCCATTCAGGCAGAGTTTTGCTGTGTCTTCTAAAGCTAAGTGTAAGAGGCTGTTTGCAGAGTGCTGCCCTCGTCTGTGGCCCAGGGCAGCTCCTCACTCTACTTTTGCACAAGCAGCTGCATGGAGCTGAGGGCAGGGCTGTGCCTGTGCCCACTTCAGCTGGGGCCTCTGAGCTCTCCCTGAGCTTGCAGCTGGGGGGAAGGGTAAGAAATATCTTCTCTGACTCTGGGTAGCTGCTGCAGTTCTGCTGTGTCTCCAAGAGTCTTGGAGGCTGGCAGGAGTGTCTCTGTCTGCCCTGAACTGGGAAAGGCTCAGCACCACCTGGGAAAGAGATGTGTTAATTGCAGGCTGACTTTTGGGTGGTGTAAATGAGCTCCAGTGGTGTCAATCCCTAAGGCAGCCTCTGCCTCGCTGGGTGTGCAAGCAGCTGAGGCTGAGCAGCACCTGGCTGCAAGCAGAAGTTCTTTCAGCTGCTCTTGGTCTCCCAGTTGGACTCTCCCAAGCTGGCTGAGTCCAACATCGCTGTGTTTCAGCAGATATTTTGTGCTTTTAAGACTCTCTGCTGAAGAACTGGCAGGACAGGGACCTGTTTTGCACACTTCTGTAAATGCTGCAGGGCAGAAAACATTCTTTAAGCTGTGTTTGCTCTGAAAGCTGAGTGACTGCCAGCTCAGATGGCTCCTGTAAATAAGGGTGGCAGGTGTGACTGATCCAGGAGTCTCTCCTTGTGCCAAGTGGCTGCTCCAGGCTGAGACTGCAGTTTGAGCCCCGTGTGGAATAAGTCTCTTCCTATGGAGGGGAGATGATCACAGCTTGTTTGCCCAGGGTGTTCCCTTTCTAGGCAGCTCAAGAAGCTAAATCTTCCCAGCAAACCACATTTCTGCTCAATGCCTGCTGCAGGTTGTTCAGCAGAGCCCCAGCTGCCAGGTGTGACAGAGATGAGCACAGCAGTGGATGGCAAATAGCTCTGCCACGGGTGGAAGGGCAGAGGGGCAGAAGCTGACCCTTTACACCCCCAGCAGTGCACCTGTCACTGTGCTGCTGGGGCAATCTGCACTCGGATAGGATTTGAGCCTGACAGGCTGGAAAACACAAACTGGCTTGGCATGGAGCAGGCTGGCAGGCAGACTGCTTGCTGGGGGTGGGATTGACAGCACAGTGAAACCAATTGCCATGGGCCCTGTCCTCAGCTTGCCAGGGCTGCACACACAGACAGCCAGGAGGGCTATTGGGGAACTGGAGCATCTCCCCTACCAGGAGCCCTGGGGCTGCTTAGTCTGGAGAAGAGAAGGCTGAGAGGGGATCTGAGCAATGCCTGTGAGTGTCTGAGGGGTGGGGGCCAAGTGGAGGGGACCAATCTCTTTGGTGGTGCACAGCAGTCAGACAAGGAACAAGGGCTGCAAACAGGAACAGTGAGTCAAGGCAATAAGACAAGGAACATTAGGTGCAAAGGTTTCAGCTCAGCATGAGGAGAAACTTCTTTACAGTGAGTGTGATGGAGCCCTGGGGCAGGCTGCCCAGAATGCTGGTGGAGTCTGAAGACATTTGAATCCTCCCTGGATGTGTTTCTGTGCCCTGGGTGATCCTGCTTTTGACCGAGGGCTTGGACTGGCTGCTCTCTGGAGGTCCCTTCCAACCTCTACCACTCTGGTTCTGTGACCACCAGGGACTTGCAGTGGCTCTGCTTGTGCTCAGGTGAGGAGCTGCCATGTGCTGAGGGCTGCAGCTTCCACCTCCCTTCAAGGAGCTGCAGAGAGCAATGAGCTCTGCCCTGAGCCTCCTCTCCTGCAGGCTGCACACCCCCAGCTCCCTCAGCCTCTCCTCTTGGGGCTGTGCTCCAGGCCCCTCCCCAGCCTTGCTGCCCTTCTCTCAACACCTTCCAGCACCTCAACATCTCTCTTGAGTTGAGGGGCCCAGAACTGGACACAGCACTCAGGGTGTGTCCTGAGCAGTGCTGAGCATAGGGGCAGAAGAACCTCCCTGCTCCTGCTGCCCACACTGCTCCTGCTCCAGCCCAGGATGCCATTGGCTCTGCTGCCCACCTGGGCACACTGCTGGCTCATCTTCATCTCCTCTCTCCCAGCACCTCCAGGTCCCTCTCTGCCTGGCTGCTTTCCAGCCTGTGTCACTGCCTGGGATGGTTGTGGCCAAACAGAACCTGGCACATAGACTTGTTCAAGCTCCTGGCCTTGGCCTGTGCCCACCTGTGCAGCCTCCCCAGGTGCCTCTGCAGAGCCTCCTGCCCCCTCCCAGCTCCACACTTGCTCCCTGCTCACTGTCACCTGCAAAGCCACTTCCACAAACCACTTTTCGCTGCCACCCGTTCTGCAGAGCTGGGGCAGTGCCTGGAGGTGCTGTGAGCCTTCTGAGAGCATCATCCTCCTCCTATATCTTCTGGAAAGTTCATTGCTGCCTCGGCAGAGCCCAGGTTTTATTAGGAATGATGAATGCCTGTGTTTAGTGGCAGGGCTTTGGTCCCACACCAGCCTCGCCGCCCTGCCTTGGTCTTAACCAGCTTTGTGTCCTGATGCCTGAGCTGTGCTCTGCCAGCTGACAGCACTGACATTTGTGTTTCTAATTGCTAAGTGCTGGCAACCTGCTGGAAAGCCTGCCCCACTCCAGGGAGGGGTGGGGAGGGTGTGTGTGGAGGCACACACAGCCCAGCAAAGCACCCAGTGTCTGATTGAGTTGGGGCAATAAAGGAGGATGGGATCATAAAACATGCACAAACTATGCCAGGCTCACAGGATGTCAGGGATTGGGAGGGACCCAAAGAGCTCATCCAGTCCAACTCCCCTGTCAGAGCAGGAGCAGACAATCTAGCTCAGGGCACACAGCAACACATCCAGACAGAGTCTGCAAAGGCTCCACACAAGGAGACTCCACAACCTCTCTGGGCAGCCTGTGCCACTGCTCTGGGACCCACACAGCAACAGAAGTTGCCTCTTGTGTTGAGCTGCAACCTCCTGTGCTGCAGCTTCCATCCATTGCTCCTTGGCCTATGGCAGGGAGCAGTGAGCAGAGCCTGTCCCCCAGCCCTCAGATACTGATAAACATTGATCAGATCCCCTCTCAGTTTTTTCTTCTCCAGACTAAGCAGCCCCAGGTCCCTCAGGTTTGCAGAGGTGCAGGCAGGAGCTCTTGCAGATGTGCAGAGAGCAAGATGTGGGTGGCACTGCTCACCATGGCCTGAGGCACTCAGTGCCTTCTCCTGGCAAACTTCAGGCACTTCAGTTTCCAGGCAGTTCAAGCCCTAAACTTCAGGGCTAAGCTGGTCTGAGGCACGAGGCAGAGCAGAGCAGGCTGTCCAAGCACACAGGGAGGCAGAGGCAGCACAGAGCAGCACAGCTGCTTGCACCTTAGCTCCATTTCTGTTCTTTGTCCAAGTGCAAAGGCTCTTTTGGCCACAGAGACTCAACAAGCAAAAAGGCATTTGCCAAACTGACCAGGTTAGGTGAGCCCAGGGCTTGCTGATCTGGGCAAGACACTCACAAGTGCTTAAACACCTGTGGGTACCTGTTTGGGAGGGGACATAATGGCCCAAGCCTTTGATTTCCTCCTGCCCTTGCTTCCCCCATCAGCAGGAGGATGGAGCAAGCCAGGACACCTTTCAGACCTGCCAGGACAGTGTCACAAGGCACCAGTGCAGCCCAGGCTACAACAAGCCAGGGATGAGATCCTCCTGCCAGCAAACACACATACACACTCCCCTCAAAACTGCTGAGTCCTAATTGTTCCTGTTGTAGCCATGAATATTCTCCCCCTCCCCTGCTCAGCTGCCTGACACAGTTACCTCTGTGTGTTGGCATGCAGGAGCATCTCCAAAGCAGGAGGTGCCACGTGGGGGAGGCAGGAGGCCTCTTGGGGGTTGATTAGAGAGTGGTGAAAAATGGAGCGAGTCAAACTGGAATAGAGAACCCAAATCTGAGATAAATCTTGGTATATTGGCTGGGGGGAGAGAGGGGGGGAAGCTGTGCTGTGGAGCTGCTGGTTTACAAAGTGCAGAGGTGTAGGATAACCTCAAGCAAGCAGAGTGAGCTGGCTTGAAAGTGGGTTTAGAGCATGAACACTTTGCAGAGCTGGTTGCTTCCCCCTGCTAAAGGGTACCAGGGAAAGGAGAGATCCTCCAGCCTGCTGCTCACAGGATGGCAGGGGCTGGGAGGGACACAAAGAGCTCATCCACTCCAACCCCTCCCCCACCAGAGCAGGAGCAGACAATCTAGCTCAGGGCACACAGCAACACATCCACACAGAGTCTGCAAAGGCTCCACACAAGGAGACTCCACAACCTCTCTGGGCAGCCTGTGCCACTGCTCTGGGACCCACACAGGCAAGAAGTTGCCTCTTGTCTTGAGCTGCAACCTCCTGTGCTGCAGCTTCCATCCATTGCTCCTTGGCCTATGGCAGGGAGCAGTGAGCAGAGCCTGTCCCCCCCCTCCTCACCCCCAGCCCTCACAGATTTACAAACATTGATCCAATCCCCTCTGAGTCTTCTCTTCTGCAGCCTAAGCAGCCCCAGGTCCCTCAGCCTCTCCTCCCCAGGCAGTGCTGCAGTCCCCTCAGCATCCTCAGAGCCCTCCCCTGGACCCTCTCCAGCAGGTTCCTGTCCCTCTGCAAGTGGGGAGCCCCGAAGTGTCTGTCAGCAGAGCTCTGCTGTGCTTGACCCTTGCAGTCAAGACGTGTCCCTTGTGCAGATGTGTGTTGGAGCTGGCTCGGTGCTGCTGCACACCCACAATTGTGGTGCCTCTGGAGACGTTGGCAGATTCTGGTTCCCTTGCAAAGCTCCCCCCGGCTGCTGCCGAGCAGATCTTGCTGTAAATAAAGACCTTGTGACTTCCCCGAGTCGGTGCTGCTGCACCTGGAGCTGCTCTGGTAGGCACAACAGACTCCTTCTTTCCTTGGGTATTGGATTTCTCCCCCTGCAAGTGCTAATTTGCACTGATTGCAGCTCGTCAGGCTCAGCCTGGCAGCTCCTCTGCCGCAGGCTTTCTTATTTATGCCTTCTAATTTTCTGCAGGCAGTGCCTATTGACAGCTCTCAGTGGATGCCTCAAGGCAGGGGGATGCAGGCAGGGCTGAGTCCTTGCAGAACGGCAGGGCCTGGGGAGTCCCTGCCAGTGCTCAACACTTTGATACTCAGCCAAATGCTTCGTTTGTTTGGTGCGATGGTGACCAAAGCAGCACAGGAGATCCCTGAGCTAACCAGGCTGGAAAGGACCTCCAGGATCATCCAGCCCAACCTAGCACCTACCCCATGGCACTCAGTGCCTCATGCAGCCTCCTCTTTAACACCTCCTGGGATGGGGACTCCACCACCTCCCTGGGCAGCCCATTCCAATGCCAATCACTCTCTCTGCCAACAACTTCCTCCTAACATCCAGCCTCAACCTGCCCTGACACAGCTTCAGCCTCTGTCCCCTCCTTCTGTCCCTGGCTGCCTGGCAGCAGAGCCCAACCCCAGCTGGCCACAACCTCCCTTCAGGTATCTGCAGAGAGCAATGAGCTCTGCCCTGAGCCTCCTCTCCTGCAGGCTGCACACCCCCAGCTCCCTCAGCCTCTCCTCTTGGGGCTGTGCTCCAGGCCCCTCCCCAGCCTTGCTGCCCTTCTCTGGGCACCTTCCAGCACCTCAACATCTCTCTTGAGTTGAGGGGCCCAGAACTGGGCACATCACTCCCAGTTAGAAGAGCAGCACTATCCAAAGCAAGGGACCTATCTCAGCAGATAGCAAACCCTGCCTTTTAGAGTAGACTGAAGTCTTCTTTCCCCAGGTGGCTTTCTGGGTTTGTTTTGTTTGATTCTTAAGCTTTGCTTCCAGGAATGAGAGCTGAACTCCATCAGTATTTGCTGTAAAAGAAAAGGTTCACAATTCAAAATGAAGCAGTGAAATATTTGGGCAGGAGGAACCCTGAAAGCATCACTGCTTTTAGCTGTCTAATCCTTCAGCTTGGGCTGCAGACCAGGCCAGGACCTCCTCCTTTGCAAAGATCTGGTTCCCATTGCAGCTGAAAATGTTGGAGGAGGGAGGGAGAGAAGAAGTTTTGGGCAGGAATGATGTGGGAATAGAAGCTGATGGCATTGAAACCAGAGGGTAAAATGCCACCTGCCTGGCACAGGGGTGAACTCACACAGCCTGGTCCCTCACCATCTGTACCTGCTTAGTGCAGCTCTGCAGGCTGCTGCCTGAGATGTCCCTTCAGAGGCAAGAGGGCAGTGCAGTAATGTAGACTCCTTCAGTCTAGGGGATGTGCTCTGCTGGTCCTCTCCATCCTGGGACAGGTTTAAACCTTCTAAGAGAAGATGTCTGAAGCATGGATGCCAGGAAGGTGCCAGTCTCTTCTTGGTCTCTCTCCTGTGACAGGACAAGGGGCAATGGACACAAGCTGGAGTGTGCAGGAAGCTCCTCCTCGGTCTGAGGAGATGCTGCTTTATGGTGAGGGTGCAGAGCCCTGGGGCAGGCTGCCCAGAGAGGTTGTGGAGACTTTGAAGACTCACCTGGGTGTGTTCCTGTGTGACCTGTGTCACTGGGCAATCCCCAGAGGTCCCTTCTAACCCCTGCCATCCTGTGATAGCTGTAGGACATCTCTGCAGTGAAGGCAGCACTGTGTGGGCTTTGGTCCCTGGTGGGTTCCTCCAGCTCTGCTGTCTCCAGTGGGCTTTGGTCCCTGGTGGGTTCCTCCAGCTCTGCTGCCTCCAGTGGGCTTTGGTGTGCACCTGCCTCTGCCTGGTGGATCACAGATGGTCAGCTTGGTTAGATGGAATGGAATCTCAAATGTCCTGAGGCTGAGAGATGTTTTTTCTTACTTGTCTACAGCTTTTCCAGACCTAAAGTCTGATTGCTGCTGTGGCAACCTTGAACTTTTGCAGCTTCTCATCTCCCAGCTAAGATGATTGAGTCTGGCAGGAGGCTGGTGGGGCACTGAGCTGCTTATGGATGCAGAGCCTGTGTCAGGGAGGGAAATGAAAGAGTTCCTCAAAGCCATGCACAGTGTCACTCTGGCCACAGCTCAGCCAACTGCTCACTTTCTTGTGGGCTTGTGGCTGGCCTTGTCTTCAAATGCATCATGGAGATGGCACCCTAAGCAGTCTGGGGTGCACAGGCTGAGCCTGAGGGGTGAGTGGGGTGAGGCACTGGCAGGGACCAGGGCTCCTTCAAGAGCAATGTCCTGTGAATCCTGCTGGAGATGAGATATTGAGCAGCTTGATGTGTGGAACCAAAATTCCCTCAGGTCTTCTTGGGCAGGTGGAGATATAAACATCATCCAGGTCGAATTCCCCTCTTGGGACAATCAACTCAAACCAGAGCTTTGCAGAGCTCCTAGGGACATGGGCTGGCATGATGCTGCACCAGGAGGGTGGGGGAACACTGGAACAGGTTGTCTGGAGCCCTGTCCCTGGAGATGTTCAAGGTGAGGCTCAGCACAGGAATTTAAGCAGGGCAGTAAGAGCCATGGCACAGGCTGCCCAGGGGGGCTCTGGAGTCTCCCTCTCCTCTCTGGAGATACTCAAGAACCATCTGAATGTGTTCCTGTGTGAGCTGCTCTGACAGGGGCCTGGAGTACAGCCCCAAGAGGAGAGGCTGAGGGAGCTGGGGGTGTGCAGCCTGCAGAAGAGGAGGCTCAGGGCAGAGCTCATTGCTCTCTGCAGCTGTCTGGAGGGAGGTTGTGGCCAGCTGGGGTTGGGCTCTGCTGCCAGGCAGCCAGGGACAGAAGGAGGGGACAGAGGCTGAAGCTGTGGCAGGGCAGGCTCAGGCTGGATGTGAGGAGGAAGTTGTTGGCAGAGAGAGTGATTGGCATTGGAAAGGGCTGCCCAGGGAGGTGGTGGAGTCCCCATCCCTGGAGGTGTTCAAGCAAAGCCTGGATGGGCACTGAGTGCCATGGGCTAGGGCTGGGGGATAGGTTGGACTGGATGATCCTGGAGGTCCTTTCCAACCTGGCTGTCTCTGTTCTATCTTTGGAGGTCCCTTCCAGCCCCTGACATTCTGTGATTGTGTTGTGGTGATGCCTTTGTGCTGCAGCCACCTCCAGGGAGATCTGAGGGCTGCTCTTGCCCCCTGCACAGCCTGCTCCAGTGCATGGGAGATTAAAGGCAGCTGTGTCTGCAGGGCCTTGTGAGGTTTTAACCTTTGAGGATAGTGGTAGCTGAAGCAACTTGTGGGTAGAAATTTCTTTCCTGACTTTTGCTGTCTGCCCTGTGTGTTCAGTCCTGGGCTCCTCAGTATCAGAGGGACAGGGACCTGCTGGAGAGGGTCCAGGGGAGGGCTGTGAGGATGCTGAGGGGACTGCAGCACTGCCTGGGGAGGAGAGGCTGAGGGACCTGGGGCTGCTTAGGCTGCAGAAGAGAAGACTGAGAGGAGATTGGATCAATGTTTGTAACTTTCATAGGGCTGGGGGTGAGGAGGGGGGGGACAGGCTCTGCTCACTGCTCCCTGCCATAGCCCAAGGAGCAATGGATGGAAGCTGCAGCACAGGAGGTTGCAGCTCAACACAAGAGGCAACTTCTTGCCTGTGTGGGTCCCAGAGCAGTGGCACAGGCTGCCCAGAGAGGTTGTGGAGTCTCCTTGTGTGGAGCCTTTGCAGACTCTGTGTGGATGTGTTGCTGTGTGCCCTGAGCTAGATTGTCTGCTCCTGCTCTGGCAGGGGGACTGGACTGGATGAGCTCTTTGAGTCCCTTACAACCCCTGACACCCTGTGAGCCTGTGCCATGGTGCCCACCTCCTCCTCCCCCAAAATCTGGGTTGTGATTAGCTGAGCTGTGCTGTGTTCAGAGTGTCTTTAAAAACAAATCAGGGATCCTGTGAAACAACAAACCAGTTAATGCTGTTGGGATCCCTCCAAGGGCAGGTGGAGGTGGTGGAGCTGCTGAATTGTGCTGCTGCTGCCCTGGGGGTGCAGGCAACCTGTGTGGGTTGTGAGCTCAGAGCCTGGGGCATGCTGAGGAGGGAAGTCAGGATGGCAGTGTGGGATGGCAGCTGAGGGAAGATGTCATTGGAGCTGGACTGGATGACATGCAGAGAGGAGCCAGGGGATGGACCAGGGTGTTGGGAAAGGGCAAAGCTGCTCCTCCTGGCCTGTGCAGGAGCAGCAGCTGCACCAGCCCTGAGTTATGGCCAGGTTGGTGACACTGCTGCATGGACCAAGCCAGCTTGAGACTCGCTGGTCTCAGCCCTTGGGTTTGTGCCCACTTTTCCTTTTTTCCAGCAGCAGAGCACTTGTACAGGGTGTGAAAGCAAATGAGCTCCCAGGTGCTGTGCTGCTGGGGTTTATCCTTGGAGGAGAGCATCCCTGATGCCAGCCCTGCAGGGAAGCTGCTGAGAGCAGTCGCCTGTGTTTTACAGCTCGTGGTGCTCTGCAGTGAGCCTGACCTCTGCCCCGTGGCAGAACCCTCCCCTGATGCCAGGGGAGTGCTGGAGTGGAGATAAATTAGAGACCTGAGGGCTTTATTAGGCCAAGCATGACTGATAAAATTGCAGTGGCATGCCTGCACTTGCATAATTTTCACATAAAGCTCAATTAGTTTTATCCCACCCCTAAATTTTTAATTTTTCAATATGTTAAGCTCATTTCCCCCCCACTCCTCCCATCCCTCCTCCTCCCTCCTCTGACAGCCTTGCAGTTGCTTGATGGAAATATCCAGCAGTGAGGAGAGGGAGAAGTCCCAACAGCTCTGCAGGTGCTGCTGCTGGGGCTTTTGGCACCCACAGGTTGCTGGGGGGCAGGGCTGGGGGGTAACTGAGTGCCTTTGGCTCAAGGCACAGCCCCAGCCCTGTTCGGGTAAGCTTGAGAGCAGGGGATGCTGCTGCTGGGATGTGCTTAGCCAGCCCCACAAGGGTGAGGTGGCAGCAGGGAGGTGTCCCTGTCTATGGCACAGGAACTGGATGAGCTTTGAGATCCCTTCCAACCTAAATCATTCTATGCTGCTGGAGGCAGTGATATGAGGGCAAGAGCAGGCTGCTGCTGCTGGCTGTGCCACAGCTGTCCCCTTCTCCAGGTGCCCTTTAAGGAGGGATGCCTCTTACTAAGGGAAAAAGCTTGGCCAGGCTTGCCCTTACCTCACACCGAGGTGGTTTGGCCAAAGGGTTTGTGCTTGAAGCCAGGCACAGGATTCCTCTTGTGACCACCCTGCTCTTTGTCTTGGCCAAGGGCTGGTGCAGGTAGGGCAGGGGCTGAGCTCCAGGGTGGGCAGGCAGGGGTAGGGCAGGGGGGGTAAGCAGGTATGGGCTGAGCCTGAGCAGGCAGGCAGGCAGGCAGGGCTCTCAGGACACAAGCAGGCAGGCTCTGGTGGCAGTAATCTTCCCCGATCTGCCCAAGCACTGTTAATTATCCCCCTGGCCTCTGGTGTGCAAGCCAAAAGGAGCTATTTTTAATCTCCTTTTGTGAGCTTAACTCCACAGGCTCCAGCTCTTCGTTACCTGTTTTGAGCCCGAATTAGGTCTTGGGTGAATTGGGACTCAGGGGCTTGTCCCCTTCTTCCAGATCCCCCCTGCTGCTGCCTGAGCAATGACACTAATCTCCAGCTTCTCCTGAGCACACCTCCTCTAATCATTGCAGGAACTCATTAGCCACTCTTGTGGCCCAGTCACATCCTTGGCTTGTTCTGTCACCAGACACGCACAGAGGCTCTCATCTTCCCCAGGTCTATCTCTTGAATGCAAACAGAAACCACTTTTTTTTTTTTTTTCCCCCCTCCAGGTTATTATTTTTTTTCCTCCCTTCCCTGTCCTTGTTTCAGTAATTTCCCATCAATGAGTCTGTGGACTGATTGGGAGCTCTGCAGATAGCTGGGAACTCACAGCCTCACTGTGAGCCTTGCAACTGGGAGGGCAAAGGATGTGGAGTTGTGTGTGCCAAATAGTGCCCAGCAATTCTGATGTGTCTCCAGCAGGTCAAAGCAGCTGTGCTAAGGTTAGTGTCTGGTGTAAGGTTAGAGGAGAGGTTCATCTGGAGATGCTGCTGGGAAAATGCCTCCGTGGTGATGCTGCTTTTTTTTCCCCCCTCTCCTGGTGGGAGCATTCCTACAGAGCCTGCAGGTGTGAGGAGGGAAGGTTGCTGTGGGCTTGCTCAGCTTTTCTCTACCTGGTTACCTGGCATCTGTGAGTGAAGGTTATCTGCTCACTCCCTCTGGCTGCTTAGATACTCTGCTGAGGGATTTTGGTGGTTGTTTTTTTTTTTTTTTGAGAAACAGAACCCAGATTTATCTGTGCCTTGTCAGGAAGGCTTTAGAGGAGGTGTTGTGATGACCTCGGGGAGCTGTGTGGAGCTGCTTGAGTTTGTGCGGTCCAGTCTAAGCCTCCATTCTTCAGCTGGAATTGCAGATCCTATGCAGCCAGCTGAGAAGCAAGCAGCAGCAGCACCAAGTGATGCTCGCTGGGTTGGGATGCCTCAAACATCTCAAGCTGCCCACTCCTGGCAAGCACTGGCAGACAGCAGCAGCACCAAGTGATGCTCACTGGGTTGGGATGCCTCAGGCACCCCAGAGTGGCCACTCCTGGCAAGCACTGGCAGACAGTAGCAGCACCAAGTGATGCTTGCTGGGTTGGGATGCCTCAAGCACCCCAAAGTGGCCACTCCTGACAAACTGCAGGGCTTTGTGGCTTTTCTTTCCCCCCCCTTGCACTAAAGCAACACACAGGACATTGTCTCTAATCATCGTGTCAAATGCCTTGAAAGAAAATCTGCTCAAGCCCTTAATTTCTCAATTGATGAGCTGGCAGTGGCATGTTGAGCAGACACTTCCAAAGCCCACTTCAGCCTTAATCAATCTGAGAGAAAGAGACAGTTCTTAATTTTCCAGCTGGCTACATGGCCATTAGTTAAAGCCACATTCTGTGCAAATTGCCTCGCCCTAGAGAGCTCCCAGCAGCTCCAGCACAGCCTTCAAACGGGCCTGAGCAAGGCAGCAGGGCAGCCCCAAAGTTGTGGCTGGCTGGGGGGAGGTGGGTGGCTTAAAAATGTACTTACTAAAGGAGTTGTTAATGTCCTTGTGAGTGATTCAGGTGGTTCAGAGCACCCAGTGCTCTCCAGAGAGGAGACCTTGGCACCAAGAGCAGGGGATGCTGATCCATTCAGCCCTGATGGGTGTGATTGGAGTCCACAAATGGCTTTAACTCAGGGTTTGTGCAGCTCTTGAGGCAAACTTCTTACTTCTGTGGTTTTCCTGCTGGCTTCTGGCCACAGAATGACACAGTTGGGACTGTGCAAAGCACCTGGTGCCTGTTAGTGAACACCCAAAGATGTCTGGAGTCTGCCCACAGCTTTTGAAGAGCAAATCCAAACTGGCCTAGTTGAATATGATAGAATAAGTCAGGTTGGAAGAGAGCTCCAAGCTCATCCAGCCCAACCTATCCCCCAGCCCAACCTATCCCCCAGCCCTAGCCCCTGGCACTCACTGCCCATCCAGGCTTTGCTTCAACACCTCCAGGGATGGGGACTCCACCACCTCCCTGGGCAGCCCATTCCAATGCCAATCACTCTCTCTGCCAACAACTTCCTCCTAACATCCAGCCTGAGCCTGCCCTGCCACAGATTGAGGCTCTGTCCCCTCCTTCTGTCCCTGGCTGCCTGGCAGCAGAGCCCAACCCCACCTGGCCACAACCTCCCTCCAGACAGCTGCAAAGAGCAATGAGCTCTGCCCTGAGCCTCCTCTCCTGCAGGCTGCACACCCCCAGCTCCCTCAGCCTCTCCTCTTGGGGCTGTGCTCCAGGCCCCTCCCCAGCCTTGCTGCCCTTCTCTGGGCACCTTCCAGCACCTCAACATCTCTCTTGAGCTGAGTGGCCCAGAAGTGGACACAGCACTCGAGATGATGGAGGATGCCTCTGCTGACTGCAGGGGGGGTTGGACTAGAGGTCCCTTCCAACCCATCCCCCTCTGTGATTCTGAGTGCAGTGGAGATTCACTCCAGAGTCTCCAGGCTCTGGTATGAGGAGCAGGGTTTGAGGCAGAGCTGGGTTGTTTGGTTTTCTTTTTTTTTGGGGGGCCTCTTCTTTACAACTAAAGGCACTTTCTGCTCACCCCAGTAAATGGCTGAGCCCTTCCTGGAGCAGTTACCTCCCCAGCAATGCCACCCTGTGACTTCCTCAGCCTTCTTTGCTCTAGCTCTGCTTGGTGTTGCTGTTGCCTGAGCTGATAACCATACAGAGGGGAGCACTGCAGGGGGGAGGCACTGTGGGGTGCTCTTGTGTGGTGCAGCCAGCTTCTGGGAGCTGCTTTGGATTCCAGGGCTGTGGTATTTGTAGAGCAATCCTTTTTCTCAATATTTGTGAAAAGTATCTGCAGCACTGGAGAGGGCTTTCTTTCTGCTGCTGAAATAGTCACTGGGTGTGTGTGTGCACAGAGATGTTTCAAATAGGATTATTTCATAAAGCAGAAAATAAAACTGAAGCATTGCCTAGCTGGAAACACAAAAAAACCCAAAAGGCAGGTTTTCCTTGAATTCCTGCTGAATATAAAAATTAAGCCTATTATGAGGGGGAAAAAAAGCCAATATATATATATATATATTCCCTCTTGCAAGACCAAGTCTGAGCTCAGAACCATTTTTCTGCACTGATTTCAGGGAGCTACCTTGAAAGCAGGAACTTGGCTGCTGCACCAATCAGTAGCAATTAAAATCTAACCAGGCTGTTTCAAGGTGAGGTCTCTGGACCTCAGGGAGTGTTTGTGCTGAAGGGAAGGGTCACCTAAACCAGCTCCAGTGGAGATTTGGTCCTCTTTAGGGCTTGGGGTGGGGGGGAAATGGGAGGGCAGTAGTGAAGTGCAGAACTTAAGCATGCTTTAGTGAGGAGGGCAAATATTCTCTTCTTAATGCTACCCTTGATGAAATATTCTCCTCTCTCTCCCCTTCTCTTTCTTGTTTGTTGCCATTAATGCTGCTCTTGATGACAGCAGCTGAGTGCAGGCTGCCCTCTGTGAGGAGCGAGGTGAATCCATCGGGGCAGGTTAGGGACCTGAAGCTCTGCTCCGCTTCCCAACTCAGTTTTGGTGACTTAAAGTAATCAGAGTGGGGGAAAGTGAAGGCAAATCGAGTTGCTTTTTAATCTACTGATTTGCAGCTCTGGAGCTCCCATCACAAGGAGGATGTGGAACTGCCATGCTGAGGGCATCCTCTCACCCTTGGCTCTGCTCTCCTCACACCCCACCTGCAGCACTGTCTGCAGCTCTGCAGCCCCCAGCACAAGCAGCACATGCAAGGGTTGGAGCCAGTGCAGAGGAGGCCACCAAGAAGCAGCTGAGAGGGCTGCAACAGCTCTGCTCTGAGCACAGGCACAGAGAGTTGGGGCTCTGCAACCTGCAGAGGAGAAGGCTGCCAGGAGAGCTTGGAGTGACCTTGCAGGTTCTGCAGGGGGCTGCAGGAGGGCTGGGGAGGGATTATTGATAAGGGCTGGGGATGAGAGGAGGAGGAGGAGGAGAAATGGGTTTGATGTCAGGGAGGGGACTGAAACTGGATGTTAGGAGGAAGTTGTTTGCAGTGAGGGTGGTGAGACACTGGCACAGGTTGCCCAGGGTGACCTGTTCTAGTGGGAGGTGTCCCCTGCCTACACAATTGGCTGAGCTTGGAGGTCCCTTCCAACCTAAACCATTCTGTGTGTCAGCACTGGAATGAGTAGGAAATCAGCTGCCCAGGCTCACCACCAGCCTGCTTTGCATATGAGGACATCAGAGGGGCTTGGACACAGCTGGGAATGGAAAGTGAGCAAGAAGATTGCCCTGCAAGCACTTCTGGAAAGGACCACACAAGGGGAGCAGGGGAAGCCACCTTCCTAGGCTGGATCAGATCTCTGTTGGCTGTGGTTGGGGTGGGTGAGCTCAAAGTTTTTTCCCAGCCTCAGTGAGCCTGTGATGCTAGATGGAGCAGGGGGAGCTGCACAAGACACACTCATCCATGCCCAGGAAATCCTGCTGGGCTGGAACAGCAGCAGCTGTGGCCTGAAATGAAGGAGGCAGAGGGTCCTGCAAAGGGACACTGGCTGACAGCTACCACTGCTTCAAATCCCCCACACTCTCCCCAGCTCCTCACAAAGCCTCTGCCCAGCCAGGGCAACAGCAGCAGCCAGAGCCCTCCAGGCACAGCACTGCCTTACCCAGCACACAAACAAAGCCCTCACCAACCAAATCTCACCTGGGAAGCTGATCCAAAAATTCCCTCAGCCAGAGGAACTCTTTCCCTGCTCCTGTGCACAGGGCACAGGAAGCCTACTCAGCATCTCTTGCCCTCCTCTATTTTGATTCTAATCCACTCAACATGATGCTCTCCTACAAACCCTTTCTAGGCAGCCTTGATTCTGACTGTGGCTTTGTCTGCCTTGAAAGGCTTTTTGTTGTTGTTGCTTTTTGTTTGTTTCTGTTTTGTGGCTTTATTGGTTTGTGGTTTTGTTTGGGTGTTTTTTTTCCCAAACCCCTCTTGCAGTTAAGGCAGGAAGCAGAAGGCAATTTGCAGCTCTGGCTCTCGCCTTGCTGGGTTTGCCCAATAGATCTTGAGGCAAAGCTGCCAATTACTTGAGTGCTGCCAGGTCTGATGATGCCACCTGGGCAGAGCTCTGCTGACAGACAGCTTGGGGCTGCCCAGAGGAAGAGGGACAGGGACCTGATGGAGAGGGACCAGGGGAGGGCTGTGAGGATGCTGAGGGGACTGCAGCACTGCCTGGGGAGGAGAGACTGAGGGACCTGGGGCTGCTTAGGCTGCAGAAGAGAAGCCTGAGAGGGGATTGGATCAATGTTTGTAAATCTCTGAGGGCTGGGGGTGAGGAGGGGGGGGACAGGCTCTGCTCACTGCTCCCTGGGCTAGGCCAAGGAGCAATGGGTGGAAGCTGCAGCACAGGAGGTTGCAGCTCAACACAAGAGGCAACTTCTTGGCTGTGTGGGTCCCAGAGCAGTGGCACAGGCTGCCCAGAGAGGTTGTGGAGTCTCCTTGTGTGGAGCCTTTGCAGACTCTGTGTGGATGTGTTGCTGTGTGCCCTGAGCTAGATTGTCTGCTCCTGCTGTGGCAGGGAGGTTGGAGTGGATGAGATCTTTGTGTCCCTTCCAACCCCTGCCATCCTGTGAGCCTGTGAGGAGCTGGCTGTGGGTCAGAGCAAACCTCTGGCCAGCTGCAGGGAGCAAGGCCACCCAGCTCAGGCAGTTGACTTGCCTGCTGAGCAGGGTGGGCTGAGGGTGGTGTTTTTTCCTCTCCCTCTGTTCAGATGAGGAAGGAGCAGGAATCTCATCCAGCTGTTTGCTGGGCAGGAACAGCTTTGCAGCCCAGCAGCCCTGCCTCAGCTCCCCTCAGCCTGTCAGCCAGGATAGATTGCTTTTAAGAACAGAATTCATGGCTTTGCAGCTACCAGCCCTGCCATTAATCATCTGGGGACACAGATCTGACTTCTGTGTATCTCCAGTAGAGAGCTTTTGAGATGCAAAAGATGTCTTAACCTCAGGATGGTAGCTGTGCTGTGGAGGTTCAAGAGCACCAAGTGCTGCCACTTAGCTGAAGGACCCTGGTGGAAGTGGGTGGCACTGTGAGGAGCTTGGGAGGCAGCCTTCAGCTCTGCCTGCCTTAAGGAGGTGGAGGTTGAGGTGAAGCACGTCCAGTTCTGGGCACCTCAGTTCCAGAGAGATGTTGAGGTGCTGGAAGGTGCCCAGAGAAGGGCAGCAAGGCTGGGGAGGGGCCTGGAGCACAGCCCCAAGAGGAGAGGCTGAGGGAGCTGGGGGTGTGCAGCCTGCAGGAGAGGAGGCTCAGGGCAGAGCTCATTGCTCTCTGCAGCTGTCTGGAGGAAGGTTGTGGCCAGGTGGGGTTGGACTCTGCTGCCAGGCACCCAGGGACAGAAGGAGGGGACAGAGGCTGAAGCTGTGGCAGGGCAGGCTCAGGCTGGATGTGAGGAGGAAGTTGTTGGCAGAGAGAGAGATTGGCATTGGAATGGGCTGCCCAGGGAGGTGGTGCAGTCCCCATCCCTGGAGGTGTTGTTGCAAAGCCTGGATGGGCACTGAGTGCCATGGGATAGGTTGGGCTGGATGAGCTTGGAGGTCTCTTCCAACCTGGATTATGGTATCCCAAAAAAGCTTCCCTCTGGACTGGGAATGGCAGCAGGTGAGGGTACTCTGCTGAACTGCTCAGGCCCCTGTCTGCCAGGTAGAAGCATCCCAGGTAGGCAGGGAGAGGCAGGGCTCAGAGGTGGTGCTGTGGCTGCCATCATTACCCAGCAGAGTTGGCTCCTCACTCAGGCTCATCAGTCCAGAGGGAGGTTGTTGCTGCTATTGATGTGCCTCACGCCCCAGGAGCCCTTGAGACTTCCAACCCCAAGAGCTCTGAAGCTGTGAATTAAGCCCTAAGAGTCATTATTAAAAGAGCTCCAAGCCTGGCATTATTTTCATCTGCTGCCTGTTTAAATGCTTTAGGCTATACTTAGCTCAAGGTTTCTCTCCACGAGAGCTGGAAATGTGCTTCCTCTTAATGCAAACAGAAAGAAAGAGGAGTCTGAATGGCCTGGAGTTATGCAGTGGTTGGGAGTTTTCATTATTGCCCTTCTTGCAGCAGAAGCAGGACACCCCCAGTGCTTCCAGCCTGCCCTCAAGGTGGACCAGGATGAAGATCCAGGAGCTGGACAGACCTCATCCCCCATTTCCCTACCCCACACACTTGTGAAAGACAGAAGTGAGACCACAGCACAGCTCACATCGAGGCAGTGATTTGCTCTGGGTGTTTACCTGCACTCTACAGCTCTCATTGTTAAATCATGGAATTGGAAGGGAGCTCAAAGCTCAGCCAGTTCCAGCTCCCCTGTGCCACAGGCAGGGACACCTCCCACTGGAACAGGTCACTCAAGACCTCATCCAGCCTGGTCCTCAACACCTCCAGGGAGGTTGTGGAGCACAGAATGTGATCAAAGATTCTGTGCTCCACAACCTCCCTGGGCAAACCTGTGCCAGTGTCTCACCACCCTCACTGCAAACTTCCTCCTAACATCCACTTTCAATCTCCCCTCTGCCACTTCAAACCCATTCCTCATCCTGTCATCCCCAGACCTTGTCAGTAGTCCCTCCCCAGCCCTTCTGTACCCTCTTCCCGATCCAAGGTCTCCTGGCAACCTTCTCTTCTCCTCGCTGCCAGTCTAAACTCATTCCTCCTCCTGCTGTCCTTCCCAGCCTGGGCTCAGGCAGCTGGCAGTGAAGCAATGCAGCTCTATAGTCACAGCTCAGCACAATTTGCAAGCAGAGGATTTACAGCAGATTACAAATATTTGCAGCTAGATACAAGTTAGAAGTAACACAGAAGCACAATGATGCCCCTCCCAGCAGCCAGAGTGCCCAGGAGGGGCTCCCAACCACACTTCCACCTTCTCTCCACCCTCCAGCCTTATCCCAGAGTCTGCCTGAGGTGCCAGGTGAGTTGGAAGGGTCAGCCAGGGTGGGTTATGAGCAGGATTGGTGAGGTGGGTTACACAGATGCGGATGGAAGCCAGGGGGAGACACAGACACCAACAGCCAGACCCAGACTCTCTTACCTATGTTTGTGTCTTTGCTCTTGCACACCTCTGAGTGCAGGAGACCTCAGCAGTGTTGGCTTTTCACAGCCCTGCCCACCTAATTTTTTTTCCCCCCCTCATTAAATGATCCCAATTAGCCTCAAAGCAGCACACCCTGCACCCCCACCTCACCTTGAGTCAAGCACCTCTGCTAAGGCCCAGATGTGAGCATCCACCCTGGTGAGCCACAGCCTGAGGAGACCCCATGGAAGCTGCTGAGCAGTGCCCCTGGGCTTTCAGCCTCTGCTCCCCTGAGCTACAAGAGCTCGTTCAACAGGCACAGGGAATTTCCTCCCTTGGCTTGAGTGTGCCTCGTAACTAATTTCTCTGAGTGTCACTTGGAGAGCTCTTCAGGTCTCAATGATCTCCATCCTCTGAAGTGCAGGAGGAAGCAGCTTTGATTTACTGTTTCCCCTGCTTTGTGTCTCCTGCCCTCTTCTTACTCTCCCTGGCAGAGAGCAGAGTTGGCTCTTAGGCTGGTAGGAGGATCATAGAATGGTTTAGGTTGGAGGAGACCTCAAAGCTCCTCCAGTTCTACAGGCAGGGACACCTCCCACTAGCCTCATCCAACTGGGTCCTGAACACCTCCAGGGAGGTTGTGGAGCACAGAAGCACCCAATGTGATCTTTGATCACATTGGGTGCTNGTTCTGGGCTCCTCAATTCAAGACTGCTCTGAAAACTCTGAAGCTGCTCCATAAAATGCCTCTTGCTAGTGCTGGAAGGAGAGATGAGCTTGCATCTCCCCCAGGGTGGGGTTTTAATTTTGAGGGCTGCTGCCTTCCAACCTATCAGCAGTGGTGCCAAGAGAGGGAAAAAGCAGAATGAATTTGAGCCAAAACTCCCTGAATTAATTACTTAGTTCATTAAGTGTGATAGAGGGGATTT
>VWZI01015511.1:119364-132345 GCA_013396835.1 Psilopogon haemacephalus
CCACTCCAAGGTCTCCTGGCAGCCTTCTCCTCTCCAGGCTGCAGAGCCCCAACTCTCTGTGACTGTGCTCAGAGCAGAGCTTCTGCTGCCCCTCAGCATCTCGGAGATGAGCTGATGGCTCTCAGCCTCTGTACTGAGACCTCCAAAAGGGCACATCCTTGGAGCAGGAAGTTTCTCCACCACTGCTTGTGCCAACCTGCAAGAGGAGTTAGTTCCTGGCAGCTTTGTTTTTGTTTTTTTTCTCTTTGCGCACAAGAATTGCCAAACCTCTCTCCAGATCTGAGGCTCACACACAGCCTAATTAAGAGCCTGGCAGCTACAGCAGCTTCCTGTAGTTACTATTGATTTAGGTAAAAGCCTAAACGTTGCATTCTTCCAGTCTGTGTGGCTGCCTCAGGCTCCTTCTCTTCCTCTGAGGGATCAATTTACCTTCTAATCCTGCATGCAGAGCCTGCTGGAGCACAGAAGCAGAGCTGCCACCATGGAGTCATAGAATCAGTCAGGGTTGGAAGGGAGCACAAGGATCAGGCAGTCCCAACCCCCCTGCCATGCCCAGGGACACCCTACCCTAGAGCAGGCTGCCCACAGCCTCTGCCAGCCTGGCCAAAAACACCTCCAGGGATCTGGGCTGGAGCTGAGCAGGGCTGCTCAGAGAGAGAAGATATCACAGAACCAGTCAGGCAAGATCCCCCCTGTGTCCCCTCCTTCTGTCCCTGGCTGCCTGGCAGCAGAGCCCAACCCCAGCTGGCCACAACCTCCCTTCAGACAGCTGCAGAGAGCAATGAGCTCTGCCCTGAGCCTCCTCTCCTGCAGGCTGCACACCCCCAGCTCCCTCAGCCTCTCCTCTTGGGGCTGTGCTCCAGGCCCCTCCCCAGCCTTGCTGCCCTTCTCTCAGCACCTTCCAGCACTTCTCTTGAATCGAGGTCTGCCCTGAGCCTCCTCTTCTGCTTGTGATGCACAGGGGCAGGTGATGTGTGGCACACCTCATGGGCCTGCCCTGGGAAGGGAGCAGAGGAATCATCTCTGTCAGTGTTCTCTTTCCCCTTGCTAATGCAGTGGTGTCCAAGCTGCCATGTAAGATGTGCTTCTAACATGGTCCCCACTGCTGGAGCAGTTCTGGCTTAGCTGGGCTGCAGCAGGCACAGGGCTCCCCAGGCAGCACAGGGGAAGTGATGCTAACCTTGCCAACCTAATTAAGCTCAACAGGGAGATGGAAGGAAGAGAGATTCTTTTCCTCTATGAACCTGCCTGCAGTGAAGGGGAGACAAGATGAAATGCTGGGAAGGTTTCCAGCCATTTGTTGTGGTTAAGGAGCCTGGTGCAGGATGTGTCACAAGCAGTTCCCTGTCTTCATAATGTCACTTAGGTTATGGTGGTCCACCATGGATCATCTGCCTGAGTGGTCAGGGAGCTGCCCAGGGAGGTGATGGAGTCACCCACCCTGGATGTGTTTAAGGGTGGTTAGGATGTGGAATCATAGAAATCATAGAATGATTTAGGTTGGAAGAGACC
Source organism: Psilopogon haemacephalus (assembly GCA_013396835.1). Classification (NCBI taxonomy): domain Eukaryota; kingdom Metazoa; phylum Chordata; class Aves; order Piciformes; family Megalaimidae; genus Psilopogon; species Psilopogon haemacephalus. The sequence continues at coordinate 120,877 of VWZI01015511.1, forward strand.
TCAAAGCTCAGCCAGTTCCAACCCATCCTGTGCCATAGGCAGGGACACCTCCCACTAGAACAGGTCACTCAAGGGCCTCATCCAACCTGGCCTTGAACATCTCCATGTGGTGCTTGGGGATGTAGTTTGAGGTGCATCTTGTAGAGCAGGGTTATACAGGCTGGATTTGGGGATCCTGAGGGGCTTTGCCAGCCTGGATGTTGCTGTGATTCTGTGATTGGGACCTGCCTTTCCTCTGCTGCTTTTCTCAGCAAGGGCAAAGGTGACTTTCTGGCTGCTAAAGGCATCCTCTTATTATGCATCTTATTATGTCCTGACTGATCTGGTGACTTCTAGCAGGGCTGTGAGACAGAGGGAAGGGATACAAGAGAATGGGGATGGGTGAGGACACTATTCCCTCATCCTCTAATGGCACTCAGGTGGTGTCCCACAGCCCACTCCAGCCTTAGCAGCTGCTGGGGGGATCTCAGGGCTGCTGAGATCCATGGGCTTAGTGCTGACCATTTCAACCTAAGTGAGAGGTTTAACCAAGCCCAGAGGCAAAACCTGCTGTGTCCTGCAGCCTGTGTTGTTGGATTGCCACCAGTGAATTTTACAAGGTGGTCTGAAGAAGCCAGCAAGAAGTGACTGGTCCACAGAGGTGCTCTGACCTACTCTCTGCTCCTAAAGCACAAGAACATAGATCCCTTCAAAGGACTTTGAGGCAGACAAGTGCAGCTCAGAGAGAAGGATGCTAGGGGCAGTGAGCAGCTCAGAGGTTTGGGACAAAGCACATGAAAGGGTTTGTTTAGTGCTTCCACAGATGGCTTCCCTCTGCTCCGCTATGTGGGAGGTCAGGAGAAGGTCCAGTCCCAGGACAGCTGACCTTAGCTCCTCTACAGCAGTTGCCTTCCCTTCTGCCTCTCCCCTTTGCATGGGCTCTGCCAGAAGGCATTGCTTAATTCCTGAAAGCCCTGCAGCACCTGCCTGATGAGTGATCCTTATTCCCACAGGGAAGATGCAGGAAATGGATGTAAACAAATCCAGGGCCGAGGAAGCCCAAGGCTAAGTGGAGCTGCACTCCTGCCCACCAGCAGACATCAACAAGCTGGACCCAGGGCTGTCTCCACAATGAGGTACTGTTTTCTGGAGCAAAAAATGACAGAGGAGAGACAGGAAGCTGGAGCTTAGAACAAGCAAGAAAGCAGCAATGGAGGGGATTGTGCCCCTTGGCTCTGCTCTCCTCACACCCCACCTGCAGCACTGTCTGCAGCTCTGCAGCCCCCAGCACAAGCAGCACATGCAAGTGGTGGAGCCAGGGCAGAGGAGGCCACCAAGAAGCAGCTGAGAGGGCTGCAGCAGCTCTGCTGTGAGCACAGGCACAGAGAGTTGGGGCTCTGCAGCCTGGAGAGGAGAAGGCTGCCAGGAGACCTTGGAGTGGCCTTGCAGGATCTGAAGGGGGCTACAGGAGGGCTGGGGAGGGACTAATGACAAGGGCTGGGGATGCTAGGAGGAGGAGGAGGAATGGGTTTGAAGTGTCAGAGGGGAGACTGAAACAAGATGTTAGGAGGAAGTTGTTTGCAGTGAGGGTGGTGAGACACTGGCACAGGTTGCCCAGGGAGGTTGTGGAGCACAGGATCACAGAATTGCAGGGCGGTCATGCCCAGGGAGGCTGTGGCTGCTCCCTTCCTGGAGGTGTTCAAGGCCAGGTTGGGTGAGAGCCTTGAGTGATCTGTCCTAGTGGGAGGTGTCCCTGCCTATGGCACAGGGGGGTTGGAACTGGCTGAGCTCTGAGCTCCCTTCCAACCTAAGCCATTCCATGATTCTATGGTTGCAGCACTGCAAAGCTGGCGTCAGGATGAACATCTCCACCCTGTAGGCCAGTGCCAAGCCTCTGTGAGGCACAAGATGCTGCTGCTGTGGGGGGATGCCAACTAGAGAGGCTGCTGAACACGGGTGGGAGCTGCAGACCTGCTGCTGCCCAAGCTGTGGGGATGCTTTGCAGCAGAGGTTTCACTTCTGAAGCAGAGAGAGGGTGGAGCACTGGGCAAACCACAGGGGACAGAAGGGTAGCTTCTGCTTTCCTTCATGTCCTGGGAGGAGACTGCAGCCGTTTCCAGAAGAGGCTTTTTTCAGTCAAGTGCTAAGTGCTGAGCTAAACACAGTGGTTATTGAGTGGACTGCTCTGGGCTGCAGACAGAGGAGCTAAGAGTCTCTGCCTGCCCTAAAATCTGGAGGGGCCATTTGAAAGGGGTTCTATAAAAAGGACCTCCCAATGAATAATTACTTAGGGTGGTAAAAACAAAAGGCATTTGTGCATTCCTTGGTGGCCACGAGGCATTTGAAGACTGTTTAACATATTGCTTAGAGTGCCAGTGAGAGCAGTCTGACATCCATCGACCGGGCTGGAAAGCCTCCTCCGGCTGCAGTGGGTGTTTGGTCAGGTCACAGAGATGGTGCAAGGGCTGAAGACAAGAGGGGAGGCAGCTCAGTGCCACCCTCCTGTGTGGAGCATCACTGGAGGTTGTAGCCAGGTGGGGTTGGGCACTGCTGTCAGGCAACCAGCAACAGAACATGGGGATGCAGCCTCAAGCTGTGCCAGGACAGGCTCAGGCTGGATGTTAGGAGGAAGTTGTTGGCAGAGAGAGTGATTGGCACTGGAATGGGCTGCAGGGGAGGTGGTGGAGTCCCCATCCCTGGAGGTGTTGAAGCAAAGCCTGGATGGGCACTGAGTGCCATTGGCTAGGGCTGGGGGATAGGTTGTGCTGGATGGGCTTGGAGCTCTCTTCCAACCTGGCTTATTCCTATTCCATTTCTCTTCCTATTCCATTTCTCTTCCTATTCCATTTCTCTTCCTATTCCATTTCTCTTCCTATTCCATTTCTCTTCCTATTCCATTTCTCTTCCTATTCCATTTCTCTTCCTATTCCATTTCTCTTCCTATTCCATTTCTCTTCCTATTCCATTCCTATTCCTATTCCATTCCTATTCCTATTCCATTCCTATTCCTATTCCATTCCTATTCCTATTCCATTCCTCTTCCTATTCCATTCCTATTCCTATTCCATTCCTATTCCTATTCCATTCCTATTCCTATTCCATTCCTATTCCTATTCCATTCCTATTCCTATTCCATTCCTATTCCTATTCCATTCCTATTCCTATTCCATTCCTATTCCTATTCCATTCCTATTCCTATTCCATTCCTATTCCTATTCCATTCCTATTCCTATTCCATTCCTATTCCTATTCCATTCCTATTCCTATTCCATTCCTATTCCTATTCCATTCCTATTCCTATTCCATTCCTATTCCTATTCCATTCCTATTCCTATTCCATTCCTATTCCTATTCCATTCCTATTCCTATTCCATTCCTATTCCTATTCCATTCCTATTCCTATTCCATTCCTATTCCTATTCCATTCCTATTCCTATTCCATTCCTATTCCTATTCCATTCCTATTCCTATTCCATTCCTATTCCTATTCCATTCCTATTCCTATTCCATTCCTATTCCTATTCCATTCCTATTCCTATTCCATTCCTATTCCTATTCCATTCCTATTCCTATTCCATTCCTATTCCTATTCCATTCCTATTCCTATTCCATTCCTATTCCTATTCCATTCCTATTCCTATTCCATTCCTATTCCTATTCCATTCCTATTCCTATTCCATTCCTATTTCTATTCTGTTCTACCTTCCTTCAGGTTTTAACTCTCACTGGAAGGTTATTTTGACCTCCCTGTAGAAGTCCTCCTTGGGCAAGACTTGGGTGTGAGCCAGTGCCCAGCAGAGAGGCAGATTGCACAGCACACTCACCTGAACGGGCAAGAAATCAGCTCCCCCTCTGCCCAGCCTGGCAATAGCTTCTCCATTCTGCAGCTCCCCGTGGGAGGTAACACCTTCCTCACAAATACGTCTTAACCCTGCCCCGAGGTCCTCCACAGCCTGCTGGTGAGCTGTGGTCGAGCAAGCCTCGCAAAGCAGACAGGTGGTTACCTGCCAGATCCTGCTGCTGCCTTCACCTGCCAGGCCCAGAGGAAACAGTGCCTGAGGAACTGGAGGCAAGGGCTGAGCACAGGCAAACAGGAGCTGCACTGCCTCCATCTGCACAGCCTTCCAGCACTCTGTGAGACACTCCCTCCCTCCCTCCCTCCCACGGATGCAATTTCAAAGCAGCCCTTGCTTATTTTTTCCCCCTTCCCTCACTTTGGACCTAAAGTGAGTTGGAGCAGTGCTTTTGTGCATGGTGACTTCAGAAAGGGAGCTTCTCTGGTCTGTCAGCTGAGAGCATTTGGAACCTTGCTCCTTTTACCCAGGGCTAAAGATGCCTTCAACCAGCAACAGGAGGGGACAGAGGCTCAAGCTGTACCAGAGCAGGTTGAGGCTGGATGTTAGGAGGAAGTTGTTGGCAGAGAGAGTGATTGGCATTGGAATGGGCTGCCCAGGGAGGTGGTGGAGTCCCCATCCCTGGAGGTGTTGAAGCAAAGCCTGGATGGGCACTGAGTGCCACTGGCTAGGGCTGGGGGATAGGCTGGGCTGGATGTGCTTGGAGGTCTCTATCAACCTATTCCATTTCCATTCCTATTCCATTTCCATTCCTATTCCATTTCCATTCCTATTCCATTTCCATTCCTATTCCATTTCCATTCCTATTCCATTTCCATTCCTATTTCTATTCCTATTCCACTTCTTATTCCTATTCCACTTCTTATTCCTATTCCACTTCTTATTCCTATTCCACTTCTTATTCCTATTCCACTTCTTATTCCTATTCCACTTCTTATTCCTATTCCACTTCTTATTCCTATTCCACTTCTTATTCCTATTCCACTTCTTATTCCTATTCCACTTCTTATTCCTATTCCACTTCTTATTCCTATTCCACTTCTTATTCCTATTCCACTTCTTATTCCTATTCCACTTCTTATTCCTATTCCACTTCTTATTCCTATTCCACTTCTTATTCCTATTCCACTTCTTATTCCTATTCCACTTCTTATTCCTATTCCACTTCTTATTCCTATTCCACTTCTTATTCCTATTCCACTTCTTATTCCTATTCCACTTCTTATTCCTATTCCACTTCTTATTCCTATTCCACTTCTTATTCCTATTCCACTTCTTATTCCTATTCCACTTCTTATTCCTATTCCACTTCTTATTCCTATTCCACTTCTTATTCCTATTCCACTTCTTATTCCTATTCCACTTCTTATTCCTATTCCACTTCTTATTCCTATTCCGCTTCTTATTCCTATTCCACTTCTTATTCCTATTCCACTTCTTATTCCTATTCCACTTCTTATTCCTATTCCACTTCTTATTCCTATTCCACTTCTTATTCCATTTCTTATTCCTATCCTATCCTATTCCATTCTAAAAAGACCCCCCCTGGAAAGCCCAAGTGAAGGCTCAGTTATAAAAATCTGTGTGAATAATTGGATCATGCTGGACCTGCTCCAGTTGGTTAAAGGAGCTTAAGCACTCAGTTTGCTCTCAGAGGGGTTAGCCTGTGGCCACTGCAGTCACCAGTGCTTTTGTGCAGGATCTCACAGGTCCATTTTGCAGACACTCAGGAATGCAGTGTGTGTGTGTGGGGTTTACTTCTTGCAGGCACTTGTTGCTCCCACGCCCACTGGAAGCAAAGGGAAGCTCATTAATGAATCTAGACTAATATCCACCAAAAATATTTGATCTTCTCTGTCCCACTCTGCAGTTACTTTTGTCTCTGTTTGTCAATGCAGTATGTGTGTGTGTAAATCTCTTCTGCCTAGGACTGCTGTCAAGAGAGCTGCCTTGAAGGATCTGGCACATTCTCCAGTCAGCACATCTGGGCTGGGCGGATGTTACTCAGCAGACTGAGAGGTTTTTTGTTTTGTTTTTTTCCCCCCTGGTTGTTGTTGTATTTCAGGTGATCCTGTGCCAAATCCTGTTTAGCTGAGCGTGGAGTTTGCCCATGCTCAATCAGTCGTGGATCCCCCATGGCCAGCTGGAAGATGCTCGCTGCCAGGCAGAGCCTGCCTTGCACCCTGACCACAGAAGGCAGCTTCAGCAATATTGGTGACTCTGCTGAGGCTCCAGAGGAAGTGCAGATATGGAGTGCTTGATAAAAATAGCAATCTGCTAAGTGCTGTTTAGTGATGCAGGAAGGTTGGGGATTTGTCTTTAACCCAGTAAGAGAACCCAGGGTTTCGTCCAGGCTGTGACAGAAGTGGGGACAGAGCAGTTCCCTCGAGCTTGCCTTGCTCTCCCCAGTCCTGGCTGGGCACTTCAGGGAGCACAGCAGGCTCAGAGAGTCCTCTCTGCCTGGAGTGTAAGTCCTTGTGCTCCAGGGTAGGGCTATGCTCTGGGCTTTAGATTTTCTCTTGAAAGCAAACCCAGAAAAGAACGAGGACTTGCTCTGGGCACACTGGCAAATGTGAGCTCATCTCCGTGCCACGAGGTACAGTGGTGAAGGGCTCAGTTCTGTACATTTCAGTGCTGCCAGGCTGGTGCTAGCTTTTCAAGAAACCTCTGCTGAAGAAGCTATGGTCCAGTTAAAGTGGAAATTGTTTTCTATTACCTCTCAGTGAAAGAGGCTCATCAGAGAACAAGTTGGAGGTTCTTGAGAGCAGCTAAGCCACCAGGCTGGGTGAAGGAGTTTTGGTGCCTTGTTGTTCTACAGGCTGTGATAGAAGTGGGGACAAAGTAGTTCCATGGAGCAGGAACTTCAGGAAGCACAGCAAGCTCAGAGTCCTGTCTGCCTGGAGTGTAAGTCCTTGTGCTCCAGGGTAGGGCTATGCTCTGGGCTTTAGATTTTCTCTTTCTCCTAAAAGCAAACCCAGAAGAGAACAAGGACTTGCTCTGGGCACACTGGCAAATGTGAGCTCATCTCTGTGCCACGAGGTACAGTGGTGAAGGGCTCAGTTCTGTACGTTTTGATGCTGTCTGGCTGGTGCTAGCTGTTTAAGAATCTCTGCTGAAGAAGCTATGGTCCAGTTAAAGTGGAAATTGTTTTCTATTACCTCTCAGTGAAAGAGGCTCATCAGAGAACGAGTTGGAGGTTCTTGAGAGCAGCTAAAGCCACCAGGCTGGTGAAGGAGTTTTGGTGCCTTGTTGTTCTGCAGGCACAAATGTGCCCAGAGTTTGCAATAAGGAATGTGAGAAAAGGTTTCTTGGTGCCAGTCCCTTTGCTGTCAGTGAGACAGGCACTCAGGTTTGAGCCAATCACTCCAGAAGCCCTCAGAGGCAGAGCATAGAAGAGCTGTGTGGTGCTACAGCCACTCTGCACAAGAGAAGGCAAAGCAAAAGTTTGCTGCACCTTGGACTGCTCCATTAGGTGCACACTGCTCTGGAAGGGCTGCAACCGAAAGAAAACTCTGCAGCAGAGCTTGGACAAGGCTTTAGTGGAGAAATTCTCCCTCCCCAGGTGGAGTCAGCAGCGTGGAGAGGAAGCCAGAAGGTTCCCAAGAAATAGTGAAGGCTGCAGTGACACAAGTCAGGTTTTCTTTCCTCGCCCACACAAGCTCCTCCTGCAGCATCCATGGGCTTCAGGCCCTCCAGCCCTCTGGAGCTGCCTCTGTGCACAAAGGAAAAGCAGCACTGCTGCTGCCAGAGAGGACCAGAGCCTGCCCATGTGTTCATCTCCACATGGGTGCCATGAGCATGGCTTATGAGTGAGGAAGATGTTCTTGCCCTGGCAAGCAAACCAGGTTGAAATGCCTTTATCTGAGGGCTGTGCTACACAGGGGAGAGACTTTGGCCCCTGTGGGGAGCTGGGCACCGTTTCTGCAGCAGTGTGGTGCCAGGCAAGCTGGGAGAGGCAGGTGTGCACAGTCCTGGATGCCTCTGGCTTGAGGAGACATCTCTTGCATCCATGGCTCACCTGCTTAATTTGGAAGGAGTTGTTGAAGGGGAGGTCAGGGAAGATGGGAGGTCTGGGGAGAGGCTCTGGGGGAGCCAGACAAGGTAAATGTGCCAGCCGCTGAAGGAAAAGAGGAGATGAAAGGGATGAGAAGAGTGGAGAACAAAGCAGAGACATCAAGGAGCAATGGGGAGGGGAAACAGGACACAATAGTGCTAAAATTAGATGGGGAACGGGGACAGGGAGAGCTGATCCCTGGTGCTCTCCCTTTAGATGAAATTCCCACTGAAGCTGCCATCAGACCTGTCCTGGGGAGGGCTTGTGGAGCAGAGTCAGGATGGGAAAGCAAGGGAAGAGGAGAGGAGGAACTGCAGGCCTGCTGCACCCCAGGCTGCTCAGAGGAGCTTTTCCTGGCTAGGAGAGAGGCCAGCCCTGCTGCCCCTGGGGACCTTTTTACCCATGTCCTGGAGCACTGCCCTCAGCCTGGGGACACATCACCCAGCTTCTTTCTGTGAAATCAATGCCTCGTATTTCAGGAACCTGCACCATGAGGAACTGTTTCAAACCAATTTTTTTTTTGCAGGTGATTCCTAATTATATGCTACTAGTCACAGCCCACAAAAAAAAAAAAGTTAAAAAGGCTAATGAAACCCTTGCCATCAATTAAAAGCAATCTCTGTGTGCTGGGAGGAAGCAAGGGGGGCAAAAGACAGTCACTAGACTTTCCTCTGGCTACAGCCTGGATCTGCGGCACAGCTTCTCCCAGTCACCCTCGATTTGAGAGGTTTTGGGGTGCACAAAACAGGCTGCATGCTGCAGGGAGCAAAGGGTAGGCCTTGGAAAGCCTTGTTTCTCCCAGGAGAGCAGAGGGGTCTGTTCCCAAGGTTGTCAGAGCAAGGAAGGCACGGAGCCTCCGTGTCAGTGGCTGCGATGTGCTTGTGCACACAAGGCTTTGAATTGGTCCTCCCAGGGAAGAGAGGCTGGGAGCCCACTGCCCGGGCAAGCCAAGCCTTGGACACCTTTCTGCTTTCTTCACCCAGCAGCACCTCCCTTGACGGCTCCCTGCGATGTTTTCCGGGTGGTGTGGTGAGCCGACCAGCAGCAGAGGAAGCAGCAGTGCCCAGCCTGGCAGTGAGCACTCCTGGGTGCTGCACGGAGCATCACAGCCTACCCAAGGTGGGGACCCCACCCACAGTGCAGCCCATGAAGCACCTTATGCCATCACCCCTACCCCTCAAGAGCTGCAGCCTGCCGAAGGGGAGGTAAGGCACCGAGAGCCGGATCCTGGGGCAGTGGTGTGGCAGGAAGCCTGAGCAGCAGCGGCCTCGGCATCCTGGGGGCGGTGGGTGAGCAGGGGTGTGGGCACTGGGGTGCAGCATCCCCAGGCAGCAAGAAGCTCCTGTTCACGCTGGGCACCCCCGTCCCTCGCATGCCTTCGCACCAAGCCACGACTGCACTGTCACCCACCGCCCCAACGAGGAGTGCAGGGCGCGGGGAAAGAGCAAGGCTGCCGGTGCGGATGCAGCCAGACCTCCCTTCCCACCCAGCAGCGCCCACGGCCGGGGCGCTCCAAGGGGCTCGGTGCCACAGGGCTGGGCATTTCCCCCCCATCCCCCCCGCCAGCAGCTGGCGGGGCTGCGGGAGCAGGCAGGGCTGGCACTAGTAGCCATAATAACGATGCTAAGCCTAAGATTTTAGAGCAGCTGAAGCGCGAATCGCCTCCCTTCCGCTGCGCAGGGTCCCTGCGGGCTGCCAGCCCCGCGGGCCGGCCGCTGCCGCATCGGTCNAGCCCGGCGCTATGGCATCCTGCTGGGGCTTCAGGCTCGGGCTCTTTCTCCTCTTCCTCCTCCTGGCTGGGAAGCGGCTGCTGCAGCGGCAGAGGCAGCCGTGACGGCCGCACCCCCCGCAAGAGGCAGGCGCTAGCCCCCCCAGGTGAGCCCCAGGGGCGAGGAGGGGGCATGGATGTGCGAAGGGGTGGGCTGGCAGGAAGGGGCGCCCAGGACCAGCGCACTCCGCTCCCCGGCCCCTAGCGATGCTTCAGGGACCGGAGGTTTCGGGGAGGGGGGCTTCAGCACCGCCCCCCCCGTGCCCTGGAATGGGTGCAGGTGGAGTAAGTGCAGGTGAAAGACGCCCCAGCCCTTGCGGACCCCGCCGGGGGACCCCTCGGTCCAGTATCTTTGTCAGGCTCTCCGTTAAAGGAGGTGGGGGGACGGCAACTTAAAAAAAGAATCTCCAACTCCATCTACCACTCGGGCAGCTCCACTTCCATCCTGCACAGCTGGATCTGCCCGCGGGCAGCTGGAGGGGCGGCAAGTGGGCGACCCCGGCCTGGAGGCCAAGCGGAGAGCCTGGAGGGATGTGGGACAGGGAAGCAGACCCACAAGGAGTGTGGCAGCTGGTCCGTTGCGGTCAGGTCCGGGGTGGCAGCGGGGCTGGTGTGGCTTTGCCGTGCGAAAAACGCAGGCTGCCCCAGGCAGACGAAACTGCCCACAGCTGACCCTGGCAGACCTCTTTTTTGTGCCTGCCTGTCGGTATTTGCAGGAGTGTCTCTTCGTGGCAAAGGGGATTTTTTTTTTGGGGGGGGGTGGTGGGAGAGAAGGGAAAGAAAAAACCCCAAACCTCTGTGACTTGGATGTGCTGCGCTAACATACTGAGAGAGGACAGCATTTGTGTGTGCTTGCCTGGGCCAGCAGCTGGCAAAGGATAACCGGGAGCATATGATGCAGTAATAATTCAAGTAATTCATCGCACGGTTTCAAGAGTGGTCGCCTTCCCTCTCCCAGCTCGCATACGGCTACCTGAACCTGGATTGCATAACCGAGCAATGCAAATAGCCAGCCTCGTGTTACCGTGCCAGGAAAAAAATCGATGGCAAACCTTGCTTGACTCGATTCCTGCGCGCTGCCTTTACCCACAAGTTCCCCCTCAATTTTTACGCGCAGGGAGCCTTTGAAAAACCCTGCTGAATTCGGGGCGGGAGGGCTGAGGCTGAAGTGTTGTGCTCCGTCTCCTTTAGAGCGGAGCTTGCCCCTGCTAAGGTTTGTCACGCCTGGCTTTCCAAGGCTTCTTTACACAAGATAAGAGCCAGAAAAGGGCAACTTCTGCGGGTGCTCGACCCCAGCCTCCCACCGCGGGTGAAGCGCAGCGGTGGGATGCTCGGGAGAGCGCAAGGCTGCCCCGCCAGCTGGGTGCTCCGGAGCGGGGCAGCTCCTCGGGCTGCAGGCGTTTGGTCCCTCGGGCTCCGGAGGAGTGCGTACGAATCCCGGCAGGAAGCAGCACGCAAATCCTTCCTGCCTGCCTGCCTCCGGGCTACCCGAGCCCACCCCGCTTCGTACGGCCGAGGGAACCGTCCGGAGGAGACCGCCTCCGTCGGACTGCTGGGAGGACTCTTTCCCTTCAGTGGAAGGTGGAGAGATTGAGACTGCCGTTGTGCGGGCAAGGCTCCAAACCCTGGTTTTTGTGTTTTGTTTTTTTTTTTTTTTTTTTTTTTTTATTAGTCTCTTTTTAAGGAGCGGCAGAAGGCAGGAGAGGAAGGCTAAAGGTGTGCATTGTTTCCCCGAGTGCCAGCTCGTGTGTGTGTGTGTGGCAGAAGCCAGACAGAGCTCCAGGTACCCCCCTTTTGTTGGTCAGATTTTTTTT
>VWZI01015511.1:132779-147044 GCA_013396835.1 Psilopogon haemacephalus
GGGGGGCTGCCCTGTTAGGCGCCGTAGGGGAAGCAAAAACGAGGATGCTGTTGTCTCTCGGCTGGAGAAGGGGAATGATGGCTCCAGCAACCATGTCTCTGTGTCGGCTGCACCTGCTGTGGATGTTGGGAGAGCAAATGTCAGAGGCAGGAAGAACGGGGAAGGAAATGAAGGAGGAAATAAGAGCGGAAGATAAGGTGGTCTGTGTGCCGGCGGCCACGAGTCAGGCTCCTGCAAAGGACATTGCTGGTGGGACCCTTTCTGCAGTCCTGGGCTGGGATTTAGCTGCCTTCAGCTTGCTGCCCTCAGCCTGTGCCTCGGGGGAAAGCAGACAGGGCAGCTGGGGAGCAGTGCTGCTTGCCTGCAGATGGTGAATTCACAGGGTGGTGAGGAGGTGAGAGGAGTTGCCCACCCCAGCACTGATTTGGGAGGTGGAGAGGAGGGAAAGTGCATTCTGCTTTTCCTGTAGCTACATGAAAAGAGCATACAGATTCCTCTGGTCTGGAGGACCACGGGGGAAGATGTCTTATGGATGTTTGGTTCCTACGGACAGCAGAAAACGCAATGGTATATTCTCCTGTGCAGCAGAAAGCACCACTAGGAACAGGGGCTTCAGCTATTAGACCTTGATCTGCTCACCCAAAGTCTGAGCTAGTGGCTTAAGGAGAAGATGAGAGCTTAGTTCTGCTCCCGGTACAGGGCAAGAAGACATTGATTTGTGGTGAGCCTGGAGCTCATCTGTGTGCAAGGAAGCTCAGAGCCCATCGACTGGCTGTGTGATGTGATGCCGTACTGGGAGGTAACTGTGCCACTGGAGCAGGGGACACTGAACGTGGAAGCTGAGTCAAAGTGACCATCCCAGTGCTCATGTAACAAAGCCATTAAGGTGAAGTGGTTCCTCTGGTCAGAGACTGCCTTGCTGAAGATAAGCAAGTCAGGTCTTGTCCCTGTGCCTGGTTAGCTCTGTGCTTCCAGAGAAGAGAGTCAGCTGGGGAGTGGTTTGCAGGGGGTGTGTGGCTGCTGTTAGTGAAGGTAAGGCACAAGGATGCTGGTGGAATTGAGGCCATCCAAGGAGGCCCTGTGCTGCTGCTCTTGCTGAGGCTGCTTTCATTTGCTTTGCTGCATTTTGACTGATTCATGACCCTGTTCCTCTTTTAAAGACCTCTCTGTGGTTATTTCAGACCTTTGCATTTATGTGCTGCATCCAGGTCTATTCTGGTCCTGCTTTGAGAGGCAGTGAATGAGCCTGGACATAACAGCTGAGATGGGACATGGCCAAGTGCTTGGCACCTGGGATGTGGCAGCTCTCAGGGTGACTTGCCAAGAGGCACCTGTCTCAGTCACAGGCTGTTAGGAGGCTTGACAAGAGGCAGAGGAGCTTAATGTGCCACTAAAAACCTTGGCACCGGAGTTTTATGTCCCTGACCCAGGAAACAAGATTTGAAGGCGCTTGTGTATTATCCTTATGGGGTAATACATCCTATTCTTCACAGCCTGAGCCTGCTGCGTGCTGCACTACCAATGTTCCTGATGCTCTGGCACAGGGGAGCTCCCCTTGCTGTGCCCAGAGGTACCTTTCGCACTTACGGTGCACTGACACCAGGGAGCTGCTTGTCAACAGCCAGGAGGTGAAGAGGAAATGATTCCACCTTCCAGCTAGCTCACTTCTCCTCAAGGGCCACATCTGATTTTTGCAACTTGCCTTTTCAATTTTCACCTCCTGTAACTGATCCTCAGTTGAGCAAATTGGCTGAATTCCCATCTCAGCAGGCTCAGCTGGCTTCTGGTCACCCTCATCTTACAGCCTGGGTCACCTCCCTGTCCTCTTACTGCTACCTCCCAGGCTTGGGTCTAGGAGCAGAGCATCCCAGGCTGAGCTAAAACAGGTCTGGCCAAGCTCCTCTGCTTGAGGTCTGTGCCTCAGGGCTGCTGCCTTGTTGTTTGGGTATGGACTGAAGTCACCAAACCAAGGCTGCCTGACAGTGATTAATAAAAGCAATGTAAGACCTGGGGTGGTGGTGGTTGTGATGTGTGTGCAGGACTCTCACTGAACCTGTCAGCACTCAGCACCTCTGAAAATCAGGCTGCACCTAAGCTGTACTGGGTTCAGAAACATGAAGTTAAAACCTCTAATGGGAGGACTAAGCTAAGGATGGCTTAGTGCAAACTAAAAAAGAGTGAGGAAACTGTACTTAGGATGTCCTCACTGGGCTGGGAGAGTGAAAGCAGCAAGGCAGGGGACAAAATGGGTTGGCAGCTGTCACAAATACGTTGCTGCTGGTGAGTTTCAGCAGGAGTGTGAGTGGGGAGGGAGCTGTCAGGCTGGTGCAGGCAGCGCAGAGTGAATACCAGGCTGTGAAAATGCACACGCAGGTGAGGGGTGTGCAGGGAGCTGTGAAGTTCCAGACGGGAGGGGATTAGCTGCTTCTGCTGGCACTCAGCCTGGAGGTGACAAAAAGCCATATCTCCTCTCCTGCCCCAAATGGCAGATTGATAATGCTCAGAAAATTGACTGGCAAGGCCAGTCCCCTGGCAGCTGGCAGGGTCTGAGCCCCACGTGTGAGACCTGCTCTGGGAGTGCTCTGGTGGCAGGGGACCTATTTTTTGGCCTGCTGGTGACATTGTCAGAGAACTCCAAAGGCAGGCTGCTGGAAAGGCTGCGCCTCTGAGCACGGCTGCTTGTGAAGAGCCTCCTCCGGCTCTTGGCATCTCATCCTGGAGCCCGGCGCTGAGCAAAGCAGCGTTTGTGCTCTCTTGTCAGCTCGCAGAAGAGTTTTGCTGCTATGCATAATAGAGGAGCTTTAAAAGCAAACATGCGTGCGGTGGAGGTGTGGGAAAATCCCCGCGGCCGTCGGTTCCCCAGAGCGGTGTTTACAGTCGCAGAAGCCTTCACGTCGCTGCTGCTGCTGCTGCTCAACTTCTGCTCAAAAGCTGCTGCTTGAATAACCGCCCGGGTCTGGCTGGAGACTTGTTTTGTATTCTTATGGGCCACCTGGTGGCTTCGGTTCGTCCCTTCGGAAGGCGCTGCTGTGGCGTTTGCTAGAAAAGCTGAGAGTGGTGGTGACGAGCAGAGTGTCACGGCAGGGCAGGGTGAAAGGCTACAAGAGAGGGAGCAGCAGCAGCCCTCCGGGCCCGGATTAACCCTCGGCAGTTCCTGAGAGCTTTTTCTTGCAAGGTGACTTTGGAGAGGAGAAACGAGAACCCTTGCAGACCTGCCCCTTGTGCCTTGCCGTTTGGGTGGGCGTTCTGTGCTTGATGAAGAGGCTAATTGCAGAGGTCACTGGAAGGGTTGGGAGTGAGCAAAGGAAGAATTCACATCCTTTTTTGGGGGGGAAGGGAAAGCATTTTTGCCGTTCCTCTCAGTGAGAACAGCAAAGTGACCAAGCACAGGAATTGGCAGCCTGCACCATCCCGTGCTCTGTCTCTCCTGGTAGCCAACAGCAGAGACACCAGCAAGGATATTCACAGCAGGCAGATGAAAAATAATCTGCCCCCCCCTCCAGCTTCCCCATCAACATCCTTTCTTAATCCATAACAGCTAGAGGAGTTTTTCAGCTCTGGAAGGTCAGGAGTTTGCTTGCTAGAGTTAGCTGTGCTTCTCCAGCTCCTCTTGTCACCCACATCAGCCTCCAGCCTTTGCTGCCCACCTCCCTGCACTATCATTTTGGGCTGGTGAATGGAGCTGCACTCCCTGGGCATCTCTGGGAACAGAGGATGTTCTCTTGTCCTTGATATTTCTCAGCCCTCAAATCCACCCTGATTGGCAGCCAGCCTCCAGCATCTGCTGGATTGGTTTCAAGCCTCAGTGGGAATTTTCTTTTTTTTTTTGGTTGTTGTTGTTTAACTCTCTCAGCTCTTCTCTAAATTTTGTGCTTTATAGGCTCACAGAGATCTTTCTTTTTTTTTTTTTTGTGTGGCACCAGGCAGCTTTTTCACTCCTGAATCAGGCTTAGGAAAAAGTGCCACGGTACCCAGAGGAGATAGAATCATAGAATGGGTTAGTTTGGAAGGGAGCTCAAAGCTCAGCCAGTTCCAACCCCTCTGTGCCATAGGCAGGGACACCTCCCACTAGAACAGGTCGCTGAAGGCCTCATCCAACCTGGTCTTGAACACTTCCAGGGAGGGAGCAGCCACAACCTCCCTGGGCAACCCGTTCCAGTGTCTCACCACTCTCATCAGAGGAGAAATTATGTTTTAAACCCAGCAAGATGGTAATGATGTGCTCGGAAAACTTCTGGGGAGTTCATTGTCAGCAGACATTCCTGAGAGGCATTTGAAGCCAGGTATGAGAGCAGCTGGGGCTGCCTTGGAGTGCTAGCTCATGGCTTGGCTAGGCTGGGGCCAAGTTTGACACAGCTGCACCTTCTGCCCCCCACAATTTGGGAAGGGTCTCTGTGTGAAAGCAGGCTGAGGTTGTTGATCTGCCCCTCCAAAGCTTCTGCTGTTTTGTTCACTGTCTGACTGTAGTAGACTCTGGCATAAATGAGGCTCCCTGGATGGAGTCCTGATGCCGTTTACGTATCGATCCCATTGATGCTAGGATTACAGCCCGGAGCTCAGAAGCCTGAGGATGGGTTATACAAACAAGCCCTCAGCTGCCTGGCTGCAGAGTCAGGTCCCATCTGTGGCTGAAGCAGGAGGCCCTGAGCGTTACCTGAGGGTGCCTGACAACCTTCTGTGTTTGCTGTTGTGTGTTGCTGCAGGGGTGAGGACAGTTTGCCAGGCTAAGCAGCGAGACACACACCTGGGCCATGGAGTCCAACCAGGAATCCTCACTCTTCCTGGTGAAGATCTTGGAGGAGCTGGACATGAAGCAGAACACGGTTTCTTACCAGGACCTCTGCAAGTCCCTGTGTGCGAGGTTTGATTTGTCCCAGTTGGCCAAGCTCAGAAGTGTGCTGTTTTACACTGCCTGCCTGGATCCCAATTTCCCAGCGACTCTGTTCAAAGACAAAATGAGATGCACTGTAAACAATCAGCAATCAAAGAAAATCATGGTGGCGGCAGATATAGTAACAATCTTCAACCTCATACAGATGAACGGGGGAGTGGCCAAGGAGAAGCTTCCAGTGGCAAGGCAGAAAGTGAAGAAGAAAGAGTCCTTCGAGTCCTGCAGGTCTGACACGGAGCTCTGCAGCGCGGCAGAGTGCGTGCCCAACTGCGAGCTGAGCGAGCAGGACTTCAGCAGGGGCTTCCCGGTCAGGAGGCCTTCAAAATGCAGGAAGATGGACTGCAAAGACTGCCAGCAGTTCGTGCCCTCCTCGGAGCCCAACTTTTTGCTGGGTGTGAACAAGGAGCTGAAGGGCCGGGCGGCCTCTCTGGACAGGCTGCAGGCGCTGGCCTCCTACTCCATGGCCACCTCTCCGCCCTGCGAGATGCAGAGCACCTACTTCCCCATGAACATTGAGAACGAATCCATCTCGGACCAGGACTCCCTGCCCATCAGCGCAGGCATCAAAGAAACCTTCATCTCCGGCGACGAACCCTTCGTGGTGCAGTCGTGCGTCCAGAAAAGAAACATATTCAAGGAGGACTTCCATAACCTGATTACAATATCTCCCCACTTGATACCGCCCAACAAGAAGCCAGAAGGTGGACGCAGGGAGCCTCAGAACAGGAAGGAAAGCTCCAAGCAGGCTTTCTTCAACCACAGCTTTGAAATGCCCTACAGCAGCCACTACCTGAACCCGGTTTACTCTCCCGTACCGGACAAGAGGCGGGCGAAGCACGAAAGCTTAGACGACCTCCAAGCCTCCACATACTTTGGCCCAACTACTGTTCTTGGGCCCCAGGACACCAAAAAGTGGTCGGGGAAGCCAGCCAAGCAAACGGCCTGGCCAGCGAAGAGCTGGAGTTTAAACACAGAAGAGGTGCCCGACTTTGAGCGGTCGTTCTTCAACAGGAAGCAGTCGGAAGAGCAGCCGCGGTACCAGCCCCCCCAAAACCCCACGCCCAACTTCCCTCCAGCTGACAGGCACCAGCCCTACCTGAACGCCAAGGACCAGCAACCCATCGTGCCGGCAAACTACGCCGCGAAGCCGAACGGGCACAAGCCCAAGGAGATCCCTTCCATTCTGGATGTGGAGAAGCACGAGCCCCTCAAGAAGTTTAAGGACAAGAGCATTAACTGCGCCTCGGTCCAGATCCTGAGCGTCGACAGGACCACCAGCGTCGGGACGCAGACAGAGCAGCAGGTCCTGGAGCACAAGAAGTGCAAGGACGTGTGTGGAGCTGGCCAGGCCAAGTACGGAGAGAGGCACTCCCTGAAGCACTCGGACGACGACTCCGAGATCGTGAGCGACGACATCAGCGACATCTTCCGTTTCCTGGACGACATGAGCATCAGCGGCTCCACGGGGGTGATGCAGTCCTCCTGCTACAACAGCACCGGCTCCTTGTCCCAGGTGCACAAGTCGGACTGCGACAGCTCCCCCGAGCACCACCTGCCCAAGATCTCCGACGGCAGCGGCTGTGGCAAGCCGGAGAAAGCCTCCCGGGGCGAGCAGGGCGGTGCGGACGACGAGCTGAAAACCAGCGTCTGCAAGCTGGTGCTGAGGATCGGGGAGATAGAGAAGAAGCTGGAGTCTCTCAGCGGCGTGCGGGAGGAAATCTCCCAGGTCCTGGGCAAGCTGAGCAAGCTGGACCAAAAGATCCAGCAGCCGGAGAAGGTGAACGTGCAGATAGACCTCAACTCCCTGACGAGTGACGCGGCGTCCGACGAGAGCAACTCCCCCCAGATATTCCAGTGCCACAACACTGCCCCCCACGCTGGCAAGCTGGAGAACAACCCCGAGTGGTGCTGCTCGGACGCCAGCGGCAGCAACAGCGAGAGCCTGCGGGTAAAAGCCTTAAAAAAGAGTCTGTTTACCAGGAGGTCGTCGAGGTCACTGACCGAGGAGAACAGCGCCACCGAGTCCAAAATTGCCAGCATCTCCAACTCCCCCCGAGACTGGAGAGCCATCACTTACACCAACCAGGCGGGCATCACGGGAGAGGAGACGAAGGACAGAGACGGAGGAGAAAATAAGGACTGGCACAGGAAGTCTAAAGAGGTAATTTCAACTTTTAGCTGGCATAATAACGAGCGCTTAAAAGCGACTCTGGTTGTGGACGTCTCCCCTTAGTCATCTGTATTGGGTTGAAGTTACCCCTGAGCCCAATAGCCCAATAAATACTCAATTCGATCTGGAAGTAAAAAGATACAAAACTTTAACAGTAAATAGGAGGTAAAGGGATTTTTTAAATTATTTTTTTAATTTTTTTTTTTCGGGGGGGAAGGGAAAATTTTTTTTTTCGGGGTGGGGGGGAAGGGAAACCAGAATGCAGGATATGGGGAAACAAGGAAGAAAGTTACAGAGGCTGGGGATAACGGGGAAGAAAGGGAACAAAATACACAAAATAGAAATGCAACCTGTGGAAGGCAGTGGAATGCAAATGCTGAGATGGATGACTTTGATGTTGGATGAAGGCAGGGTGCAGGGTTTTGATGCTGAAAAGCAGTTAGTCCAAGTTCCAAAAGGGTAAAAATGGTTGCTGTCTCCACGTGTTGGCTGAGGAGCATGTGGTGGTCTGGCAGCAGAAGCAGCAAGGAGTTAGCCCAGGCAAGCAGGGTAGGAGAAGAGGGAGAGGAGCCAAGATGTCTCCCCTTCTATAGCAAAGTCCTTAGCAGGAAGGGGGAGTGAGCTAACCATGACACCTGGAGAAGGGTCAGGCCACCCCTTGGGAGGAGTCAGAGGGCTCCAGGTGAGGCTTAACCCTTTACATCATCACAAGCCTCGGGGTATGGCAGTGCTTTGCCTGTCTTTATTGTTGTCCCAACGGAGCAGGTTGGTACCTGCGGGTTCTGACTTGGCAGCTGCAAGATGGTCAAGTTGTTGCTCAGAAGCTTTGTTCTGTTGCAGAGGGAGGGGGGCCTGGTGTGGCTGCCATCTCTGGAGGATGATGGCATTTATCATGGGTGGTGAGCCATGGAGGCTGGCTAATGGACTCGGTGGGAAGGGTGTGGGGGGCAGTGGAAATTCCCCAGCTGCTCTTTAAGGAGGGCTGGCCTGAAACTGCTCTTGTGCCGCCTCTTGTCGAGGGTGGGCAGGCATGTGTGCCTGTAAGACCCAACAAAACAGACTCAGGGATTCAAATCCCCCAAGAAAAGGATCCTTGCGTGTGTCCCATCGGACGCTAGCTGCAGCTGTCTTCTCCCTCCCTGGCTTTCACGGGTGTTTAAATGAGCCTTAAGCCTCCCATTGTGCAAGTGCAGCATCGCTCTGCTCTGGTCTTGTTCTGCTAGGGCAGGAAAAAATCTCCACCCGAGCCTCTCAGCAGCTGCCCGGCGGCATCTTCACAGGCTGCAAAGCTGCCGAGGCTGTCCTTGGGCTGGACTCAGCTGCACCTGCGTGTGGCGTGAGAGACTGCTCCTGTTTCACACGCCCTGGTGAGGGCTGGGGGCCCTTGAGCTCCCCTCTTGGCTGGCACCACACGATAGGCATCCTGTGGCCCCTTGGGATGGGGAACGAGGGCAAAGACAGGCTGAGAAAGAGGTTTGATGGGCAAAGACAGGCTGAGAAAGAGGTTTGATGGGCAAAGACAGGCTGAGAAAGAGGTTTGATGGAAGGGCAGTTGGGTGGGCAAGGACACCTAAACCAGGAATTGCTGGTAGGTTGCAGAGGAGCAAGAAGCAAGCCCAGAGCTTGGCTCTCCTGTGTATTGATCTGCCCAGGGTGAAGTGCTGACTTTGAAAGTGCCTCCCTCAGAATCCCTCCTGCAGCAGACCCTGGCCTGACCCCGAGCTGGTAGCACGGCTGGTGGTGCTGTGTCAGGGCATGGCCCCTATTGGCTTCCCCCAGGCTTTTATTTCATGTTAAAATTTGATCTCTAAGCAGAAACCTGGGAGCCTGCAGGAGACCCCTGGCTGTTCAGAGCAGCCAGGCTTTGCTGCACTGCCAGGGCCACTCCCAGAACAGCTTTATCATCTGTAAACAGGACAGACTCTGAATTTCCACTGCTGCATCAGCTTGCTGTCTATCTCATGGTGAGCGTGGGGCTGCTTCTCTTGGAGCTGGCTGTGAGAAGAAGATGGGCATATGGATTAAAGTCATCTAAAAAGCCTTTGTTGTAGCTGGTAGTTGTTTCTGGTGGTTTTTTTTTTTTTTTAACCCTGTGGTGCTGCTGGAAGGAGTATCTCTGTCCTTCGTGTTTAACCCCCTCATAGTCCTGTTTCTTCTCTCCAACTGTTTTGAACCCCACTGCAGGCAGACAGGCAGTACGAAATCCCGCAGCCACATAGACTCTCTAAGCAGCCAAAGGATGCTTTCTTGATTGAGCAAGTCTTTAGCCCTCATCCCTACCCTGCCTCACTCAAGTCACACATGAAAAGCAACCCCCTCTACACAGACATGAGGCTGACAGAGCTGGCTGAAGTGAAACGTGCCCAACCCTCCTGGACCATAGAGGAATACACAAGGAACTCGGGGGATAAAGGCAAGATTGCAGCCCTGGATCTACAGGTGAGTCCCCACTGGATTGATCTCCCGTCTTAGCTGTGCAGAGTGGACCACCACACCTGGGTGGCTTCGTTGTGACTGGATTTATACAGAGAATATATACAGAATATATATAGGATCATGGAATATAGATATATATGTACATATATACATATATGTGTATGCAGAATATATAGAGAATCATAGAATGCCTTCAGTTGGAAGGGAGCTCAAAGCTCATCCAGTTCCAACCCCCCTGCCATAGGCAGGGACACCTCCCACTGGAACATATATTTAAAAGGGATTTGGCTTGCTCAGGAAGGAGCTGTGCAGTGCTGAGCCTCTGATCTGCTTGATCCCTACCCATCCTGGCCAGCAAGGAGGTAGAATGGAAGAGGTCTCGTTGCTGAGTGGTGATCCTTGAGAGCTTGGTGCTCCCAGCCTGCTCTGCAATGGAGAGGTGGCTGCTAAGTCATCGTGGTGTTGGCAGCTCTAAAGCAGAGCTGAAGGATAAATATGTGTGGAGATGTACCAATCAGGGATAAATGGGTGTGGATAAATGTACCAATCTCTGGGTCAAGGCAATGCCAAGCACCAATATAGGCTGGGCAGGGACTGGCTTGAGAGCAGCCCTGAGGAGAGGGACTTGGGGGTGCTGATGGAGGAGAAGCTCAACCTGAGCTGTCAGTGTGCTCTGGCAGCCCAGAAAGCTGCAGCAAGAGCAGAGTGGGCAGCAGGGAGAGAGAAGTGGTCCTGCCCCTCTGCTCCACACTGCTGAGACCCCACCTGGAGTACTGCATCCAGTTCTGGAGCCACTGGGACAAGAGGGATATGGAGGTGCTGGAAGGTGTCCAGAAAAGGGCCACGAGGATGAGCAGAGGGCTGGAGCTGCTCTGCTGTGAGGGGAGACTGAGGGAGTTGGGGCTGTGCAGTCTGGAGAGGAGAAGGCTCCCAGGGGACCTTATTGTGGCCTTTCAGTATCTTAGGGGGCCACAAGAAAGCTGGGGAGGGACTTTTTAGGCTGTCAGGACTGGGAGAAATGGAGCAAAGCTGGAAATGGGTAGGTTCAGCCTTGATGTTAGGAAGAAGTTCTTCAGTATGAGGGTGGTGGAAGGGGTTGCCCAGGGAGGTGGTGGAAGCCTCATCCCTGGAGGCCAGGCTGGATGAGGCTCTGGACAGCCTGATGTAGTGTGAGATGTCCCTGCCCATGGCAGGGGGGTTGGAGCTGTGGTCCCTTCCAACCCTGACTGATTCTACGACTCTAATGCCAGCAAGACAGATTGGTGTGGGAGCTGCCACTGCTGCTGCTGCTGCTGCTGTCCTTGATCTGTCTGGATTATTCACAGAGGATATAAGTGTTAGGGCTCTTGTTTCGTTTTGCTAGGAACGCAAGACATAAAATGCTTGCAGAAGATGTTCAGTCCCATGACTGACTGTGAAGCACATCACCACTGCAGCTTTGAAGTGGCTGCTGGAAGCCAGAGTCATGTGAGGAGCTATTGCAGTTCAGCTTGGAGGTGTGCAGCCCCTCCTGCAAGGAGCAGAGCAGAACAGGCTGCTGGGGCAAACTCATATTTCTCATTTAAATGTGATGTATTTGCAATCAGAGTCCTTGACACGTAGTGGAACTGCTCAGCCTCAGGACTGAGCGCCCTGTGGTGGGTACCCTGTGTGTGGATGCTCCAGAGCAGAGCAAGCTGCCTCAGGCAGCACAGGCTTGGCAACAGCTGGCCTACATTAACCTGCAGCTCAGGGCTTATCAGCACCGTGCTGGCATGGCTCTGTGATCAGCAGCCTGTGTGGTGCAGCCATCCTCAAGCAGGGAGCCTGCTTGTCTCCAGAGCCTGTCTGCCAGGGAGGCTGAAGAGCCAGAGGCTGAGACTTGCTGCTCCACACCAGCTCTGAGTGGCTCAGTGCTGAGATGCCCAACCCAGCTCCAAACCCTAGGAGAGCATCAGGATGTTGTGAGAATCACAGAACTGTTTGCAGTTGGAAAAGACCCCTAAGATCCTAGAGTCTGACTGCCAACCTAAGGCCACCAAGCCTCAGGACCCATGCTGTGCCTCAGGACCCTGTGTGGGCTGGATTGGAGGTAAAACAGTCACACAGACACAGTGGCACTGCAACTCCTATGAGTGTGCAGGAAGCTACCAACCTAAGGCCACCAAGCCTCAGGACCCTGTGTGGGCTGGGTTGGAGGTAAAGCAGTCACACACACACGGTGCCACTGCAGCTCCCACTGGTTCTGCTTAGGTATATAAAAGCAAGGGACAATAACAAAGACAGTCTGTGGCTGCATATTTGCCATATTAACCTACCTAACCTCAACCTACCTAACTCCAAATAATTATTCTTCTGCTGACTTCTGGCTGACCTTTCACAGCTCTTCCCTGCACCTAAGGGGGGGATCCTGTGATAAGGCAGGGGGTGGAAAGAAGGTGGGAGGTTGGTTGGGAGCCCTTCTTGGGCAGTCTGGCTGTTGGAGAGGGTTTTTTTTTTTCTCTCTGGCTGTTGGAGAGGTTTTTTTTTCTCTCTCTCTCTGTATTCCTTTTAACTGGTACATTACTCTAGGTATAGTTGAAAATATCTGTATATATTGTGTATATTTATATGTGCTTGTAAATTGCTAAGCTGTAAATGCAGCTCCATTCCTTAACTTCCACCTGACTGAGTTAGTCTGGTGAATTTCTGGATGTGGGTAACTCCCAAACCTGCACAGTGGTACCAAGTGTTCAGTTCCCCTTCTCCTCCTGCCCCCAAACCAGCCAGCACTGTGCAGCCAGCTGACTCTGCAGAAGATGGAGCTGGAAGCTGAGGCTGACTTTGTCCTGGGTGATTTCATGGAAAGCCACTCACAGCCTCTCCCTCCTCCATGAGGTTCTCAGCTGTGGTTGTCTATTCCCACACACCAGGGCACGGCTGCTCAGGAGGGGATCCACAGAGTGCATCTCCAGAGGGGCTAGAAGCCAGGTGGGGTCTAGACAACCCCCACCCTGCAAGCAAGTGAGGGTTAGCTGTACCAAGCTGTAGTGCAGGAGGAGCACATCAGCTGGGCTTTAATAATTTAGAGAGCAGGAAGACACTGGTAGGTGCTGGCATCTCTGCTGTCTAGCAGATTAAAGAGATTTTATTTCAGTGCCATCAAGATGATGAAGTTTCTGGCAAATCAGAGGTGTGTGAGGGATTTTGCAGCAGACTTTACTGTTGCAGGAGTTTGGTTTTGTTGCAATGTTTCATTGCCATTTCTGTCAGCCCTCTGGAACTGGGACCAGGGGTTGTTAGGGGATGCAAGAAGCAGCTATAACCCATTTTGTCCCCACGGCAGACTCAGATGCAGCTGAGTCACATCTTGGGGCAGCTTGGGGCACATCTGCTTTGGTTATTTCATTAATCATAGAATAGCTTCAGCTGGAAGAGACCCTAGAGGTCATCTAATCCAGCCTCTCTGCCACGGGCAGGGACATCTCTCAATTGACCTTGAATATCTCCAGGGAGGGAGCAGCCACAGCCTCTCTGGACAATCTGTTCCAGAGTCTTGCCACCCTCCTAGCGAAGAATTTCTCCCTAAGATCCAGTCTAAACCTGTTCTCCTTCAGTTTTAATCTATTTGCCCTTGTCCTCTCTGTGGGTGCTCTTGTAGCAAGTCCCTCTGCAGCCTTCCTGCAGGATCCTTTCAGCTACTGGCAGGCAGCTCTAAGGTCCTCCCAGAGTCTTCTCTTCTCCAGGCTGAACACTCCCAGCTCTCAGGAGAGGGGGGACAGGTTCTGCTCGTTTGCTTCCTATGGCAGGGCGTTGGAACTGGACCATCTTTGAGGTCTCTTCCAACCTAAACCATTCTATGATTCTGTGATAGGCCAAGGAGCAATGGATGGAAGCTGCAGCACAGGAGGTTGCAGCTCAACACAGGAGGCAACTTCTTGCCTGTGTGGGTCCCAGAGCAGTGGCACAGGCTGCCCAGAGAGGTTGTGGAGTCTCCTTGTGTGGAGCCTTTGCAGACTCTGTCTGGATGTGTTGCTGTGTGCCCTGAGCTAGATTGTCTGCTCCTGCTCTGGCAGGGGAGTTGGACTGGATGAGCTCTTTGGGTCCCTTCCAACCCCTGACATCCTGTGAGCCTGGGATCTCCCTCAGCCTGTCCCCGTAGCAGAACTGCTCCAGCCCTTGGATCACCTTTGTGGCCTCCTCTGGGCTTGTCCCAGCAGCTCTGTGTCCCTCTTGGTGCCAGATCCCAGACCACTAACAACTGTTTCTCTTTCCCACTTTCAGACTCAAGAATCTTTAAACCCCAACAACTTGGAGTACTGGATGGAAGACATTTACACCCCTGGCTACGATTCCCTGCTGAAACGCAAAGAGGCTGAGTTCAGGAGGGCCAAGGTGTGCAAGATAGCTGCCCTGATAGCAGCAGCAGCCTGCACAGTCATCCTGGTGATTGTAGTGCCCATTTGCACCATGAAATCCTGAGCCTCTGGGCAGAGCTTGTGCCTCCCAGCCCCCTGCTTCTCGGAGAGCTCCTGCTGCGTTTTCAACCTCTGATGGTGTGAAACTGTGAGGGATTTGCTGAGGAACAACCTTCTGAAGATGGAGAAGGCTCTTGAAGCACAGGCAAAACACATAACAACTACAGAAACCTTCTTTCCTCCCCCCTCCCACCCCCCTCCCTTTTTTCTTCCTTTCTTTCTTTTTTTTTAAGCTGTTGTTTTCAGTACCAGACTGTGGGGCAGAATTAAGGGAACTTGGTTACTGTTTTTAGGCATTTTTTAAAAGTGCAATATTTCCCCAATCCCCCCCC
>VWZI01015511.1:166280-192353 GCA_013396835.1 Psilopogon haemacephalus
GCCTCTGCCAGCCTGGACAAAAACACCTCCAGGGATCTGGCCCCAAACACCTCCCTGGGCACAGACTGAAAGGGTTGGGGCTGTGCAGGCTGGAGAAGACTTTATTGTGGCCTTCCAATATCTGAAGGGAAGCTGGAGAGGGACTTCTGAGGCTCTCAGGTAGTGACAGGACTGGGGGGAATGGAGCAAAGCTGGAGGTGGGGAGATTGAGACCAGGGAACATAGAATCATGGAATGCTTTGTGTTGGAAGGGACCTTAAAGGTCATTCAGTCCCAAGCCCCTGCCAAAGGGGACACCTCCCACCAGCCCAGGCTGCTCAAGGCTTCATTCAACCCAGCCCTGAACACCTTCTGGGAGGGGGTGTCCAGAGCCTCCCTGGACAGCCTCTGCCAGTGTCTGCCCACCCTCACTGTCAAGAATTTCTTCCTCATCTCCACTCTGCCTCCCCTCTCCCAGGTCAAAGCCATTGTCCCTCATCTCAGCACTCTCAGCCCTTGTCCAAAGTCCCTCCCCAGCTCCCCTGGAGCCCCTTCAGGCACTGGAAGGCTGCTCTGAGGTCTCCCTGGAGCATTCTCTTCTCCATGCTGATCAGTCCCAACTCTCCCAGCCTGTCCCCACGGGGGAGCTGCTCCTGCCCTCTGCCTCTCTTCTCCCCTGTCTTTGACCTCTGCCCGTGGCAGTGCTAACTGGTGTGAGCCACCTGAAGGCTCCTGGCAAAGGCCAAAGGTGAAAAGGGTAAATTGGCAGAAGCTGTGATTGAGTTTTTGAGCCCCAAGCCTGCCTGGCTGGGGCTGGTCAGTGAGCAGTTGCTCTTTAAACGGTGCTGTTTGTGATGTGAATGTTCCTGCAGCAGCCTTCAGTCATCTGGGGCCTCTGAAAATAAACTGGAAAACCCTCTCTGGGTCGAGTATTGCTTCTGCATTCGGACTCTGCTCTGGTGACGAAGCAGTTCAGCATTTGCATTGCTTGCTGGCAGCTAATGCTATGCCCCTGGAGGTTCTTTCAGCGGATCTGTGCAGGAGCCATATGTGTAGGGAAGATAAGATTTGCAATTGCATAGGTGGGGGGGGGGGGTGGAATTAATAAATCCATAGGTCAAGTGAACAGCTGCTGAGACTCCTGCTCTCAGCTTCCTCCTGGCCAGCCTTGGCTCACAGCAGATGTGGAAGTATGGCACCAGTGCCTGAACTCTGATTAAACAACTGGTAGGGATGAGCCCAGGTGAGAGAGAAGCATCCTTGGAAACTCATTCCCTGCAGTGAGGTTCTCCTGCGTTAACCTTGGCACTGGGTTAACCTTGGCACTGGGTTAACCTTGGCACTGGGTTTACTTTGGCACTGGGTTAACCTTGGCACTGGGTTAACTTTGACATTGGGTTTCTGTGTCTGCAGGAGTTGACTCAGCAGCTGGGGCAGGTTTCTCTGGGAGCTGTAGGCGAGCTGCTGACTTTGATTTGGGACAAGGGCATGGTGAAGCTGCTGCCACTCTGTTCCCATCCCAAGTTTTCACGCTTGGAACGAGGCACTTTAGGGTTCCTGTTCCTAAGGGGACCCTGGCACCTCACTGGGAGGTGATGGCAGTGCTGAGTGCCACATCAGGAGTGGGCCTATGGGGGCTGGATTGGCTGCAGGCAGCAGCTTGGTGCAGTGCTCTGGGCTTCTGCACCATGTCCCATGTCCCACCTGAGCACAGGAGATGTAGCAAGGCCATGACCTTGGGAAGGTGGAGGTGAGGTCTGTTTGCACTCTGCCTGGTGTAGTTGCATCTGCCATTTGAACTGCCCTGCCTTGAAGATTCTGTTCCACATTCAGTGGTCAGATGCTTAATAGATTCTCTGAATGGCACTTTGCTGCCTTGTGAAGCACCTGAGCATCTCCATGAGCTCAGCTCCGGAGCCAGAGGGGCCAGAGGCAGGAGAGCTGCTGATGGAGGCATCACTTAGCATGGTGCTAAGCAATGGCTCAGCCCCAGAGCCAGAGGGGCCAGAGGCAGGAGAGCTGCTGATGGAGGCATCACTTAGCATGGTGCTAAGCAATGGCACAGCCCCAGAGCCAGAGGAGCCAGACACAGGAGAGCTGCTGATGGAGGCATCACTTAGCATGGTGCTAAACCTGTGGCGGGGGGTTGGAACTGGATGATCCTTGAGGTCTCTTCCAACCTAAACCATTCTCTGATTCTAAACAGTGGCACAGCTCCGGGGCTAGAGGCAGGAGAGCTGCTCAGGGATGCTGCATCATGGTGCTAAACAGTGGCACAGCCCCAGGAATGGGTGAGGCTCTGTGTGGTGAGAGGAGCTTGGCTGAAGTTTCCAACCCCCTTCACGAAGCTGAATTACTTCTGAAAATTAAGTGGGAGTCAGAGGTTCAGTGCTCTTCCAACCCGTGGCCACCAAGGCTGCTGGGGACAGATTTATGTCCTCTCATCACCTGCCCCATTGCTCTTGTGCTGTTCCTTGGCCAGCTCATTTTCCGAGGCCCTTCTGATTTAGGGTTTAGTTTGTGCAGCATCCTCCCAGCCACTCCCCTGCTGAGGCTGGAGAGAGCATCAGGAATTTCAAGGAGAGCAAAGAGTTGCTCCAAGTTCTGGGCACTTGGCCCCTTGCAAATGCCTGTTCTGATGTGTGTGAAAAGGCACAACTCTCTGGGAAGGGTTCTTGCAGGTATCTTTCTCTGAGTGGGCAGGATGAAACCTTGGCCCCCTTCATGCCAATGAGACTCTTGCTGTTAACTCTTCCTTTCTCTCCAGGCCAGCACGATGGTGATGTGCTCCTGAGGTGCCTTCTGTGTGACCTGCTCCTCTCTTCTCCTCTCTCTCTCAGGAGGCTAAATGCTGCTCGTTCTCACAAAGCAGAGCTGGTGGCTGGGTGTTGATTTGTGTATTATTTTGATTAGCTCAGGAAGTCAGCAGTACAAGCTGATTGAGCTAGGCAGTGGTCAAGGAATATTAAATACCCAATGCACTGTGCTCAAGTGGTGAAGACACTTCCTTGGCAAAGGGCTGGTCAGATCTGGCCTTAATTGCTGAGCTGGAGGTGTTGAGGACCAGGCTGGATGAGGCTTTGAGTGACCTGTTCTACTGGGAGGTGTCCCTGCCTATGGCAGGGGTTAGAACTGGCTGAGCTTTGAGCTCCCTTCCAACCTAACCCATTCCATGATTCTCTGAAGTCCAGGACAGTGCAGGTGCCTGGGAGCCCCAGCAGCACCTCAGAGAGCAGAGCTTGTGCTGGTGGTCAGCACTGCTGCTTTTGCAGGAATGGCCTTTTCCTTGCAGGGTGCTCACCTGGAGCTGCTCTGTCTCACAGCAGCAGGCAAATGGAAATCCTCCTGGTTCCCACTGCTGCTATGGTGGCTGTGCTCCACGACCTCCCTGGAGGAGGTGTTCAGGACCAGGCTGGATGAGTCCTTGAGTGACCTGTTCTAGTGGGAGGTGTCCCTGCCTATGGCACAGGGGGGTTGGAACTGGCTGAGCTTTGAACTCCCTTCCAACCTAACCCATTCTATGACCACTGCTACAAGCAGAAGGCCTTGCAGAGTCCTCTGAGGAGCAGCCCAGCCACAGGCAGCCATCAGCTCTTGCTGGCTGCAGCCCCTGTGGAGATGCTCTCCCTGTGTGTCTCTGCTCCTTGGGGAGGCGACGCTGCCTTCATCTCCGCCTCCCTCCAGCAGCAGGGAAGCTCTTCTGGCAGCTGCCTTAATGACCAAACCTGGCAGGATCCACCAGAGAGGGGATTTCCAGGGCTCTCTACAAATTTAATTGGGTTCCACAGAAATGGTTTGAAGCCCCCAGAGGCTCAGGCTCTCCGTGGGGGAAGTTTTGCCATCCAAACGAGGGCTCTGGCAGCAGCATAGATCTGTTGCACTGTGCAGGGAAAGCACTCAGCAGAATTTGTCAGTTCCAGCTGGGATCTTGAAGTTCTGCAAATTTTTTTTTTTTTTTAATTTCTTTCACACAAAAGGACACACAAATGTTTGCTTCAGAAGCTCCTTGGCTGTGGCATTCTCAGAGTGCTCTCAGTGCTGGACTTGGTAGAGGGAGGCTCTGTTCAGTCTGTACCTCATTTTATTTCTAGCAATAGGACAAGGAGGGGATGGTTTGGAGATGAGGCAGAGCAGGGTTGCACTGGAGCTGAGGAGTTGTTGAGTAGAAGGGTGCTGAGAGTCTGGCACAGGCTGCCCAGGGAGGCTGTGGCTGCCTCCTGCCAGGTCTGGTTAAGAAGTGTCCCTGTCCACAGAGGCTCTGTTCAGTCTGTATTTTGTTTTGTTTCTAGCAATAGCACAGGGTGGGGATGATTTGGAGATGAGGAAGAGTAGGGTTGGGCTGGAGCTGAGGAAGAAGTTGTTGAGTGTGAGGGTGCTGAGAGTGTGGCACAGGCTGCCCAGGGAGGCTGTGGCTGCCTCCTGCATGGGGGTGCTGCAGACCAGACTGGATGAGTCCTTGAGCAGCTGAGTGTAGCTGAGAGGTGTCCCTGGGCACGGTGTGGAGGTTGGAGCAGCTGAGCTCTGAGCTCCCTTCCAGCCTGAGCCATTCTGTGATTCTGTGAGACAAGCCCAAGAGCCTCTGTCCCAGAAGCTCTGCACAGAACACCACAGGACGTGCAGGGGGTGAGGCTTTCTTCCAACACTCAGCTGCCACATTTGGAGTGGAGTTTTAAGTTGCCTTTTCTGCTAGAGCCTGGAGAACTCAGGCTGATCTCAGGTCACTGAGGACCCATGCAGCACACACAGCCCCTCCACAGCAGCAGCAATCAGCTCTGCAAAGTTGGGTGCTGAGGTTGCAGCCACACCAGGGACAAGCCCAGCCAGGGCTGCCAGCTGGAGTGAGACCTTCTTGAACCTGTGCATCACAGAGAGCAGCACAAGAAACTGTTAACTGCTCTGCAAAAGCTGGGTTTAAATCCAGTGCTGCTGTGCCTTGTGGGTGAGGGGTTTGTAATTTGTGGTTGCTGGGGGTGGTGTTTTTTAGGGTGTGATCTTTTGGTTGTGGTGGCAGGTTTGGGTTTTTGGTTTGTGGGTGTTGGTTTTGGGGTGGTTTTTTCTTTTTTTTTGATTGTTTGATTTTTTTTATTAGTTTAGTTTTGGTTGGTTGGGTTTTTGGCTGGGGTTGAGGGTTTGGTGTGGTTTGTTGGGGGTTTGGGTCTGGCTGGGGTTGGGGATTTGGCTTTGGTCTGGCTGGCATTGGGGTATTGGCTTTGGCCTGGCTGGGTTTGGGGGTTTGGGTCTGGCTGGGGTTGGGGGTTTGGCTTTGATCTGTCTGGGGTTGAGGGTTTGGGTCTGGCTGGGGTTGAGGGTTTGGCTTTGGCTGGGGTTGGGGGTTTGGGTCTGGCTGGGGGTGGGGGTTTGGCTTTGGCTGAAGGTTTGCTTTGTTTAGGGCTGGGGGTTGGCTTTGGCTGGGGTTGGGGCTTTGGCTTTGGTCTGGCTGGGGCTGAGAGTTTTGATCTGGCTGGGGCTGGGATTTTGCTTTGGCTGAGATCGGGGGTTTGGTGTGGCTGGGTTTGGGGTTTGGCTGCTTCGTTTGGTGGGGTTTTTTTTTACTTTATTTATTTTTGGCTGGTTTGGGTTTGCTTTTTTGATTATTATTATTTTAAGCATTTCCTTTTCAATTTTATTTCCCCCCCCCTTCTTAAGCCCCCTTTGGGGGCCAAACCCCTCTCTGGTGTGCCCAGCTCTGGCTGCAGTGAGGCTGCTTGCTAATTGAGAGCAGCAGAGGCTCTGTCCCTCCTGTGCTGCCTTTAAAATATTCACACAATTAAGGAGGGCTTTGAAGTGCTCCAGAGCTGGATGCTCTCCGCCTTACTTGGGGTGAGCAGCAGATGAAAATGGAAGAGCTTTAATTGGATTTGGTTCCTGAGAAAAGTGTGCCATGTCCTTGTTGGAAATTTCCTTGCTGAGGGATGCTGCACCTTCTCCTGGCAGCTCCCAGCAGCTGGCCCTGTGCAGAGGGGACTGTGATGAATGGTGAGTTTTAATCATCTCTGCTCTGGAGTGAATTAGGAAGGAGGGGCAGAGGTTTTTATTCACTGAGCTCTACGACTCTACAGAGAAGGAGCTAAACCAAGGAGGGGACTCAAATATATCTTGGCTGTAGGACAGGTTTGGACTTATTTGTTTATTTGTTTTGAGTTTGGTTTTGTTTTGTTGGGTTTTTTTTTAGTTTTTGGTTTGGGTTTCTTTTTACAGTGGGAAAGAAAAAAACCAAACCCAAACACCCATTTGCTCCAGCTCCTGGCAGCTGCATAATGAGCTGCCAGGTTCTGCTAAGCAATAGCTAAAGGTCAGAGCAAACCTTGCTGCTGTAGAGCAGTGGCTGAGGCACTTGGAAAGGCTCTGTGCATGCACAAGAATTGCCTCCCTTCACCCCCACATCCAGCACAGCTGCTGCAGAAGTGGCAGGCAGGGAGCTGGGGCCAGGGCAGGTGCCCCATGTGGGCTGTGCTGCTCAAGGAACTGCCACCAGTGGTGATAGAGGCTTGGAGTGGGAATTTGTCCTGCTGCTGGGTGGGTTTATCATTGACACACTCATCTGAAGAGTAGCTGTGGGCAGCAGGGCAAGGGAGGGGATTGTGCCCCTTGGCTCTGCTCTCCTCACACCCCACCTGCAGCACTGTCTGCAGCTCTGCAGCCCCCAGCACAAGCAGCACATGCAAGTGGTGGAGCCAGTGCAGAGGAGGCCACCAAGATGCAGCTGAGAGGGCTGCAGCAGCTCTGCTGTGAGCACAGGCACAGAGAGTTGGGGCTCTGCAGCCTGCAGAGGAGAGGGCTGCCAGGATGTCAGGGGTTGGAAGGGACCCAAAGAGCTCATCCAGTCCAACCCCCCTGCCAGAGCAGGAGCAGACAATCTAGCTCAGGGCACACAGCAACACATCCAAACAGAGTCTGGAAAGGCTCCACACAAGGAGACTCCACAACCTCTCTGGGCAGCCTCTGCCACTGCTCTGGGACCCACACAGGCAAGAAGTTGCACTGCTACCCAGGGACTGCAGTGAGGGATGGCTGGGGGTGGCCCCCTGGGCTGCAGGAGCACTGCATGGGGTCCCCCTGCTCATCCTGCACCCCTGACCTGGGATTCTTTGGGATTGCTTTGTTAAATGGCTGTGTGCAGGGGGACCTGTGCAAACACTGAGGCATTTAGAAGCCAGAAGGGTTCCACAATCTGACTGGATCCACATTGTGCCTTCAGGACCAAGGTGTGATTCCTTGAGTCTGGGTGTGAGACATCTCTGCCCGTGGTGGTAGAGGTTGGAGTAGATGATCTCTAAGGTCCCTTCCAACCTGAGCCATTCTGTGCTCCTGGTACTCCTTGTCTGGGTTTTGGTTCAGGACAGGTTTGCTCCTGTTGCCCACCGTGACAGGGCTTGGCAGGAGTGTGCTGCACATCTCCTGCCTGATGGCCCCAGCAGCTCTGAGCTCTGCCGACAGTGGCAGGAGAGCCAGTGGCAAAAGGAGCAGTGCACTCACCTCCACTGCACCTGTAGAGAAGGGACAGAGAGAAGGCTGAGGAGGTGGTCTGCAGTGCTCTGTGGATGGGAACAACATTTCCCATTGCTGCTGTGTGAAATATCAGGAGCGCCAGGAAACCAGGGACAGCAGGAGGGGACACAGGCTCAAGCTGTGGCAGGGCAGGCTCAGGCTGGATGTTAGGAGGAAGTTGTTGGCAGAGAGAGTGATTGGCCTTGGAATGGGCTGCCCAGGGAGGTGGTGGAGTCCCCAGCCCTGGAGGTGTTGAAGCCTGGGTGGGCACTGAGTGCCATTGGCTAGAGCTGGGTGATAGGTTGGGCTGGATGAGATTGAGATCTCTTCCAACCTGGCTGATTCTATGATTGGCATGGAATGGGCTGCCCAGGGAGGTGGTGGATTTGCCATCTCTGGAAGTGTTCAAGAAGAGCCTGGATGGGGCACTTAGTGTCATTGGCTGGGGGATAGTTTGGGCTGGATGAGCTTGGAGCTCTCTTCCAACCTGGCTACTCTGATTCTGTGTGCTCTCCAGCATTCCACTCATGTCACCAGAGAGGAGTTTAGTGCAGAGAAATGACTCAGGGTGCCAGCAGCCTCTCTAACACAGTAGATAATCACTGGGTGCTCCAATCAGCCAACTGTCCTCTGGGAAGCCTTCATACCTGGGCTGTGCCCCTAGGGAGGAACTTTGGAGCCTGCAGTATCTTCCATCCCCTCCTGCAGTTCAGGAGTAAGAATTCTTTTGAGGAGTGGCTCAGGCTGTGAAGAGAAAGGAGTGGCTCAGGCTAAAGAGCCTCTCAGCCTGTGAAGAGACCTGCAAGGAAACCTCTGCTGGTGGGCACCCAGCTGAAAGCTGTGGTGGCACAGACACAGCTCTGAGTGTGACAACAGGGCCAAAAGTTTTAGAGTTGCTCTCTGCCCTCTGTAGTCCTGGTCTGCTACAAAGCTGCAGCTCTCAGCCCAGGGCAGGCAGCAACCTCCTTCAGGCACAGCCCTGCAGGGAAGGAGCATCCTCACAGCTCCGTGATGCAGCAGTCTCTGGCAGAGACAAACTGCACAGGGCTCCTTCCCCCCCCCAGTGCTGCCTCTTGCCTGTGCTGGTGCATAGTGCAGAACAAGACCAGAAGTCCTCTCAGCATCAAGGACAGCATCTCCCTGGCAATCCAGACCTTGCCAGCTTGAGGAGGGAGGCCAGATGTGCTTTGCTGCTCTCACAGCACTGCAAAAAGCACCCAGCACAGGGTTATTAACTAGAGTTGTCCATGCACTGAGGGCCATAAATAACCCAGGACAGCCTCTCTGCCTGGCTCCACATCCCCCCTGCCCATGCTGACTCACAGCCAGGCAAAACTCTCCTCCTTACAGCTGCCCTGGAGATTATTTTGGGCAAAAAATGTGATGAACTGGGCTGGAACCACCTGCTGCTGCCTCTCTGATTCTTGCTAGCTCCATGCAGCTCTTGGCACTAGGTCAGGAGCAAGGAATCATAGAATCAGTCAGGGTTGGAAGGGTAGGGGGTCCCTGCAGGGGAGAGTGGAACTGGCTGATCCTTATGGTCCCTTCCAACCCAGACTGGTTCTATGATTCTGTGATCCCCTTAACATGAGAGGCTCCTGAAGGCTGCTGTGTCAGGGAAGAGAAGAATCTTTTCTTCTCTCCAAGATAAAGCAGTGGCTTAAACTTCAGGAAGGAGCATTCAGGCTAAATAGGATGAAAACCTTTCCAATGGCAAGCATGAGGGCTTCCTGGGGAGGACAGAGGGATCCCACAGCTGGAGGTCTTCAAGCAGAGGATGGATAAGTATTTATCAGGAGTGGCACAGCCACAGCTGAGCTTTCACAGGGGAAGAGAGTAGAGAAAACAAATTGCTGAAGTACTGAGGCTCTCCCCAGCCTTTTGATTCCATGAAGTAGGCAAGCAAAGGTTCATCCTAAATAAAACCAAACAAAGAACAACTCCTGCTTCTGCTCCTGGTGCTGCTGCTGTAGGGCACGGAGTCAGGAAATGAATTACCTGTGCCAGGAAATGAGAGCTGAGGGGAACAGGGCTGAAGATGCTCTCTCTCAGCCTGCACAGCTCAGCAGCTGGTGCAGCTGCAGCTTCCAAGTGTGTTTACTGCCAGTCCTAACCCCAGCAGTGCAGCACTCAGGGAAACAGGCAGGCAGAGCTCTGTGTGCTCAGGCAGGCAGAGCTGTGAGCTCAGGCAGGCAGGCAAAGAGAAGACTGAGAGGGGATTGGATCAATGTTTGTAAATCTCTGAGGGCTGGGGGTGAGGAGGGGGGGGACAGGCTCTGCTCACTGCTCCCTGCCATAGGCCAAGGAGCAGTGGATGGAAGCTGCAGCACAGGAGGTTGCAGCTCAACACAAGAGGCAACTTCTTGCCTGTAAGACAGGTCTCAGAGCAGTGGCACAGGCTGCCCAGAGAGGATGTGGAGTCTCCTTGTCTGGAGCCTTTTGAGGCTGTGTTGCTGTGTGCCCTGAGCTAGATTGTCCCATATGGAGCTCAGGCTTAAGATGGCTGCTGAGACAACTCAAGGATGCTCCCTATTTCCTCAAATCCCTAAGGAGTCCATAGTCTTACAGGGGCCTCTTCTCTGCCCTACCCCAGGCTTGCTGCCCAGGCTGTTGTCTCTCACTCAGGTTGCATTGCAGAGGGAAAGCAGCAGTGTCCTGGGAGCTGAGCCCTGGGCCCCCCTGGCTGAAAGGAGAGCAGCAGAATTCCGTGGGCTGGGCCAATGCACTAAGGCACTTTGGAAGTGCTCTCTCACCATGGCCATGAGAACCTTCTCTGTCCTTGGCTCTGGAAGCAGCTCAGCTCTGGAGTGCTGCTGATGGTGTTGGGCAGCAGTGTGTGAGAGCAGAAACAACTCCCTCGCATTTAGTGCCAGGAGCTGCAGGTGCCAGGGGACCAGCTCTGGCTGCTGCTGCTGCCTTGCATGCAGGGGGTCTCTGTGGGGATGCAGGCAGCTGCAGGGAGCAGAAGGTGTTTTTCCTAAGGCTCTGTGCATCTGCCCATGGGAGGATGAGTCACTGCCACCCTCAGCAACCCAGAGTCATCCAAGGGCAGTGAGCCACCTCGGGCGCCACTTTGCCTGCTTCAGCTGGCTGCTGACTCGCCACCCAGGGGCTGCCTTCTCCATTCCACAGATTTTACCTTCCCACCTAACTATCTAAGGCCCTCAAAAGTGGAGCAAGGCTGAACTCAAGAGATACTGATGATGATAATAACAACTTAGCATTTGGCCGGTAATGTCCCATGGTGGGAAGAACTGTGCTGGTCCTTGGTGCTCACTGCTGCTGCTGTGCTGGTCTTTGGTGCTCACTGCTGCTGCTGTGCTGGTCCTTGGTGCTCATAGATGCTGCTGTGCTGGTCCTTGGTGCTCATGGATGCTGCTGTGCTGGTCCTTGGTGCTCATAGATGCTGCTGTGCTGGTCCTTGGTGCTCACTGCTGCTGCTGTGCTGGTCCTTGGTGCTCACTGATGCTGCTGTGCTGGTCCTTGGTGCTCATGGATGCTGCTGTGCTGGTCCTTGGTGCTCATAGATGCTGCTGTGCTGGTCCTTGGTGCTCACTGCTGCTGCTGTGCTGGTCCTTGGTGCTCACTGATGCTGCTGTGCTGGTCCTTGGTGCTCATGGATGCTGCTGTGCTGGTCCTTGGTGCTCATAGATGCTGCTGTGCTGGTCCTTGGTGCTCACTGCTGCTGCTGTGCTGGTCCTTGGTGCTCACTG
Organism: Psilopogon haemacephalus; assembly: GCA_013396835.1. Lineage (NCBI taxonomy): Eukaryota > Metazoa > Chordata > Aves > Piciformes > Megalaimidae > Psilopogon > Psilopogon haemacephalus. The sequence continues at coordinate 177,461 of VWZI01015511.1, forward strand.
ATGCTGCTGTGCTGGTCCTTGGTGCTCATGGATGCTGCTGTGCTGGTCCTTGGTGCTCATAGATGCTGCTGTGCTGGTCCTTGGTGCTCACTGCTGCTGCTGTGCTGGTCCTTGGTGCTCACTGATGCTGCTGTGCTGGTCCTTGGTGCTCATGGATGCTGCTGTGCTGGTCCTTGGTGCTCATAGATGCTGCTGTGCTGGTCCTTGGTGCTCACTGCTGCTGCTGTGCTGGTCCTTGGTGCTCACTGCTGCTGCTGTGCTGGTCCTTGGTGCTCATAGATGCTGCTGTGCTGGTCCTTGGTGCTCACTGATGCTGCTGTGCTGGTCCTTGGTGCTCACTGATGCTGCTCTGCTGGTCCTTGGTGCTCACTGATGCTGCTCCCCTTATCTCTCCATGTAGGAACTTATCAGGGTGAGGAAGCACTCAGGCAGCAATCTCCTTTAAAACTGCTGCTGAGCAGCACATTGGTGGGTGCAGGCAGCTGGACTGGGAGGGTTGGGCAGCTAAAGAGAGTGCAAAGTGGCAGAAAGCTCAGGAGCATCAAACCTGCTCTGAAGATTTCCTGCAGGGAGGTTCTGGGTACTTGGCCCATGGCAGATGCTGAGCTGTTGCAGCCTGGCTCCCCATGGAGGTGTACCTGGTGGCACCTTGGCCTCTCTTGGAGTGGGACTCTGCAGAGGTTTCAGGCTGGGTGAGCTTACTCCAGACCAAAGTGCTCAATGGTGACTTGTTTCAAGCCTGGAGTAACCCTGCAGGGAAGGCAGGAGTTCACTGCCCTGGGCCAGGAGCATCACAGCCTCTGGCTAGCAGAGGAAACTCTTTACTCCAGCCCTTGGAGCAGCAATTTCCCTCAAAGTGAGTGTTCTGGCCACAGTGCCTGAGGAAGAAGAAAACCATCCCCAGTGCCTGGAAGTGGGCTGGGGTTCAGTGCCTGTGTGGCCCATCTAGGGACTACCTTTGGCTGGGGAGGAGTCTCCATCAGCCCTGCAGCAGCCTGATACAATCTGGCCCACGAGAGGCTTCCAAAGCCTCTGTGACAGCTGAATTAACTGCACAGAGCCACTCACTGCAGCAGCACCTGCAGATGTGAGTCTGGCAGGCAAGTCCAGCTAACAGCATCTGGCAGCTCCAATGCAAGTGTCAACAAGCCAGGCAAAGGTTGTTGGAATTAAAGGGAATCAGAGAATTGGGTTTTAAAAACTTAATAAGCTGCTGAAGGCAGCAGGTTGGCTGCACAGGCTCTGGCTGTGAGAGCTGTCCCTGTGCCTCCTCCTAGCAGAGGTTGGATCTTTGACCATCTGTGAGTGCCAAGCAGAGGAAGGAGGCCTGGGCAAAGTTTCCTTTCAGTCTTTCTTAAAGCAAGGCTGCTCAGGAGCTCCCTGGGAAGAGAAGCAAGACATGAGAGAGGGGGAAAAAAAGGGCAGCATGAGGCATGGCTGGCACAAAGGTGCAGAGCACTTTGGGTCACAGGGATGGCTTTGTTTGGGTTTTTTTGTCCCTGAACTTCAGGGTCTTGGCAAAGATTTAATTTGTGAAGCCTGCAACAGATTTTTACAGGCTGCCACTCAGGGCCTGCAGGGGAAGCCTGCAACTTCTGAACAAAAAAGGAGTTCTGCTGCTGGTATCAGCAGGAGTTCAGCTGCTGACCTCCAGCTGGCTCTGAGATGGGTTGTGCAAACGTTCTGCCAGCCAAGCTGGTTTCACTGACAGTTATCTCCTTCCCTTCAGGAGGGCATGAAGGGGCTACTGAGGGATGGAGAAATTCTCTGAACCCTCCCAGCTTTCAGGGTTCTGATCTCTCCCCACTGCACCCCCAGCAGGCACAGTGCAGTGTCTGCAGGGGAAGTGTTGCTGCTCCTGGGTAAGAGGAGCCACTGGAGCTTTACTAGCAGGGGCAAGCTGAAAAGCTGCCTCTGGAGTGTGGTAGCAGGGATGAGAGCTCACTCCTGTGTGCCCCAGCTCTGAGGCAGCAACCCTGCTCCTGCCAAAAGCCCTCCTGGCTGCTGCAAACTCAGAGTCAAGAAGTGTTCATAGGCTCAAGGCTTATGGGGAGGGAGTTTTTAGGCTGTCAGGGAGTGACAGGACTAGGGGGAATGGAGCAAAGCTGGAGGTGGGGAGATTCAGCCCCCTTCAGATACTGGAAGGCCACAATAAGGTCACCTGGGAGCCTCCTCTTGTCCAGACTGATCAGCATTTAGCCTTCCTGCCCTGCTGTCTTCTGCTGTGAGGCTGCAGGATGAGTCTCTGCCTTCCCTGCCACTCTCTGCTGCCAGGGGTTTTGTGCAGGACCAGAGAAATGAGTTCCATTTTTCAGAGGAAGGAGTAAAGCAGCCAGGCACTATTGCTTCTCCTCTGAGCACTGACTTATGTGTCCCATCAAGCACAGCTCTGGGCAACAAGGTGAGTAAAGCAGCAATGTCATATTGCTTAGACACCTGATAACTGGGCCATTTGTAAAGTCTGCCCAGGAGCAGCAGAGACAGAGAGAGAGATGAAGAAAGGCAAAAAGTTTGGTCCATCTGCTGGGGGTATGCAGCCTGGAGAAGGAGGCTCAGGGCTCATTGCTGTCTACAACTACCTAAAGGGAAGTTGTAGCCAGCTGAAGTTGGGCTCTGCTGCCAGGCACCCAGCTTGAGGAGCATCTACACTGGGGATGGCTCAGGGCTTTCATTCTGTGCTCAGGGTTTGACACTGAGGCACTTGTCTGGGTTCCTGCTGGCTGCTGGACAAAGCCTCCTGGCAAAACAAGGATGGTTCCCGGCTGCACTGCTGCAGAATTTGGTGGTTTGGGTTTTTTTGTGTGTGTGTGTTTGTTTTTAAAGTCAAGCTGATAAATGCAGAGCAGATGGGGGAGGGTTCCTCTCTGCCTCAGAGAAGCAAATCCACCAGCTGCTGACACACACACAGCAGGTCCCATCCTGAGCAGGGAGGCTGAGCTCCTCTCACACCTTTAGGGGTGGGCAAGAAGGGCAAACATTTGCTTTATTTTTACCTGTGGGTAACAGTTTGGGGTGGGGGGTGGGGGGTGGGGAACCAGTGGAAGGAAGTGTCTGAAATGAGCTTTGCCTGTTCCCTTCCCAAGGAAGAAACATTTTGCTGTCAGGCTCAGCCTGGGTTTTTTTAAGCTCATTTCCAGCACAGACAACAACTTTTAAAGAAGCTTCTTGGAGCAAAGGTTTTAATGAGCTCTCCAAACCATCTCTCATCCCTTGGTTTTGCATCACTGGAGCCATATTTCTGGAGGCAGCTTCTCAAAGTGGTGCACATCTCTTTGTCTGCATCAGTGCCCCTGCCTGAGCCATGCTGCTCCTCAAACTTTGGCAGTACAGATGGGTCCAGGCATTCCAACAGCAAACTTCAGCATCTTTCCTCCTGTTCCCACTCTGCCACTCAGTCAGGAGAAAGCCACACAGCTGCCTCCATGTGCCCCGGGGGCAAAGACCTCTGCAGCCACCTCAGACCATGCAGTGCTGTGCCCTGCAGGATGGGCAGGCTGGGGGACTGCAGCCCACATCTCTGCACTGCTCTGGGGCAAGGTGTTGAGGTGCTGGAAGGTGCCCAGAAAAGGGCAGCAAGGCTGGGGAGGGGCTTGGAGCACAGCCCCAAGAGGAGAGGCTGAGGGAGCTGGGGGTGTGCAGCCTGCAGAAGAGGAGGCTCAGGGCAGAGCTCATTGCTCTCTGCAGCTCCCTGCAGGGAGGTTGTGGCCAGCTGGGGTTGGGCTCTGCTGCCAGGCAGCCAGGGACAGAAGGAGGGGACAGAGGCTGAAGCTGTGGCAGGGCAGGCTGAGGCTGGATGTGAGGAGGAAGTTCCTGGCAGAGAGAGTGATTGGCATTGGAATGGGCTGCCCAGGGAGGTGGTGGAGTCCCCATCCCTGGAGGTGTTGAAGCAAAGCCTGGATGGGCACTGAGTGCCATTGGCTGGGGCTGGGGGATAGGTTGGGCTGGATGAGCTTGGAGCTCTCTTCCAGCCTGGCTGATTGTATGATTCTAAGGGAGGTGCTGGGACTGTAGAGCACCACATTGGCCTGGGTGAAGCATCCATGGCTCGGAGCTGCAGTCTGCCCAGGAACACTGCAGCTGCCCTAGAGGCATTCACAGAATCCAAGAGTGGCTTAGGCTGGAAGGGGACTCACATCTCAGCTACTCCAACCCCCTGCCACACCCAGGGACACCTTTCAGATATGCTCAGGCCTTGTCCAATCTGGTCCTCCACACCCCCAGGCAGGAGGCAGCCACAGCCTCCCTGGGCAGCCTGTGCCACACTCTCACCACCCTCCTGCTGAACAACTTCTTCCTCAGCTCCAGCCTAACCCTGCTCTGCCTCAGTTCCAAACCATTGCCCCTTGGCCTGTCTCTAGACCCCCTCAGCACAAGTCCCTCTGCAGCCTTCCTGTTCATTAAGTTATTATTAAATTATCATTACCTCCAATTAATTAAATGATTGCTCTGTAGGAGCACATTAGAAGGACTAAGGATGGAGATCTGCTTTGCCCTGGGAAAGAAAGGAAAGGGAACCTGGGGGAGCACAGGAAGCTTTCACCCAGCAGCAGGGTCCTGTGCTGAAGGAGGAGAATAGCCCTCTCCTCCTTGGAGAATGGGAATGGGTGGGTGAAATCGTCCTCCAGTGCTCAGCCCCAAGGTTTACACCCTTGCAAAACGGGCAGGGGAGCCCTCTGAGTTTACTCTGTCAGTAATGATGCCACAGCTTTGAGAAATTAATTTCTCCCCTCCCGCACACTCTGCTTGAGAAGTGGCATCACATTGCGAGCTCTGCTGCTCACACTGCCTGCCAGGATGCTGCCTAATGAGCCAAGAGCTGAATACATTTGAAAATGTCCTCGATACAGAATGATGGCAGTGTGCAGGAGAGGAGGAGCTCCTCTGCTGCCCTGCCCAGACGCTGCAGCAGGCAGAGGATGCTCTGCTGCTCCGCGCTGCAATCAGCCTCTTCAGGTTGCATTTTTCTTTCTGCCGGGCAGACAGTGAAACCCCTGAGGCTGGATGCTCAGCAGTGCTCCACTGGAGTCAGTAGATGATTGTTTCCTGCTGCTGGGAGGGGAAACTAAGAATAGACAGAGTCAGCAGGCACAAGTCCTCCAGTCCTGAGCCAAGTGCTGGGCAACGCTGCCATGGTTAACAGCAGGCATTGCCCTGCCCTCCTAACAGCAATATTCCCATCCAAGCTTCAGAGTACCTACAGCAGGGACCTGGGGTGCAGCCCAGGCAGCAGCACTTAGCCTTAGTTAAATCAGCCCTCGAGTGCTCACCAAGAGGGGCAGACCTTGCTGCAAGGACTCTGCAGCCTGTGCAGCTGAGGACTCTCCTGCCCTGCCCTTGCTGTTGCTGCTCCACCATCCTCAGCAGCACCACTGACAACCTTCACTGCACCTCTGTGCTGGCTTGAGGCTAACTGAAATGTTTTAGTGAGAAAGATTAGATGCTAGGCTGTGAAAAGAAAAGAAAAGGTGATGTCTGCTGCACTCAGAGGTTTGCTGAGATGTATAAGGGCAGGGACACAAACATAGACAAGGCAGAGTGGCTCTGCCTGCAGAGTCTGTTGGTGTCTCTCTCCCTGGCTGTTGCTTGGAGCTGTGTAACCCAACTCATCAATTCTGCTCCTACCCCCCCCGGCTGATCTTTCCAGTTCACCTTGCACATAAGGCAGATACTGGGATAAGGCTGTGGGGGTGGAGAGAAGGTGGAAGAGTGGCTGGGAGCCCCTCCTGGGCACTCATTGCTGGGAGGGGCATCATTGTGCTTCTGTGTTGCTTTTAACTTCTATAGTTCTGCATCTAGCTGCAAATAATTATTAGCTGGCTAGTAAACCACAAAACAAACCACAAAGGAAAGGACAAACAAAGAAACAAACAATACCCCAAAAAACCCAAAAGAAAAACAAAAAAAGAAACCAAACCAACCCCACAGAAACCTCAACCCATCAACTGTGAGTAGGGTTGTTGACTTTTCCCTCTGGAAATCTTTCACAGTAATTAGGAAGCAGGAAGGCTACATCTGGCCAAGCCACAGAGCTGGAGCAATGATCAAGAGCAGCAGGAGGGGCAGAAGCCAAGGCAGAGAGAGCTGCCTGTGAGCCAGCCCAGGCTGCCTGGTAAATCTGTGCCCAACCAGCATCTGGTCAGTTCTGAGGGATGCTTCAAATGAAATCCAAACCCATTTCACACATGAACTCGGATGGAAGGAGAAGGGGAACATTTGCAGGGGGGTTAATTGGGATGGGTGATTCAGGGAGCTCTGCCTTGCCTCTTCAAAACACTCTACAAATATTGCCTCTGGTTTCCCACAGGCAGGCCCCTGGTGGTACCCATCCTGCTGCTGCCTCCCTGGCTGGGGCTGGGCTCCCTCCCACAGCCTTGATGCCCAGCGTGGAGCAGGGTCAGGCCCCCACCCACAGCCACTGTCTCACACAGCACTCACAGGGCTCCCTGCTGGGCTGCTGCCCCAGTGGGGAGTGGGAGAAGCTTTGGGCATGCAGCCAGGGGAGTGCAAGGGCAGGGAAAGGTGCAGAGAAAACTCATCCTGTGGTCAGGCCCAAGGCAGGAGAGTCTCACCAAGAGCATGGACTCTGTGCCCCTGGGCTAGGAGAGCTGCCTGAGCACACACATCCCTCCTGCTGCCAGGGAAAACCCTCGGGCAGGCAGCACTTGGCACGGCCACTTGTTCTGATGGGTGGTACTTGGGTACCAAATGGCATAATCGAGGCAGAGAAGGGAGGAAAAGAAGGGAGAAGGGAGGAAAGGGAGAAAGAAGGGAAGAGAGGAAGGAAGGAGGGAAGGGAGGGAAAAGAGGGAAGGCAGAAGAAGGAAAGATGAGAAGGAAGAAGGAAAGAAGCAAAGTATGAAAGTTTTCCCCCTCTGCCCTGTTGAGACCTCATCTTGAGCACATCTTCAGTTTTGTGCTCCCCGGTTGCAGAGGGACAGGAACTGCTGGAGAGGGTCCAAGGGAGGGCTCCGAGGATGAGGAGGGGACTGCAGCACTGCCTGGGGAGGAGAGGCTGAGGGAGCTGGGGCTGCTTAGTCTGGAGAAGAGAAGCCTGAGAGCCCATCCCTATCCAATGGCACTAAGTGCCCCATCCAGGCTTTGCCCAAACACCTCCAGGGTGTTTCCCCCATCTTTCTCCTTTTTCTTCCAATCTTCCTCCTCTCCTCCCTGCCTCCTTCCTTTTCCTCTATCTTCCTCCTTTCACCTTCATCCTTCTCCTCTCCATTCTTTTCCTCCTCCTGTCCCTCCTTTCAGCACCTCCTCCCCTTTTTCCCCCCCTATTTGTGCCTTTCCCACCCCACACTGCATTCCCCCTGAACCCAGCACACCTGGGGGCTGTTGGAGTCTCCTCCCACCCCAGGTGTGAGCACTTTGCCCTCCCTGCCCACTCCCCTATTTAATGGGCCCCAGGAGAGCAGAAGTCTCAAGTTTGCCCAACTGGGCAGAGGGATCCTCCTCCCATCAGCACTGGTGAGTGCCTCTGGTGCACACTGGGTGAATGGGAGTGGACTCCAAAGGCCGGGGGGCCTGGTGGCCCCCCGGCTAGCTAGGGTAGAGACTTGACAATGATTTTGACATCACTCACGGGTGCTGGTTGGGTCTCTTCACTGAAGCTGAGCTCCTCTCTGTTTAATTGCTTCATTTTGCTCCCTTTTGAAAGTATAAACATGGCAGGAATGAAGCTGGGACAGGTTTTGAGAAGCCTTGGGTCAGTGTGGAGGGGCAATGCCTGAAGATCCCTAACAAGGTAAGTGGAACAAGGCTCTGACCTCACTGACAATTCTCTTATGTCACAGTCCACAGTGAAGACTTTTTCCCTGTTGCACATCCTGCTGGGTTTCAGCCAGGGCCACTCATGGCAGGAATGAAGCTGTGACAGGTTTTGAGAAGTCTTGGGTCAGTGTGGAGGGGCAATGCCTGAAGATCCCTAACAAGGTAAGTGGAACAAGGCTCTGACCTCACTGACAATCCTCTTACAGCACAGTCCATGGTGAAGACTTTTTCCCTGTTGCACATCCTGCTGGATTTCAGCCAGGGCCACTCATTGCCTTTACCCATGACTGTCAGGCACTTGTCTCAGCACTCAGCCTTCCCCAGAAAGCAGCAGATGCTTGCAGGCTGCCTCCTCCCAGAGCACCTCCAACACTGCCCATGGGCTGCTGAGTGCCCTCAAGCACAGCATCACTGCCAGGCCAGACCTGCCTGCTGCTGTAAGGGAGCAGCAGGTGTGACCCATCCCTGCTCAAAGGGTGCTGGTAAGGATTTGATCTTCCCAAGAACAGGAAAGCTTTCAAAATATTGCTGGAGGGACTAAGTTCCTAAATCTTTTAATTATAAAATAAATAAATAAATGCACCCCTGCTTAGAGCAGGGCAGACAGGACAGAGTGGCCAAGCAGTAAATCTGCCCTGGTGCTCATTGCCATCTCACACTGAGTCAGTGTAAGTGATGCCTTGGAGTCTTTCCACAGCAGCTGAGGGAGCAGCCAGGCCCTGGGCTGCTCTCCAAGCCACAAAGAGGCTGAACTTGAGGTTTCTGGAGTGATTCTTCTCCCCTCTGTGCTGAGGAGGAAAGGGTAGGCTCAGGGCTGAGATGAAGTCTGGGCTCTGGCTTCCTGTGTCAGCCTGGGCAAGTCATTGCACCTCTGCACTGCTGTAGAGGGAAGCTCCCACACCTCTGCCCTGGGGCACAGCTGCCTCAGCAGGGCTGGGTTTAGCTCAGCTTCACCTGAGCTCTCTATCCTGGATTGGAACACAGGAGGCATCCGTGGAGAATTACACAGCTTGTAAAATCCAGCTCATGGGAGCCTTGTGCCAGAGAGCCAAAGCCTTTCCCTCAGGAAGGTCTGGCAGGGGATCTGCTAATGCCACAGCTTCTCTCAGGCTTGGCAAATCCACCCCCACACCTTGCCCTGCTGTGGCAGCCAAAGTGTGCAGCTCACCCCTGCCATTCAAAGAACCTCTGGCAGCAGATCCCAAGGGATTGAGGTCCTGTCCCAGTGCAGGTGCTGCACTGATCCTGCAGCCAGCCACAGAGGGTTGCTGTGCATGGAGGAGTTTGTACTGCTCCTTCCCCATCCTTCTTGTGGACCACTGGGAAGACTACAACCACCTGGAGGAGTGGAGAGGCTGCTGCTGGGCTCTGCTCATAGGGAACTGGAGACAGAACAAGGGGGAATGGCCTCAAGCTAAGCCTGGGAAGGTTTAGATTGGACATTAGGAAAAAAAAAAGAGAGCAGTCAGGGACTGGAATAAGCTGCCCAGGGAGGTGGTGGAGTCCCCCAGCCTGGATGTGTCCAAGGGTGGTTTGGATGTGGTGCTTGAGGCTATGGTTGAAGGGTTACAGGTTGGGTTTGGTGGCCCTGAGGGGCTTTGCCAACCTGCATGGTTCTCTGATTCTGTGATTTTTCCTTTCCCTGCCTCTCAGCACAGGTGCTCAGGAGGGGATGGCTGCACAGGGAGCTGTGCCCATGCTCTCCTGTATTTCTTTCTGTGCACACCCAAAGACCCTGCTGGGCTCTGGATGGTTTGTTGGTCATATTTCTGCATGTTAATTTAGCAAGCCCAGACCACAAAGGCCCTGGAATAGGTGGAGGCAGAATACACCCAAAGGGAGCTGTGAGCATGCAGAATCCTGGCAGAGAGGAAAAGGAAAAGGGGGGGGGGGGGGGGGAGGAAAGATAAAAAAAAGGCTCCAGCCACAGCTCCTCTCTACTAGCAGCAGAGCAGATGGTGAGGGTTAGCAGACAGCAGCTCCTTCAGGCTTAGCATGAGCCAAGAAACAATAAAAGGAAGAGGGGAAAAGAAGACAGAAAAGGGAATTTAAACAGCTTGTCCTGTCACCCTCCTGTTCCTGCCACCTCAGCAGGGAATTAATCACAGGAGATCACCTGGGGAGAAGGCAGCCCTGAGGGTGCCATGTCAGAAAGGCTCTGCCCTGGGGACACACAGCAAAGCTCAGGGGATGGGGAGCAGAGCAGCACTGCCTGTGCTGGGAGTGGGGAGGACACAGCTCCTGTGGCCAAAACCCAGGCTCAGATCTGCCCCAGCCATGTGAGAAGGGGGAGAAGATGCAAGGCTAACTTTGGTCCCTCTAAAAGTGTCTGGGGGAGGTTGCTCTGTGCGCAGGCTGCAGGGCTGAAGCAGGGAAGGCAGGAGAGGGCTCGATGGAGCCCTGAGTTAGCAGCAGCTTGGGGTGACAAAGAAGCTAATGGACCCTCCTCCTGATTGCAGATCTGCAGCCAAGATGGGTCCAGAGGAGCCCATGTTTCTTCACGGGGAGCTGGATGGCCCTAGAGAGAGATGGAGGATGTGGATGGACCTCACCCATAAACACAGGGGAAGAAGCTCCCCATTAGAGTCAAACCCACTGAGGCATCATCAATCACCTGAAACTCGATGGTTGGGTCCCTTCCAACCCTTAACATCCTCTGAAACATGCATAACTCTCCCTTACCTATCACCACTGCTGGGGCACTAATGAACACCTAACAACCCTGCCCAGGCACAGCTGCAGGGGGAGCAGAGTGCTGCTGGTGTCTGGAGCAAGCTGCAGCCCCTGCATGGGGCACTGCAGAAAGCTGGAGCTGGTCCTCTGCTCTTCAGTTGGGAGCAGACATAGAATGGTTTAGGTTGGAAGGGAGCTCAAAGCTCAGCCAGTTCCAACCCCCCTGTGCCACAGGCAGGGACACCTCCCACTAGAACAGGTCACTCAAGGACTCATCCAGCCTGGTCCTGAACACCTCCAGGGAGTCAAAGGGATCAAAGATCCCATTCTGTGCTTCTGTGCTCCACAACCTCCCTGTGCAACCTGTGCCAGTGTCTCACCACTCTCACTGCAAACAACTTCCTCCTAACATCCCATTTACATCTCCCCTCTGCCAGTTCAAATCCATTCCTCCTCCTCCTGCCGTGGGACTCTGTGGCCCAGGTGAAGGGCTGGATCTGGGGGATCTGCTTTGTGGTGCTCAAGCACTTCCATGCTCTGATGGCAGAACCTAGCAAGACTAAGAGACTTGCCTGGGCTATTGGCATTTTCCTCTTTCATTTGCTGGCTCTACCCAGCCCTACCACAAAACCCAAGCTGGCTTGCAGTTAGATTGCACAGAATTGGGCCTCTGATGAGAGAGAGGCAGCAGAAAGAGCAGAGCAAAACAAATGAAGGGAAGGCACCAAGGCAATAAAAGGGCAGGTTAAGGTGGCTGCGTCCCCAGCTGGAGCGCTTAGTGTTGGTGTCTGTGCCAGAAGAAACAGAAGCCAAGACAAAAAAAAAAAACAAAAATACCCAAACAAACAAAAAAATAGGGAAAGGAAAGGGAGCTAAGCAGAAAAGGGAGATTAATCTTCAAGTAAGTGAGAACAGGTGCTTCATTTGGGCACTTGGATGGGAATGTGCTGCAGTTGGCTGCTCCATCGCCAGGGGAATTGGGTAAGTGAGGCTGGAGCACTGATGACAGAGCTCCAAGGATGGAAAACCTGTGCAAATGAACTCCCTTCCACCAGGCTGTGCTTTATTAAAAAAGCACAAGTTGTCAAGGCAATGCCTTGAAGGTCACTGCTGCAGCAGCCTGGGAGACAAAACTAAACCCTGAACCTCCTAAATGCCTCCTGGAAGTAACAGGACTTGAGCTGCAAGCCTCTGTTTTTCCTTTCTGCTGACAGCAGGCTGCTGCCTGCCTGCCTCCTGTGATCAAAACCTGCCTGCTCAGGTACCCAGCCCAAGACAAAGGGAGAAGGAAAGGTCCATATGGCTTCTGCACCCAGCAGAGGACAGCAAGCCCCTGGCTGGCTCAGCTCTGGGGTCATGGCACAGCAGCAGGGCAGCTGGGCCACTGCTGGAGGTGGTGTAAGGAGCCACCCAGGCAGGACCACTGGTGGAGGTGATGTAAGAAGCCACCCAGGCAGGACAGCAGGACCACTGCTGGAGGTGGTGTAAGGAGCTGCTGGCGCAGCCCAACACCAGATTGCTTCCTGTGCTCCACGTGTGAGGGAGAAGCAGAACAGGAGCTACATCTCCCAGATGGGTCTCCAGAAGCAATTCCAAGTGGCATCCCTGTCTTTCAGCTAGCAGGTATAGGTAGAAGCTGACCCATGTGGGCTGTTGTATGGGGCTGGAGGCTCTGTGCAGAGGGAGCAGGGCAGAGCAGCAGCTGTGACCCCTCTGTGCCACAGCTGACTGCTGCTGCTGCAAAGTTATGGTGTCCTGACTCCATTCACCGTGGGAAGAGGTTTCAGAAAAGAGTTAAGAGCATCATGTCAAATATAATTAAGAGACAATAAGAGCCTATTAGTTCCAGTGCCTAATTTTAAACCTCAGACTGTCTAAAAACCCTCAGGCTGCTTTCAGAAGCGCTGTCAGCTCCTCCGGGCATAAATAAGAAGCACAGAGAATGGATAATCTTTGCCTGTCTTAGGGCCAAATACCATCTTCCAGAAGAGGTAGAATTCCCATTTCATCATTGACTCGTTGAGGTTTTCCTTTCTGGCTAAATGTGAAGGTTTTCCCCTGGGATGAGCAGGCTGGCACCAGGACTTAGCTGCTTTGAGTTTGAGCCATTGCAGTTCCTCTGACAAGGCAGAGACATGGGGGAGAAGCAGCAGCCTCTGGGCAGCCCAACCAACACACTGCTCCCTCACCCCACATCTGGCCAGTCACAGACAGGTTGGACGAGAGCTCCAAGCTCATCCAGCCCAACCTATCCCCCAGCCCTGTCCAATCAACCAGCCCATGGCACTCAGTGCCCATCCAGGCTTTGCTTCAAACACCTCCAGGGATGGGGACTCCACCACCTCCCCTGCAGCCCATTCCAATGCCAATCACTCTCTCTGCCAACAACTTCCTCCTAACATCCAGCCTCAACCTGCCCTGCCACAGCTTCAGCCTCTGTCCCCTCCTTCTGTCCCTGGCTGCCTGGCAGCAGAGCCCAACCCCAGCTGGCCACAACCTCCCTCCAGACAGCTGCAGAGAGCAATGAGCTCTGCCCTGAGCCTCCTCTTCTGCAGGCTGCACACCCCCAGCTCCCTCAGCCTCTCCTCTTGGGGCTGTGCTCCAGGCCCCTCCCCAGCCTTGCTACCCTTCTCTGGGCACCTTCCAGCACCTCAGCATCTCTCTTGAGTTGAGGAGCCCAGAACTGGGCACAGTCCTTTCTTCCAGGCATCCTCCCCCATGCACTCCTGTATCCAAGCTTCCTGCACTCATCTCCACTCCTGCTTTCTGCATTCACAGTCTCTGGGGTGAAACAGACCCTGGGCAATTTGCAAGGTCATCTATGGAACCAAAACTATTTAGTTGTGTGGGCATGAGCTGGTGGAGAGGCTTTTAGTGTCTGCAAGTCTTGAGTTACTGCTACCCACATGTGAGCAACACCTCTGGATTCTGGAGCACTGTTTGGGTAACTGTAAACTGCTACACAAAATCCTCCCCCCCACCCCAGCTCCAGCTGAGTGTTGGATGTATGAATGATGCATCAAAAGTAACCCCCAGACTGAGCCAGGGTAGCTTCCACTAATGAAGTCCCTGAAGAGATGCAGCACAGACCTGAGAGACTCTGATGGCTTGGCTATATCAAGGGATAGCTAAAACAGCATGAGAGGGGAGATCTTGCTAGTAAAACTCACCAGAGCAGCAACACAAACATCAAAGAGCTTCAACTCTTAACTGCTATAAAATATTCTTCTGTTTGGGCTGATAAGAAAGTAGGGTAGTGCCCTAGATGCATAGCTATGAGGAGCAGAGTGGCTCCTGCATGCTGCTGCTGGCTTGCTATACAGTGACAAACCTTTGTGGGATGGATTAGTTGCTGCCTCATAAACATTTATCACCCTGGAGTTCACAGCTCCACGGGGTAGGGTCACAGCAGAGAGTGTGCAGCAGATCAAGGGAGGTTCTCCTCCTCCTCTACTCTGCCCTGGTGAGACCTCATCTTGAGCACTGCCTTCAGTTTGGGGCTCCCCAGTGGCAGAGGGACAGGGAGCTGCTGGAGAGGGTCCAGGGGAGGGCTGTGAGGATGCTGAGGGGACTGCAGCACTGCCTGGGGAGGAGAGGCTGAGGGACCTGGGGCTGCTTAGCCTAGAGTCTGACCCCCAGCCCTCAGAGATTTACAAACACTGATTCAATCCCCTCTCAGTCTTCATTTCTCCAGACTCAGCAGCCCCAGGTCCCTCAGCCTCTCCTCCCCTGCACACTTAAAGCTCCTTCCTGACCACACAACCCCACTAATAGTCAAACCAGAATTGGTGAACCTCCTTTCCCCACATCACTGATCACAGAACCCTAGAATCAGTCAGAGTTGGAAGGGATCACAGTGAGTGGTTCACAGAGACCAACCCAGCAAGGAAGGGATGCCCTTGTTAAATCTTTGCACATCTTCTTCATTCAGCCCCCTTCCACCCCTAAGGCAACATCTTTATTGTGGTCTGTGCTCCTCCAGGAGCCCACACATCATTATGGTTGTTTACATACCATCACCAGCAATAATAATAATAACAGCTGAGTAATAATTCTTCATTTGGGTGTGATGAACGCCTGCACCTCTCAGTTAAAGAAATAGATGCATGGGGCAAGGGAAAATACATCACTGCTGCCAGCAAATGAGGCAGAGTGCAAGAGATTGAAATAGCTGACTTGTGGAGAAGCAACTTGGGAAGGAAGCCCTAAGCCAGCAGGCACAAGGCTCACGTGTGGAGCACGGGAGAAATTAATAGGAAAAAGAGCTAATTAAGAGAGATAGAGGAGGTGATTCTCCCCCTGTGCTGTGCTCTGCTGAGACCCCACCTGCAGTACTGCATCCAGTGCTGGAGCTCCTGGGACAAGAGGGATGTGGAGATGCTGGAGGTGTGCAGAGAAGGGCCCCGAGGATGCTCAGAGGGCTGCAGCAGCTCTGCTGTGAGCACAG
>VWZI01015511.1:192551-202851 GCA_013396835.1 Psilopogon haemacephalus
TGTGCTCCACAACCTCCCTGGAAGTGTTGAGGACCAGGCTGGATGAGGTCTTGAGCAACCTGTTCTAGTGGGAGGAGTCCCTGCCTATGGCACAGGGGGGCTGGAACTGGCTGAGCTTTGAGCTCCCTTCCAACCTAAACCATTCTATGATCTTCCAAGGTCCCTTTCCATCCCCTGACATTCTATGATTCTATGTGCCCTGTGGCCCCATCCATGGAGGTACTCAAGAAGAGGCTTGACAGGGCTCTGGGCAGCCTGATCTAGTTGAGGATCATAGAATCCACAACCTCCCTGGGCAAACCTGTGCCAGTGTCTCACCACCTTCACTGCAGACAACTTCCTCCTAACATCCACTTTCAATCTCCCCTCTGCCTCTTCAAACCCATTCCTCCTCATCCTGTCATCACCAGACCTTGTCAATAGTCCCACCCCAGCCCTCCTGTAGCCCCCTGGAAGACTCCTATAAGGTCTCCTGGAAGCCCCTTTGCAGTGCCTGCAGGCATGGCACCTCCCAAGGCTCAGAGCCTGAGTAGCTGGCAGCAGACAGAAGAAAGGTCCTGTTCAATCAGCTCCTCTGCACCACACTGTGCTGGGGCCAGGGATGCTGTGTCCTCCTCGGGTGGAGGGGGTTGGCAGCTGGGGGGTTCCCAGGGCTCCTCCATGCTCAGCAGGACCAGGGCAAGCACCTTTGGGCTCCTTGGTGTTCTAAGACAACAGCACCTGTCCAGTCTCCTGCCGTTTGCTTTGGGTTTTGAGTTGGTTGTTTAAAAAAATTGAAGCAATTTGGTAGAATCTGCTGAATGCTGAACCTGTTCTGCCTGTGGATTCCAGTCTGTAGCTTGTGAGAGCTCATTTGTCCTCCTGCAAGTTATTGTATCCTACTCTTAACAGCTGAAAGATGGTCTGGAGGGGGGGAACAGTTTACCCTTTGCCAGTGGCTCCTCAGGCATATCAGCAGTTCAGCTGTGCATGAGGAGCTGCAGCGAGTGGGACACTTCTCCCACTGACCCACTCCATCATCCTGATGCAGGCTGGCTAAGGTGCTTGGAGATTGATGCAGACAGAGGGAAACACACTGCAGGGGCTCTGCCTCAGCCATTCCTTGTGCTGTAAGGAGTGTGTAGGAGCAGCAGTGAGGGTGACAGGCTGGGATTGAGGAGAGCTCTGCTCCATTCCCTGCCTCACCAGCTGTGACACTGCCCCTCTGTGCCACAGCTCCCAGCCCAGCTGATGGCACAAGTGGACTTTCCCCACCCCATGGGGCTCCTGGGAGGATAAATGCCCTCTGAGCTCTGAAGTCTTCAGTTAAGCTGGCAGTGAGCTCACAAGGAGGATCACAGGCTCACAGGGGTTGGAAGAGACCTCTCGAGAGCTGCTGGCTGCATTAAGAGCAGGGCAAGGGAGGGGATTGTGCCCCTTGGCTCTGCTCTCCTCACACCCCACCTGCAGCACTGTCTGCAGCTCTGCAGCCCCCAGCACAAGCAGCACATGCAAGGGTTGGAGCCAGTGCAGAGGAGGCCACCAAGATGCAGCTGAGAGGGCTGCAGCAGCTCTGCTCTGAGCACAGGCACAGAGAGTTGGGGCTCTGCAGCCTGCAGAAGAGAAGGCTGCCAGGAGACCTTGGAGTGGNGGGCTGGGGATGAGAGGATGAGGAGGAGGAATGGGTTTGAAGTGTCAGAGGGGAGATTGAAAGTGGATGTTAGGAGGAAGATTTTTGCAGTGAGGGTGGTGAGACACTGGCACAGGTTGCCCAGGGAGGTTGTGGCTGCTCCCTCTCTGGAGGTATTGAGGACCAGGTTGGATGAGGCCTTGAGTGACCTGTTCTAATGGGAGGTGTCCCTACCCGTGGCACAGGGGGGTTGGAATTCACTCAGCTTTGAAGTCCCTTCTGACCTAAACCATTCTATGGTTCTATGATCTTGCAGTCCACCCTCCCTGCCACAGCAGGACCATCCAAGCTAGCTCAGGTTGCACAGCAAAACATCCAGACAGGCCTGGAAAGGCTCCAGAGAAGGAGACTCCATAACCCCTCTGGGCAGCCTGTGCCACTGCTCTGGGACCCACACAGGCAAGAAGTTGCCTCTTGTGTTGAGCTGCAACCTCCTGTGCTGCAGCTTCCATCCCTTGTCCTGTTCTAGGGTGCGAGTGAGCAGAGGCTGTCCCTGGCCCTCAGCCCTCAGCTATTGATAGACATTGCTCAGATCTCCTCTCAGCCTTCTCTTCTGCAGCCTAAGCAGCCCCAGGTCCCTCAGCCTCTCCTCCCCAGGCAGTGCTGCAGTCCCTGCAGCATCCTTGGAGCCCTCCTTTGGACTCTCTCCAGTAGATGCCTGCCCCTCTTGAACTGGGGAGCCCAGAGCTGGATGCAATATTCCATGCATCTCACCAGCTCACTGATCCATCCTTCAGGATGTCTCCTGGCCCTGAAACACCCCCCCACCCCCCCACCCTCCCCCAAGAGCTTTGTCCTGGGCTGCCTGTCAGAGTAAATCATTCTGCCATTTGACAGAGCCCCTGCCCCTGGCAGCTCCTGCAGTGTCTCCTCCTTGCTGCTCAGCTAACAGCAGCTGCACAGGGTTGGTTGTCACAAGGCCTCCTGCAGCTGGGAGCTTGCAGGCTCAGACTTTGCTTCCTGTCTCTGGAGATGTCTTTCTTGAGCTGTAGAGATTGGCCAACTGCAGTGCTGGAGAGGTCGTGTTAGTACCAGCACTGCTGAGCATTCTGGCTGCTTGCCCTCTGCCTTGCCTCTAGTCCCAGCTGAAAGCAAGCAGCAGAAGGGCAAACTGAACGAGAGTGACTGCTGTTAATGAACAGAGAGAGGGGGAAAGCTTCCTCCACACTTCTCTGGCTCAGCTGTGTGACCATCTCGAGCTTCTTGAACAAGTTTCTCTCTTCCTTCTCCATCTGAGCCCATCCAAGCCCTGAGACAGGGCCCAGGTAAGCTTCACCAAGAGTCAGTTCTCCCCAGGCCCATAATTAGGCTCTTTGGAGACCTGGAGAACTGCCACTCCACTTGAAACCTGTCATGGTTAATTTCCAGGCTGGAGGAATTAAATTTCACAAGAGACATCATTCCTGCTTATTACCCTAGCTCCAGCCTTTTGCACCTGCCTACAGCCTCCAGAAGCTGCATCCCTCCCTCCTGCAGCTACCTGAGCATCAGAATGCCAATGAGGGCTGAGCAGGATGCCTGAGCCATGACTTACTCCCTCTCACTTAACAGTGAGTAGGTGCTGGTCCCACAGCCTCACTGTGCTCGTTGTTGAGATCCCTTCCAACCCAAACCATTCCATGATGCTATGATTCTGTGATGGGATGCTCTGATCCAGGCACTCCTCTTTGAGCAGCCTGTGGAGCATTTGTTGTTTTTTTGTTGGTTTTTTTTTTTTTTTATGTGCATGCTTAATTGAAAGAGCCTTATTTATAGTGGGGAAGATTCTTTCCTGTTAGAGGTAATTCTGAGAGAGGCTAATAAATGTTCTCACTTCCCTTTGCTCCAGCTAATGGTCTGGAAAACAAATCTACTGCCAGCCCCCAGGAACTCTATCTTGCTGCCTCGGATTACACTGGACAAAAGTTGTATTTCACCTTCCACTTATTTATCCTTTGCATCCTTCCAGTGGCTGAAGTTCCTACCATGGTGCAGCAGGCAGAAATGCAGCGGGCTTGGAGCTGGCAGTTCAAGTCATAGACTTCAATAGAGCCACAGAGGCAAAGAAGCATCAGGAGGTAATTAGACCAAATCATAGAATCTTAGAATCAGTCAGAGCTGGAAGGGACCACAAGGATCAGCCAGTCCCAACCCCCCTGCCATGCCCAGGGACACCCTACCCTAGAGCAGGCTGCCCACAGCCTCTGCCAGCCTGGCCAAAAACACCTCCAGGGATCTGGCCCCAAACACCTCCCTGCAGGGGCAACCCATTCCAGCCTCTCACCACTCTCATGCTCAACAACTTCCTCCTCACCTCCAGCCTCAATCTCCCCACCTCCAGCTTTGCTCCATCCCCCGAGTCCTCTCACTCCCTGATAGCCTAAAAAAGTCCCTCCCCAGCTTTTTTTTGTAGCCCCTTTCAGATCCTGGAAGGCCACAAGAAGGTCACCTGGGCTGCCCAGGGAGGTGGTGCAGTCCCCATCCCTGGAGGTGTTGAAGCAAAGCCTGGATGGGCACTGCCATGGGCTAGGGGATAGGTTGGGCTGGACGAGCTTGGAGCTCTCTTCCAACCTGCCTGATTCTGTGTTTCTCTGACTCCCTTTGAATCTAACCTATGATTCTACAGCCTCCCAAAGACTTGGGAAGGGAAACAACACCAGGAATGAACCTTTCCCATTTCACAGCTGACAGAAGAGACATTTGCTAGTGGCAGGGTAATAACAAGCAGAACAATTCAGATTAGAAGTCCACAAATCCACCTGACTAATGCAGCTCAGGCCAGCAGCAGCAGATAATGAAAGGTATTATATGAAATACAGCCCTTGCTTTAGGAATTAATGCTTGTCTTTATCTGCTCTAAATTCTTTCTGGGAGTGCTATAAATGCTTTGCCCTCTCCAGAGCCTTTCCAGGGCTGCTGCATGGAGTGGGTAATGTGCTGGTACTGAAGACTCCCTGCAATGTTACACTTCAAAGGGTGAGTCCTCCACTCTCATCTGCTAATGCCTGATGCTGCTGGATGGGAGACTGTGCCAGGAGCTGGGATGTGAGGCCACCAGCAGAAGCCTGCTGGCCATTTGGCTCCCTGAGTGCTGCCACTGCTTGTCCAGGGAGATGCTCAGGACAGGCTGTGATGGTTCAGGAGTCACCTGCATCCCCCCAACACGTTTGACATCATCCAGACCAGGCTCAGTCAGCTGGAAGTCAAGGAATGGAGCTTTATATTCACAGCTCAGCACAATGTACAAGCAGAGACTGACAATATATGACAGATATTTACAGCTAGGTACAAGTCGAAGGTAACACAGAAAGACCACAGCCCTCCCAGAGAGCAGAGTCCCCAGGAGGGGCTCCCAACCACCCTTCCACCTTCCCCCTACCCACCAATCTTATCCCAGGATCTACCTTACCTGTAAGGTGGATTATCAGAATCGATTATTTGGGTTAGACAGATCCAGCTAGTAGCCAAGGAGAGGAAGAAAGACCAACAGCCCAGAGCCCAGCCCAGAGCCACTCTGTCCTATCTGTGTTTGGGTTCTTCTCTTTGGACATCTCAGCAAACCTCTGAGTGCAGCAGACATCAGCAGTGTTTTTCCTTCCACATCCTATAACCTGATTTCTCTCATTAAAATCTTCCAATTAGCCTCAAACCAGCACACAGGGCTTGAGAAATTCTCCTTGAGAGCGGTTTCAGCAGAGCTGTCCCTGCCATGGGGCAGCCAGAAGGCTCAGTGGCCTCTGGAGGGGCTCATCCTCCTTCCCATCACTCTCCTTTTCCTCCCTGCCATGGCACTTTCTGCTTTCCATGTCAGTTGTTGTAGGCAAGTTCCTGACCCTGCAGAGCCTCTGGGCTACAAGAGTGGTTCTGCATCCCTTCAGACCAGGCAGACAGAGGCTTCATCTTGCCCTGGAGAAGAACTTGTCCCCTTCATGGCAGAGAGGAAGTGGTGTAAGCTGAGGGGGGTGAGACAAATCACATCTTTCCCTCTGTTTAAAAACTGATGAGGAATTCCCCTGCTATCTCATTAACAGCTACGAGCTGATATCATCACCTGCCACGGGAGAAGAGGAGGAGGACTGGGAAGTGATCCCCTGGGGAGCACAGCAGGAGAACCTGCAGCCCAGGAGCTGTCAGCTTAGGCAGGAAAAGTTTCTTTCCTTTCCCACGAATTTCAGCTAAATGAACTCCTTGGTGAGAGCCCTTTGCAGGTCTTGCAGAGGTACTGAGCTCAGCCCTCAGCCGTATTGAAGCTCCTTCTAGAAGGCAGAGTGCTGCTCCTGGAGGTGCTGCAGACACTTTCCCCAGGCAGCTGCTGCTTCTCCCTGGCCTCTGCAAAGAGCTCACTGCAGCTCCTCCCTGGGAGTTGCGAGAGGACAAAATGTGGCTGGCTGGAGAACATCCATCCCACAGCAAAGGGAGCTGAATGCTCACTGAGAGCCACCCACCAGGTTCTCCCTTTTGGACACGAATTGATGTGTTCTTTCCCCTGTCCAGGACCAGCATGGCAGGCACCTTGCTCTCTCCAGGCTGCACATCCCACCCAGGAGGGGTCTGCAGCACCTCCATCATGATCTTTCTCCATCCTCTTGCACCCACCTCCATCCTAAGTGGCTGTACACAGACTTTGTATTTTGGTTTCCCTTCCCTATATATATATATATTTTTTGGTAGCTCCCCTTACCTAAAACACCTTTTTATTTGTTCTTAAAATTTTCTACTAACTTCCAAGTGGGATGGAGGCAGTTCTTTGGGAAGCTAGCTAAAACCAGCACAAGGACAACACCCAGAAAATGTCCACAGTGGAATAGGCAAGGATGAGATCTCTGCAAGGAATGAAGAAGACAAACCCCACTGAGGCACTGGGGACAGTGCAGGCTCGGGGGGAGGGATGTTTGGCTCTCCATCAACACCTGGGAGGATTCATTTGCTCAAAAGCCTTTTCTCCTGTGTCCTGGAGGTGCTTTCAAATGCCTGCAGGAGCCCAGCCAAATCCCACCTTCACCCTCCCCCAGCCTCATCCTTTCCCTCTGGGCTGCCTTTCCTCTGAAGGAATGCAAAGAGGGAGGGGGGAAGCTGCTCCTGCTGCCGCTGAAGGTCACAGAAATGAGGGGTTTGTGCCAGCTCCCTGCTGCGGTCCCCGAGCACAGGCTCCGGCAGCACCTCCCACTTGCTGTGCCCCCTGGCAAGATGTGTGTGTGGCTGTCAGCACTTCTGCACAAGGGTGTTTGTGTTTGCACGTTTGACCAGGCTGCTGGAGCATCCAAGGCTCAGCAGGTGGGAGAAGGAATGAGGAAAGGGGAAAAAGATGCAGAGAGCTCAGCACAGTGAATCTTTCCTCTGACGTTCTTTGGGCCAGAGCATGGCTTCAGGGAATAGCTCTGGTGGCCTGGCACAGAGGGGCTTAAACCAGCCACAGAGGGGACACAGCCAGCTGGTACCCCACTGGGGAAGCAGCTCTGCCTGTGCTTTGCAGGGGCATGCACACAGTGATCATAGAATCAGCCAGCTTGGAAGAGACCTCCAAGCTCATCCGACCCAACCTATCCCCCAGCCCCAGCCAATCAACCAGAACATGTGATCAAAGATCATCCAGTCTGGTCCTCAACACCTCCAGGGAGGTTGTGGAGCACAGAAGCACCCAGTGTGATCTTGGATCCCATTCAGTGATTCTGCACTCCACAACCTCCCTGGGCAACCTGTGCCAGTGTCTCACCACCCTCACTGCAAACAACTTTCTCTTAACATCCAGTTTCAATCTCCCCTCTGCCAGCTTAAATCCATTGCTCCTTGTCCTATCATCACAAGAACTTGTCAATAGTCCCTCCCCAGCCTTCCTGTAGGCCCCTTTCAGATCCTGGAAGGCCACTCCAAGGTGTCCTGGAAGCCTTCTCTTCTGCAGGCTGCAGAGCCCCAACTCTCTAGCCAAAGAAATGGAGTCCTTCTATTTCAGATCCCAGGCTTCAGATGGGTCTCATCATTCTCTCTAGGGAAACAGCCTGGAACCAGCTGTGGTGAAGTGAGAGCATCCCCACCCCTGAGCCTGCTCTGGTGCAGTGAGGCACCCCATGGTGTGCTTACAGCAAAGGGCTGGCTGGGGCTGTGCCATTCAGCTGGGCAGCAGAGGTACCCCACAGCTTGCAGCGTGGTTTGCATGGCAGCTAAAGCATGCAGAGTGGCTGAGGCTGCTCGGATCCCCACACGTGGAGTGAAGAGCTCAGAGAGCAGTGCAGGACACTCATCTCCTTCCACACCAGGAGTTTGGGAGAGCTTGGAAAACTCCAGCATGTGTGAGGAGCTCAGAGAGCAGTGCAGGACACTCATCTCTTTCCACATCAGGAGTTTGGGAGAGCTTGGAAAATTCCAGCAGGTCCTGCAGTTCCAAGACTCTTCTACTTTGGGCCATGGTGACCTCCTCTCTCTGGCTCTTAGGACTGACACAAGTCAGCTGCCACCCATGGAAATGCCTTGTGCAGCCCCCAGGCTGGGCACTGCCACCCTTCTCCTCCCAGAGCATTCTCAGTGTCTCTGCTGCCCACTAGCACACGTCCACAGCTCTCTGGCTCTGTCCCAGTCACAATTCCAAACGTGCCCATGGGAAGGGCATTTCTTGCTTCCCCAAAGGACTTAGCTCATGCAGGCTTTCACATGCAACCACTGCCTTGGAGGCACTTGGAGAGTGATGCTTTACAGTACTGAGGAGGGAAAAAAACCAGTGCCAGAGGATGAAAACAAGCTCCAGCAGCTGGGCAGATTTCTATACCCTGACTTCAGCACCTGCCATGTGGCAGTGACACTGCAAAAGCAGCTCGGTAGAGCTGGCTGCTCCTGACAGTTCATCGAGTGCCCTTTGCCTGCCTGCTGAGAGGCAGCAGTGCCCTGACAGACGTCAGCCTGGATGTCCTCAGCCAGACTGCAGGCTGCCCACGAGTTGGAGCTGGTTCCTCATTGCCCCTAACGGCTGATGTGCCATAATTTCAGGGGCAGCTGCACATGATGCCCATCAGCAGGCCATCAGGCAGCTCATATTTCTCTTCCAACACACAATCCTCCATGCAGGATGGCAATTTTCTCTGGCTGGGGCCAGAAGCCCCCTCCTCCCCCCCCCGGTCCTTTGGTTATTGCCTTCATCAAGCTTGAAAGGACTCCTCAGCACATCCTACACCAGCTAGAACCAACTGCCAGGGAAATTAAGCTCTTGTGCCACGTGGAGCAGAGTTACACCAGCCCTGCAGAGCTCTCTGCCAGAGCACAGCCCTAAAAAGCACCACCTGAAGCTGCCTGCTCTGGGAGGCTGGGGGTGCAGAGGGGTGCACTGCAGACCAGCAGCCCCCACCCCAGGCAGATTGCTCCCAGTCTCTACAGCCTGCACCACTGCTTGAGTCCTCAGCATGGATTTACCAAGGGGAACTCAGGCCTGACTAACCTGGTTAGCCAGAGCTGAATGGGTAGATGCAAGGAGAGCAGGGGATGTAGTCTGCCTTGGCCTTAGCAAGGACTTTGACACCAGGACAAGACCCCCCTGCAGCCTTCCTGCACGATCCCTTCAGGCACTGGCCCCTGCAGTCTTCTCTTCTCCAGGCTGCACACCCCCAGCCCCCTCAGCCTGTGCTCACAGCAGAGCTGCTCCAGCCCTTGGAGCATCTTTGTGGCCTCCCTCCAGCAGCTCTGTGCCCTTCTGATGCTGGGGACACCAGCAGTAGAGGCAGGACTGGAGGTGCCTCAGCTCCAAGCCATTCCCCTTTGCCCTTCTCTGCTCCAGGGCATTCAGGCCACTGTGTCTGGGCAGGAAAGAGGTCAGTTAGCAACAAACCCCCAAAACCTCTGGATTTGCTCTGGCTGTGGTGAGCTCCTCAATGAGAGCTGTGCAGACACACAACAGTGTCCTGCCTGGGCAGTTCAGTACAACACAGCTGAGCAGGCTCACCTGGGGCTGCTCTGCACTGCCCAGCTGCACTCCCAGCCCTGAGCCCAGCACAGGAGGCTGAGGCAGCACAGCAGCAGCTGCCAGGCTCAGTGACTCTGCTGTGCAGCCCCTGGCTGCTCCCTGGGCCTCTTTCCTGCTGCCAGCTCCCCTCGAGCAGCTGCACAGGCTGCATTTATCAGGCTGCATGAGCTATGGCACCCCAGAAATTGGTCTGAGGACGCCAGACTATTTACTGCCACCACGCCAGGATAATTCAGGTGTTTGTTCCCCACCCCGAATAAATCCAAGGCCCAAACCCTCCCGGGTGAAGCTGTGGTGATTTAAAGCTGGCCATAAATCTGCTGACCCTCAGGAAACCAGAACTGGGGAGTTTCCTTCTTTTCTTTCCCTTTCTATTTTTTTTTTTCCTTTATTTTTTTCCCCCATCTTTCCCCCCCTTTTTTTTTTCCTTCTATGTTTTTCCTTCTTTTCTTTTTCTCTTTTTTTTTCTTGTTCTTTTTTCTTTTCTTTTCCTTTCTCTTTTTTTTTTCTTTTCTTTTACCCTTCTTTTTTTCCATTATTTTTCCCTTCTTTTTTTTTCCTTCTTTTTTCACCTTCTTTTTCCTTTTCTTTTTTCTTCTATTTCCCTTTCTTTTTTCCCTTCTTCCCCCCCCTTTTTTTCCCTTCTTTGTTTTTCCTTCTTACTTTTTCCCTTCTTTTTTCTTTTCTTTTCCCCCTTCTTTTTCTTT
>VWZI01015511.1:212053-262690 GCA_013396835.1 Psilopogon haemacephalus
TCTGCCTGTGCAGCTCTCTCTGGATGGGTGCAGGACTCTGCACTTGCTGAGCCTCCTTTGGTTCCTCTGTGCCCAGTTCTGCCTGTGCAGCTCTCTCTGGATGCCCTCACAGCCTGCAGCTGGCTCAGCCAAGCCTCCCAGTTTGGTTCCACCAGCAAAGCTGCTGAGCAGCCTCTGTCTGTCTGTGCCCTCAGCAATGGCACTGATGAAGATGTTGAATAGGACTGGACCCAGCACTGATCCCTGGGGGACTCCACTGGTCAGAGCTCTCCAGCTGACCCTGGCACCATTGGGCACCACTCTCCAAGCTCTGTCCTGTACCCAGCTCCTAAAGCACCTCCCTGCCTGCTCTGCCCTCCCACGCTAAGGTCGGGGCAGACTCCATCCACTGCTCTCCCTGCATCTGCCCATTCAGTTGTGGCATCACAGAATGCTATCAGCTTGGTCAAGCCTCAGTCCCCCTTGGTAAATCCATGCTGACTGCTCCTGATAACCTTCTTGTCAGAGAATGAGAGAACCATAGAATGGGTTAGGTTGGAAGGGAGCTCAAAGCTCAGCCAGTTCCAGCCCTCCTGTGCCATAGGCAGGGACACCTCTCACTAGAACAGGTCACTCAAGGACTCATCCAACCTGGCCTTGAACACCTCCAGGGAGGGAGCAGACACAACCTCCCTGGGCAAACCTGTGGGGTTTGCACCCTCACTGCAAAAATCTTCCTCCTAACATCCAGCTTCAATCTCCCCTCTGCCTCTTCAAACCCATTCCTCCTCCTCCTGTCATCCCCAGACCTTGTCAATAGTCCCTCCCCAGCCCTCCTGCAGCCCCCTTCAGATCCTGCAAGGCCACTCCAAGGTCTCCTGGCAGCCTTCTCCTCTGCAGGCTGCAGAGCCCCAACTCTCTGTGCCTGTGCTCACAGCAGAGCTGCTGCAGCCCTCTCAGCACCTTGGTGGCCTCCTCTGCACTGGCTCAAACACTTCCATGTGCTGCTTGTGTTCTTCTCTTCCAAGTGCCTCGAGGTGCCCTCCAGAAGGAGCTGCTCACACAGGCACTTGTGGGCAGATGCCAGGGCTGAGCTCAGAGGGGCTGGCACCAGCAGGGTCTGGGCAATGTATGGGCAGCAGCAGAAGGAGCTGCCCTTCGTCCCCAGCCCTGAGTGTCTCTGCTGATCACCTTCACCCTTCCCATCTGACAGATGGGAGAACCATCCAGTTCCTGCCTTTCAGCTCACATCTCCAAGCTGTATTTTTCCTAGTGAGTGTGTGAATTCCAAAGCCTGATTCGTGCTTGAGTGATGCTTGCTGCCTTCTGCTGTCAGGGGAGCTCTGGGGAGCAGTAAGAGCAAGGTCAAACATCTTCTCAGCCTGAAGGTGACCCTTCAGGCCACCTGAGGTCCTCGGGAAGCCCCTGCACTGCATCAACAGCTGAGTTGAAGGTGTTATGAACCCCTGGGTTTTCCTGAGCACAGGAATGTGTTGCAAGCAGAGGGAGCCTCACCTCTTTAAATGATCAAAGCTGGGCACACACAACTGTAGCAAATGATCTGAAGTGTGAGTGGGAATTGGGAGTCTTTGTCCTTCTTTTTCAGGGGGAAAAGAAGAAAGAGGAAAAAGAAAAAAAAAAAAAAAAAAAAAAAAAAAAAAAAAAGAAGAGAGAGGCAAGGGAGTGAGAGAGGGGCAGGGCCCCGAGGATGCTCAGAGGGCTGCAGCAGCTCTGCTGTGAGCACAGCCTGAAAGAGTTGGGGCTGTGCAGGCTGCAGAAGAGGAGGCTCCCAGGGGACCTTCTGGTGGCCTTCCTGCATCTGAAGGGGGCTACAGAAAAGCTGGGGAGGGACTTTAGAGGCTGTGAGGGAGTGCCAGGAATGGGGGGGATGAAGCAAAGCTGGAGGTGGAGAGATTGAGGCTGGAGGTGAGGAGGAAGTTGTTGAGCATGAGAGTGGTGAGAGGCTGGAATGGGTTGCCCCTGCAGGGAGGTGTTTGGGGCCAGATCCCTGGAGGTGTTTTTGGCCAGGCTGGCAGAGGCTGTGGGCAGCCTGCTCTAGGGTAGGGTGTCCCTGGGCATGGCAGGGGGGTTGGGTCCCTTCCAGCCCTGGCTGGTTCTGTGCTCCTCTGATAACCATGTAAAAGCACAGCAGAGGGGTGAGTGGACTACATCTTGCTGCCGAGTACCTCCCTGACCCGCAGCATTTGTCCCCGCGGCTCTGTAATTCTGAGGCAAATGAATTCAATCCAGAGAGAAGCAGGAAGAGGAGGGGAGCAGCCTGCTGGCAGGGGCACACCGCTGCAACAGGTAGCACAAGGCAAGCTCCAGCATCCACAGCCTATGGCCCCCAGCGCTCACTCTGAATGCCATTAGCAGTCCCGGCACAGCCGAGAGACGGAGGCAGATAAAGAGAGCGCAGCAGTGAGGATTGATGTCCTCTTCCCCTGTCTGTTATCTTCCAGAGAGCAGCAGCAGCAGCAGCAGCAGCAGCATACAGATCAGCACAGCCCACGAGCAGGAGCCTGGGGTCCCTCCAGACCCTTAGTTCTGAGGATGAAAGAAATGCAGCCCCTGGGGAATGAAAGGCTCTGCAAACCCAACCCCTTCCTGGGCTTGTTTCTCATCCCCCCTCACACAATCACAGAGTTGGAAAAGACCTCCAGGATCATTGAGCTCAACCTATTAGCTAAGACCTTCCCATTAACTGCCCCATGGCACTCAGTGCCTCATGCAGCCTCCTCTTCAACACCTCCAGGGATGGGGACTCCACCACCTCCCTGGGCAGCCCATTCCAATGCCAATCACTCTCTCTGACAACAACTTCCTCCTAACATCCAGACTCAACCTGCCCTGACACAGCTTCAGCCTCTGTCCCCTCCTTCTGTCCCTGGCTGCCTGGCAGCAGAGCCCAACCCCAGCTGGCCACAACCTCCCTCCAGACAGCTGCAGAGAGCAATGAGCTCTGCCCTGAGCCTCCTCTCCTGCAGGCTGCACACCCCCAGCTCCCTCAGCCTCTCCTCTTGGGGCTGTGCTCCAGGCCCCTCCCCAGCCTTGCTGCCCTTCTCTGGGCACCTTCCAGCACCTTTCTGGAATCGAGAAGCCCAGAACTGGACACAGGACTCCAGTCAAGAGCTCTCAGAAGAGGGAGTGGTGTGAAGGGGAACTCAACAGTGGCTTGGCTAAGGATGGACACAGTTTTCCCCTTACCAGAAGCAAAGCTCCAACAGATTTCTTCCACTCCTTTCCTGGCAAAGCCTTCCTGGTGGTGGTAGTGGGAAAAAAAAATGGGGAAAAAATATGGAAAGGAGCTGGCAAAGGAAAAGCTTCCTGGGCAAAAGTAGGCAAAAGCACATTGAGCAGGCTTCATCAGAGCAGCAGCCTCTTTCTTTCCACCTTGCAGTTCTCTTCCTGAAAACCAGGAGCTGATGTGCAGTGTGGACCACACCTGCCACCCCCTGCAGGAGTCTGCCCCTTCCTGGGAGCACAGAGACACAGGCAGCACCAGGCTGGGGAAGCAACCCCAGCTCCACACCAAGCATCTCCAGCTCTGTGCTCCTGACATTGCAAAGTCATTCCCCATGCTGGAGCAGCCCTAGGAAAGCAAGAGAGATCCCACAGCTCCCTAAGCCTCACCACAGCAGCAGCAGCTGCAACTGGACTGCAGAGCTCCCTAAAAGACATTCCTGCTCACAGCTCCTGCAGAGGAGCACATTTGGAGGACACCTTTTGGGGGCCCTTCGCTGGAATGTGCAGATTGACACAAGCTGGAGGCAGGAAATGGATTGCTCTAATAGCATCCCCCACCAGCACACTGCTGCTCCCTTGCCATCACAGCAAATATTCCACAGCAATTGGGATCCTGGGAGCTTCCAAACACACTGTGCCCAGAAGGTGATTTCCCTGTGAAATCAAATCTCTCTCTCCAAACCAGAGGACACTTCTCAGATTGGTGATGAAATTCTTAATTATGCAGCACGAAGCACAGCAGCAGCAGCAGCAGCAGGGAGAAGCAAATCCACTCCCAAATGATGCACATACATCAAGGCCAGCCCCAGCTTCCCAGACAGGTGCCACATCAATCCCATCCACTTGCCATCTCCAGCAGGCTCCACACCAGGCTATTCTGTAGCCTCACATTTTCATGTCTTTCCTCAAACCACACTTGGGGAGGGAGCTGAACTAACCCAGAGAAAGTAAAGCAGGGCCAGACACAACTGGTGGAAATCACAGAGTGACAGAAGCACAGAATGGCTCAGGATGGAAGGGAGCTCAGAGCTCAGCTGCTCCAACCTCCACACCGTGCCCAGGGACACCTCTCAGCTACACTCAGCTCCTCAAGGACTCATCCAACCTGGCCTTCAGCATCCCCAGGCAGGAGGCAGCCACAGCCTCCCTGGGCAGCCTGTGCCACACTCTCAGCACCTTTCTTCTTCCTCAGCTCCAGCCTAACCCTGCCCTGCCTCAGCTCCAAACCATTGCCCCTTGGCCTGTCTCTAGACCCCCTCAGCACAAGTCCCTCTGCAGCCTTCCTGCAGGATCCCTTCAGGCAGCTCTGAGGTCCCCCTGGAGCCTTCTCCTCTGCAGCCTGCACCTTCCCAGCTCCCTCAGCCTGTGCTCACAGCAGAGCTGCTCCAGCCCTTGGAGCATCTGCATGGCTTCATCCTGACTCCCTCCAGCAGCTCTGTGTCCTTCTGCTGGGGACAGCAGAGCTGGAGGCAGGACTGGAGGTGAGGTCTGAGCAGAGCAGAGTAAACATAAATATTTGCTGTATTAATCCTGTTGAAAACTGAAGTGATGATGCAGGAAAAGGTTGATGCTGGGATGCATTTTCTTTTTGGTATGACACAGTTCATTTGCAACTGGATAATCTCTCCAGACTTAATTTAAAAGATGTTGGTGTCAGTTTCGTGAGTCAGGAGAGAGGTTCAGGAGAAAAGGAGACTTGGTTTTGTTTGCCAGGAGTTTGCTGTTCGGTGTGGCTGACAGCTGGAGGGAAAGATCCATCCAGAGGGAGCTGGGCAGGCTGCAGAGCTGTGCCCAAGCCAACCTCAGGAGGTTCAACTAGGCCAAGGGCAAGGTCCTGCAGCTGGGTCAAGGCAATGGCAAGCACAAATCCAGGCTGGGCAGGGACAGGCTGGAGAGCAGCCCTGAGGAGAGGGACTTGAGGGTGTTGGTGGAGGAGAAGCTCAATGTGAGCTGTGAGTGAGCTCTGGCACCCCAGAGAGCAATCAGAGGCTGGGCTGCAGCAGGAGCAGTATGGGCAGCAGG
Source organism: Psilopogon haemacephalus (assembly GCA_013396835.1). NCBI lineage: Eukaryota > Metazoa > Chordata > Aves > Piciformes > Megalaimidae > Psilopogon > Psilopogon haemacephalus. The sequence goes on from VWZI01015511.1 coordinate 217,301, forward strand.
GAGAGGGAAGTGATCCTGCCTCTCTGCTGTGCTCTGCTGAGAGCCCACCTGGAGCTCTGCATCCAGTGCTGGAGCCCCTGGGACAAGAGGGATGTGGAGATGCTGGAGGGGTGCAGAGAAGGGCCCCGAGGATGCTCAGAGGGCTGCAGCAGCTCTGCTGTGAGCACAGCCTGAAAGAGTTGGGGCTGTGCAGGCTGGAGGAGAGGAGGCTCCCAGGGGACCTTATTGTGGCCTTCCAGGATCTGAAGGGGGCTATAAAAATGCTGTTCTTGCAGGATGGGGGATGGGGAATAGCTCAAACCATTGCTCTCTTTCTTTTTTTTTTTTTCTTTTTTCCCCCTTTTCTCCTTCCATTGAACTTGGTCTAATGTAAAATGATACCAAACTTGGAGCCACAGGAATAAAGGTTTACAAAGAATTAGCTACAAAACGAGGGGCTCCTGTGAAGATGAAAGATGCTCCAAAATTAGCTGAGGGTTGGGATTTCTTTTTTTCTTTTTTTTTTTTTTTTTTAATATCCTATCATTATTCTTTTTTTATTTATTTATTTGGTCTTTCAGCTGCTTAAGGGTTCTAGAAATAATGAGCTGATTTTTTTTTTTCCTACTTCCTCCTCTCAACAGTTCCCCACAGTACAAATAATCCACAACAATAACAGCATTGGGTTTACTTGGAAAAAAAGTGGAGTCTGACTTGCCTGGGGTCAGAGTCAGGCTGGAGGCAGCCAGAGCATGGCTCAGTGTTAGGTGCTGTGACCAAAGCCTTGTGTGACACAGCAAGAAACTCCAGACAGCAAACCCAGCCTTGGCTAGATGTGCTGGAAGGGCATCCCTAGAGGGATGCACAGGGATGCATGGCCTGATGCCATGGAATCCCAGCATGGCTCAGGATGTGAAGAGATCTCAGAGCTCAGCTGCTCCAACCTCCTCACCATGCCCAGGGACACCTCTCAGCTACACTCAGCTGCTCAAGGTCTCATCGAGCCTGGCCCCCAACACCCCCAGGCAGGAGGCAGCCACAGCCTCCCTGGGCAGCCTGTGCCACACTCTCACCACCCTCACACTCAACAACTTCTTCCTCAGCTCCAGCCTAACCCTGCCCTGCCTCAGCTCCAAACCATTCCCCCTTGCCCTCAGCACAAGTCCCTCTGCAGCCTTCCTGCAGGATCCCTTCAGGCACTGGCAGCAGCTCTGAGGTCCCCCTGGAGCCTTCTCTTCTCCAGGCTGCACCCCCCCAGCTCCCTCAGCCTGTGCTCACAGCAGAGCTGCTCCAGCTCCCTGCTTCTTCACTTTTAGCCCTACAGAGGGAGGAAGCAGGAGGCTTGCCAGGCAGCCAGCCTGGTTCCCTCTTTGCCATCTCCTACCAGCACTGTGAATATCCCTGCCTGGTGCAGGAGAAGCAAACACATTCCCCAGCATGGCAAAGGGCAGGCAAACAGAGGAAGCTTTTCAGAGCCCTGGCGAGTAGGGGCACAGCTCTCCCCAGAGAATAATCTCCCAGAAACCCACAGATGACATGGAAAGACAAAGGAGAGTGAAAAGGCCTCTCAGATTTAATAGTCTCCATGAATCACTCTGCCTTCCCCTGCATGGGCTGTCACTCTTCCCATTAAAGAGTCACTGTCACCAGTAATCCAGCTGGGGATTTATAGACATGGAGATTTACAGACTTACTGCTCTCATCTGCCTTCATTTTTACTTTTTTTTTTTTTCCCCTCCCCCCTGCATCTCTGCAGGCCCCTAAAAGGTGGGGTTCTGCCCACAGCCTGCATCCCAAGCTGTAAAGCCACAATGGGATCATAGAATGATAGGATCAGACAGGGTGGGAGAGACCTCCAAGCTCATCCAGCCCAACCTACCCCCCAGCCCCAGCCAATCAACCAGACCATGGCACTAAGTGCCCCATCCTGGCAATTGGGTGCCAAAGTGATGCTGATAAAGGGAGCAAGGGTGATAACACAAAGGGGAGAGAGGGGGCAACAAGGACAAGGATATGGACCCTGATGGAGCTGGTCCAGAGGAGGCTGGAGCAGCTCTGCTGTGAGGACAGGCTGAGGGAGCTGGGGGGGGATGCAGCCTGGAGAGGAGAAGGCTCTGGGGAGACCTAAGAGAGGCCTGCCAGTGCCTGAAGGGGGCTACAAGAAGGATGGAGAGAGACATTTTGCAAAGGCCTGCAGGGACAATGGCTTCAGACTAGAGCAGAGCAGGTTTAGATTGGATGTTAGGAACAAGTTCTGCACCATGAGGGTAGTGGAGCACTGGAACAGGTTGCCTGGGGAGGTGTCTGAGGCACCACCCCTGGAGATCCTCAAAGTGAGGCTCAAGAGGGCTCAGGGGAAGATGTCCCAGAGAGGGGCAGAATTGCCTCTCCTGCCCTGCTGGAGCCCAGCACAGGGCTGCCTTCTGGGCTGTGCTACAAACAGCTGGGGGTGAGCAAGCAGCAGCCTGCAGACTCTGTCCATGCCTGTTAAGAAGGCACTTCCCTTGCAGGGTTGCTTAAGGAACAGTGACCTGTGGGCACTGAAATTGTGATGCATCCTCATCAGCTCCCTCCTAACTGCAGCTCTGACTGCAGGCTCTGGTCACACTGGGAGCTGGGTCTGCGCTGATCCTTCACCAACAGGCACAAGTGGTGGCTGCCAAAGCCATTATCAGCACAAAGTCTGCTTCCTCTTTGTGCTTTCTAGCTCCAGACAGGGACAGATTTCACCGGTGGTGAATTTTGCTGTGCTCCTGGGGCAAGGCAGAGCAGTGCTAGGACTCATCTTGAGTGCTGTGCCCAGTTCTGGGCCCCTCAATTCCAGAGAGATGTTGAGGTGCTGGAAGGTGTCCAGAGAAGGGCAGCAAGGCTGGGGAGGAGCCTGGAGCACAGCCCCAAGAGGAGAGGCTGAGGGAGCTGGGGGTGTGCAGCCTGCAGGAGAGGAGGCTCAGGGCAGAGCTCATTGCTCTCTGCAGCTACCTATAAGCTAAGCCCAGTTGTGGCCAGCTGGGGTTGGGCTCTGCTGCCAGGCAGCCAGGGACAGAAGGAAGGGACAGAGGCTGAAGCTGTGTCAGGGCAGGTTGAGTCTGGATGTTAGGAGGAAGTTCCTGGCAGAGAGAGTGATTGGCATTGGGATGGGCTGCCCAGGGAGGTGGTGGAGTCCCCATCCCTGGAGGTGTTCAAGCACAGCCTGGATGGGCACTGAGTGCCATGGGCTAAGGCTGGGGGATAGGTTGGGCTGGATGAGCTTGGAGCTCTCTTCCAGCCTGGCTGATTCTGTGACTCCTCTTGAACCTAACCCAGTCGAGGTCTCCAGCAGGTAGGGCTCTGCCCCATGAATTCAGGAGAGGTCTTCCTGAGCTCTCAGTGACTGAGAGAGCAGAGGAAGGCTTTGACAGCTTAATGGTGGAACAATTTGTTTCACGTTTAGCCCAGCACCTTAATGATCTGCATGTCACAGCAATCACCAAGTGGGGCTTGTAATTAGCCACTTTTCCTCTCACAGCCTGCAGCAGATCAGGCTCAGGCCTTCCAATTTTAGCCACAGGTTTGCTTTAAAGCCTAATCCACATTCTGCTCCCCCTGAATCCTCAGGGCCTTGTGTTGCCCATGGCTGTGTGCTGTGGCAGCCCCAAGGGCAGAGGTGGTCCCTGCTGAGGGGAGGCTGCAGAGAAGCACTGAGTGCCCTGGAGCCCTGCAGTGCCTTCCAGGAAGGTTGTTCTGGAGCCAGCAGTGCCAGCAGTGAGGTGCCCATAGTGGTGCTGAGGGTGTGCAGCGTTGGCAGCTCAGCCCTGCCCTGCTGCCCCACTCCACTCTGCTGTGCCTCTCCCCACCAGGCAAGCACAGCTGCAGGACTGCAGGGATGGCCTCTCCTTCCAGCCCAAACCACACAACACAACCTGCTGAGCAAGACCATCCCAAGGCTGTCAGTACACTTTGTCCCCTATAACTGCACACCCAAATTATCTCCAAAGTCTTCCCTTGGAGCTGCTAAGCCATTCAATGCCTCACTCTGGTGACAGACAAGCTACAAGCACTGCTCTGATCCAGGAGCTTCTCAGAGAGAGGAGAAAACCAAGGCAGCAGATTTACACCCTTAACAAACTCAAATCAGAGCTCTCAGCTGCCTGATGCTTTCATCTGCTGATTGTCAGCTGGCTTGCCTGGAGGGGGAGAAGGAATTGTTTAGGATGCGACAAGGGTACCCTCAGGCTGGGAGGAAGCAGTGTGTGGCAGCCTGCACACAGAATCCCAGCATGGCTCAGGATGGAAGGGAGCTCAGAGCTCAGCTGCTCCAACCTCCACACCGTGCCCAGGGACACCTCTCAGCTACACTCAGCTGCTCAAGGCCTCATCCAGCCTGGCCTTCAGCATCCCCAGGCAGGAGGCAGCCTCTCTGGGCAGCCTGTGCCACACTCTCAGCACTCTTCTGCTCAACAACTTCTTCCTCAGCTCCAGCCTAACCCTGCCCTGCCTCAGCTCCAAACCATTGCCCCTTGGCCTGTCTCTAGACCCCCTCAGCACAAGTCCCTCTGCAGCCTTCCTGCAGGATCCCTTCAGGCACTGGCAGCAGCTCTGAGGTCCCCTTGGAGCCTTCTCCTCTGCAGGCTGCACCCCCCCAGCTCCCTCAGCCTGTGCTCACAGCAGAGCTGCTCCAGCCCTTGGAGCATCTCTGTGGCCTCCTCTGGCCTCACTCCAGCAGCTCTGTGCCCTCCTTCAGCTGGGGACAGTGAAGCAGAGGCAGGATTGGAGGTGAGGTCTGAGCAGAGCCCAGGGGCAGAGTCACAGCACACAGTCTGGTGTCCTGGGCAAGCTTGCAGTGGGTGCACTGGAAGCCACTGCCCATGTGGCTGACAAAGATGCAGGGGACAGAGAGACTGCTGGCTCTGGGGCAGTTTCCACCTAAGGCAGACATGCAGGTGCAGCAGAACTGAAAGAAAAAGGAGACAGAAGGCAGCAAGCAGTGCTGGCTGCATGCCTGTGTGCCCACAAAGCTGGGTGCTCGGAGGAAAGGAGGCCACAGCACACCTGGGGGGGGCCGCAGAAAGGCAGAAATGCAACGAGTGCAGCTGCCTAAGGTCTGTCCTGCATCTCAGCCCTGCACACTGCAGCTGCCAAAGGTTTGCCTTGCACTGGGACCTCTCTCACAGTCCTCCACCTGCTTAGCCGTGAACAGGATTTCAACAACGCCATTTCCACCTCTCAGTTAAATTTGCTTCTGAGGCCTTTCCCTCTCAGAGTGTGTAATTAAAGAGCCTGGGAAAGCCTCTTGCAATAAATAATTTACAAGTTCCTCCCTGGGGACAGTTTTTAATTACAGCTCCACTGGTCAGGTCCTGCTGAGTACTCGGAGATAGCACTGCCTGCTGAGAGCCTGGAACACAATCAGCTTATCCCTTTGCTATTTTCCCCCCCGCCCTTAGCCTCTCCATTTCCCATGCAGGGCAGGCAGAGTTTGTTTACAAACAAAGCAGAGGCTGCTGGAGGCTTTGGCAGGAGGGATGGACTGGATCAGCTTGGAGGTCTCTCCCCACCTGGCTGATGCTATGATTCTATGATTCCTGCCAGGCCAGGCTGAGGGAGCTGGGAGCAGAGAAGCCTGAGGGCTGCCCTCACTGCTGTGTTAAAGATGTGCAGGGCTGGAGCCAGGCTCTGCTCAAAGGTGTCTAAGGACAGGACAAGGGGCACTGGGTGCCAGCTGGAGCAGAGGAGGTACCAGAGTAACAGAAGGGAAAACTTTGTCACTGGGAGGGTGCCAGAGCCCTGGAGCAGGCTGCCCAGAGAGGTTGTGGAGTCTCCTCTGGAGACCTTCAAAACCTGCCTGGATGTGTTCCTGTGCATCCTGCTCTGTGTCACCCTGCTCTGGCTGGATGCTCTCTGGAGGTCCCTTCCAACCCCTATTGTTCTGTGATTCTGAGATCATTCCAATCCAAAGAGCCACACACCAAAGGCATGACAATGAACCTCTTTTATTCACAGGAACACCTTTTTTGTGCTAAGACAACTTCAGGGTGCCAAGCAGACAGTCACAATTATTGTACAGACTTAAAACCAATTAAGGCTTTCCCCAATCACCATTTATTTGGCCCAATTTGCTGGAAGATTTATCTGGCACTTGCTTGTTTGGCTCACAGATGATGGACAGAGCAAGTACTGAGAACTTTCACCACCACCAGTACCTGACTGCAGCATGGACCCAGAGCTAGCAGCAGCAAAGTTTGGAACTGGAATAAGAAAACTGTGAAGTGGCTTGTTCCTCAAAAGCAGGGTGAGAAGAAATGGTCCCCAGTGTAGCAAACAGCCTCACATTCCTCCTCCTATTGGTCCCAGAGTAAGAATTTACACCAGGGATTAGAAGCAAATCAGTGCAATCCTCACTACCATTAGCACACCTGCAGGGGTTGGGCTTTTGTGTTCAAACACAAGCAGAGGATTTTCTTCCTCCCAAAGTCATAACTGATGGGTCCTTGGCAGGTTCCTCTGATCAGCACAGACCTTTGGCAGGTCCCTCTGTTCAGGATGGATCTTTGGCAGGTCTCTCTGTTCAAGATGGATGTTTAGGAGGTCCCTTTGTTCAGGATGGATGTTTAGGAGGTCCCTTTATTCAGGATGAATGTTTAGGAGATCCCTTTGTTCAGCACAGACCTTTGGCAGGTCCCTCTGTTCAGGATGGATCTTTGGCAGGTCTCTCTATTCAAGATGGATGTTTAGGAGGTCCCTTTGTTCAGGATGGATGTTTAGGAGGTCCCTTTATTCAGGATGAATGTTTAGGAGATCCCTTTGTTCAGCACAGACCTTTGGCAGGTCCCTCTGTTCAGCATGGATCTTTGGCAGGTCTCTCTGTTCAGGATGGATCTTTGGCAGGTCTCTCTATTCAAGATGGATGTTTAGGAGGTCCCTTTATTCAGGATGGATGTTTAGGAGATCCCTTTGTTCAGCACAGACCTTTGGCAGGTCTCTCTGTTCAGGATGGATCTTTGGCAGGTGTCTCTGTTCAGGATGGATCTTTCTTTGGCAGGTCCCTCCCTTCGAGGTGCTTTCAGCAGTCTTCATAAAGGATTTCATCTACTGGGACATCATTTTCTGTCACGGGCACTGAGTCACAAATCTGTTCCCTAAAGGCCAAGGCAATGGTGTAAGGCTTCCCCCGGGGGTGTTTCATGCATCTCTCAAGGTAGGTATCATAATATCCTTTCCCTCTTCCCAGCCTGTTGCCTTTTTTGTCAAACCCAAGGCCTGGCATGAAGATCAGGTCAAGACCTCCTGTAGAAGAGGGAAACAAATGTCAGTGGTTGCCCTGTGGATTTCCTGCTGCCTCGACTGCATCCAGCTTCAGATGGGAGCAAAAAAATGCAAGCTTGGTGCTTTGCAAAATGCTTCCCTTCCTTTGATCAGATGAAAAAAACACTCTGAATACTAAAGCCTGTGCACTCACATTTGCATCTTTATCAAGTGCACACTGGATCAGCTGCAAAATAATTAGACCTGGAGAAGCTAGAAGAAAAAAAAAAAACAACAAAAACAAAAACCCCTACATTGTGATAAATTTCTTCCATCTCTTTAACCCCACACCTCCACATCCTGATGGTTATGGCTCCAGATCCTGACAGAGAAATTAAATGCAGGAGGAATCAGAAAATCAAATCAACATAAGGACAAAAACAGGGAAGGGAAATCAAATGAAGACACATTAAGAGGGAGAACATCTTTGATGCCATCCAAAGGGACCTGGACAGGGGAGGACTGCCAGGGACTTGCCCTGCCCCTCAGAAGCAGCAGCCCAGCATGGGCCCTTTCCTCCCAGGTCTGAAGGGGCTCCACCAGCCCCCTGCCCCTCTGCCCTGTGGGGTCTCCTGCACAGCCACACAGCCCTACTGGCAGCACACTGAAACGCTGACACCTTCCCAGCCCCCACTGCCTCTTGCTCTGTGCACACAGCAGAGTGGCCTGGCAGCCATCAAAGTAGGAGCTAGGACTCTTCTCCTCCTCATCACCAAAGCTCTTAAAAGAAGGATGAGGCAGAGGCCAAGCTGCAGCAGCTCAAAGCAGACAGCTGAAGCCTATCAAAGGTCAGCCTGAGAGCCTGCAGCCAGCTCTGCCTGCTCCTGTGCTGCTCCTGACAGCAGCTGTGCAGTCTGAGCTCCTGCCTGGAGCACAGAAGCTTGTGCCCCATTTGCTCCATCAGCACAAGGCTGGCTTGATGCTCCCAGCCTGCTACCTTGGGCCAGAAGGAGCTTCTCAGCAGTTGGGTTTTGTTCCATCCACAGCTCACTCTGCAGGGGCAGGCAGGGATTTCCCCTGCTTTGTTTGGCTCTAAATCATAGAACAGAGCCACAGAATGTTTTGACTGAGAGAGGACCTTTAAAAACTGACCACAGAAGGTGTAGGAGCAGAAGAGTCAGGACAAGAACATCCTGTTGAGAGGAGATGCACATCTCTGGTGCCTGGCACAGCACAAACAACATGTGGGCAGCAGGGCCAGGGAGGTGATTCTGCCCCTCTGCTGTGCTCTCCTGAGTACTGGAGTAGTGCATCCAGTGCTGGAGCCCCTGGGACAAGAAGGATGTAGAGATGCTGGAGGTGTGCAGAGAAGGGCCCCGAGGATGCTCAGAGGGCTGCAGCAGCTCTGCTGTGAGCACAGCCTGAAAGAGTTGGGGCTGTGCAGGCTGGAGAAGAGGAGGCTCCCAGGGGACCTTCTGGTGGCCTTCCAGGATCTGAAGGAGGCTACAAAAAAGCTGGGGAGAGACTTTTGAGGCTCTCAAAGAGTGACAGGACTGGGGGGAATGGAACAAAGCTGGAGGTGGGGAGATTGAGGCTGGAGGTGAGGAGGAAGTTGCTGAGCATGAGAGGGGTGAGAGGCTGGAATGGGTTGCCCCTGCAGGGAGTTGGGGCCAGATCCCTGGAGGTGTTTTTGGCCAGGCTGGCAGAGGCTGTGGGCAGCCTGCTCTAGGGTAGGGTGTCCCTGGGCATGGCAGGGGGGTTGGGACTGGCTGATCCTTGTGGTCCCTTCCAGCCCTGACTGATTGTGGGGGTTCTATAACATCAGCTCAGCTCCACAGCTCCTCTGCACAGCTGGCAAGCACCTGAAAGCTGCTGAGGCCCAAGGGATGGGAGCCTGCCTAGCAAGGACCAGGATGGAGAGGAGAGCCAAGCCCCCTGCAGGAGGACCTTACCTCCCAGGGAGGAAAGGCTGCAGGACACCTACCTGCCTGGGGACCTGCCCCAGCACAGAGGGAAGAATTAACTCAACCACCAGTATCAGCTCTGGTGGCATGCAGGCTGGGAGCCAGCCAGCTGGAGTAACTGAGAGAGTTGTAATTAGTGACAGAGTCGTTAGTGTAACGTTAATTACTGCCAGCAGCAGCGGAGTCAGGCCTCTGGGGGAGGTGTCAGCTCCTCAGATGCAGCCTGCAGGGCACAGAGCATCTTCTCCTCCTCTGGTTACACAGCACCTGGCACTGATGGGTTAATCACCAGGCCCTGGGGACAGCAGCAGCACAGGAGGAGGCATTGCAGTTACCCTGCAGCAAAGCCAATCCCTCCTGCCCTGTGCCTGCCTCAAAGCCTTGTCCCCAGAGGGCCCCGGGCTGCAGAGCCTGCTGCCAGCTTGCTGCTCCTGCCTGCCCTCTGGGAACAACCCAGGCAGCACCTCCCTGACACACAACTGCCTTGGTACAAGAATAAAGAAGCATCTGCCAGGTTTGCCCTCTACAGCCCCAAACCTGTGATGCTTTGGGAGTTCCTTGCCCCTCCACACACGTTTGGGTTCGCCCAGATTAGACTTACCCAGCTGGAAGTTAAGGGCTGAAGCTTCCTATTCACAGCTTAGCACAAGATACAAGCAGATATTTACAACAGAGTTAGAATAGAAATAAATAGAAAGAGTTGGGACTGCAGGCTGCAGAAGAGGAGGCTCCCAGGGGACCTTCTGGTGGTCTTCCTGCATCTGAAGGGGGCTACAAAAAAGCTGGGGAGGGACTTTTGAGGACTAGGGGGAATGGAACAAAGCTGGAGGAGAGGAGATTGAGGGTGGAGGTGAGGAGGAAGTTGTTGAGCATGAGAGTGGTGAGAGGCTGGAATGGGTTGCCCCTGCAGGGAGGTGTTTGGGGCCAGATCCCTGGAGGTGTTTTTGGCCAGGCTGGCAGAGGCTGTGGGCAGCCTGAGGCCAAGAGGTGTCCTCAAGCAGTGTGAGTCTCCAGTAGCTCTTGTCCAGGCCCTGGCAGTGCATTTTGAGTCTCAGCAAAGACAGAGAGGATTAACTGTGCCAGGGAGACAAATCTTTTGTAGCTGGAAAAGTGCTGACCTGATTTAATAGCCAACTGAGCTGGCAGAAACCCAACCCTATGAAAAAGAAAGAATGGAGTGGGGGGAAAAAAGAAGTAGTGATTTTCTGGCACATTCATGAGCTGAATCTGCTCAGCAGCAAGTCCTGGAGATGGCAGTGGAGCAGGGAGGATGAGGGGAGCACAGAGCTGGCAGCAGGACTGTCCCTTCTGGCACCCATGGCTGCTAGCAGAGCAGCAGCAGCATGAGGCACAGTTCCTGTTCCAGCTAACTGAGCCCTGCAGTGCTGCCTGAATGTTAGGAAGAAGCTGTTCAGCATGAGGGTGAATCTTGTAGAGCAGGGTTATAGCTTGGACCTGGTGATCCTGAGGATCTTTTCCAACCTGGATGTGTCTGTGGATCTGTGATTCTGTGCTGAGAGCCTGGCAGGAGTTGCCCAGGGAGGTGGTGGAAGCCTCAACCCTGGAGGTGTTTTTGGCCAGGCTGGCAGAGGCTGTGGGCAGCCTGCTCTAGGGTAGGGTGTCCCTGGGCATGGCAGGGGGGTTGGAACTGGCTGATCCTTGTGGTCCCTTCCTACCCTGACTGATTCTGTGGTTCTGTGATGGAGCTGGAGCAGCAGATCAACCCTTTTGTGTGCTGCAGGACACAGCACTGCCCCCTCACACCACTCTGGGTTTCTAAACCCCACAGTGCCTCCTGTTTCAGAACTCTCCCATTTCTGGTGCATCTTCTTGAGGAGGAGGGAGGTGGAAACCCATTCTGTTTTTATTTTTTTTACATCCCATGTTATTTCCCTGCTGAAACTCAAACCTGTTCCTCTCAAGACTGCACTGCCACCACTCAGCACTACTTGTAAGGAAGTGTGCTTAAGCCTGGAAGAACTTCAGCATCCTGCTGGCAGCACAAGGCCACCAGTGCCAGCTGCAAAGGCAGCCTCTTTGGATAGATGGATGGATGGATAAATAAATAGCAGGAGTTTAACGACAGGTGGAAAAGAGCTGCTGTAGAGTAAAATCTCTCTGCAGGGCACATCCCAACGGCAAAGCTTAAAATTACAGAATGCAAGAGAACAGCTCAGGTTGGAAAAGCAGCTCAGAGCTCAGCTGCTCCAACCTCCCCACCATGCCCAGGGACACCTCTCAGCTACACTCAGCTGCTCAAGGTCTCATCCAGCCTGGCCTGCAACACTTCCATGGCAGAGTTCTCAGTATAAGCTTAAATAATAACACAAAAAGGGAGGAAGCTCACATGCCAGCCCCCTGCATCACACCACCCCCCTACCCCACACTGAAAGGAGAGCTGCTGGGGAAGTGTCCTGCACATTTCTGGAGGAGTTGTGTTAAAAACACAGTTAAAGGCAGCAGGGTTTTGTCTGATCTTCTCCTTCCAGAGCTGTGCAAGGTGCCTGCACTCCTGGGAACGACGGCTGCAACCTGCCTGAGCTTGCATCAGAATATAACCTTGGGCAAAAGCTGACACCAAGGCACATTTGGATGGGCTGGGATCCAAATGGGAGCTGCTGCCTATCAGGGAAATGTACTACTGCCTGGCTCCAGAAATTGTCTTGAGTCTTTCAGTGGATATAGGTGGAAATGAACCAAGTCACAGGATCACAGAATGGCTCAGCCTGGAAGGGACCTCAGAGCTCAGCTGCTCCCCACCATGCCCAGGGTATGCTCAGCTACACTCAGCTGCTCAAGAACTCATCCAACTTGGCCTGCAACACCCCCAGGGAGATGCCAACCACAGCTCCAACCTCCACACCATGCCCAGGGACACCTCTCAGCTACTCTCAGCTGCTCAAGGTTTCATCCAGCCTGGCCCCCAACACCCCCAGGGAGAAGCCAACCACAGCCTCCCTGGGCAGCCTGTGCCACACTCTCACCACCCTCACACTCAACAACTTCTTCCTCAGCTCCAGCCTGACCCTGCTCTGCCTCAGCTCCAAACCATTCCCCCTTGGTCTGTCCCTAGACCCCTCAGCACAAGTCCCTCTGCAGCCTCCCTGCAGGATCCCTTCAGGCACTGGCAGCAGCTCTGAGCTCCCCCCAGTCCTGCTCCAAATAAAATACCAGAACTTGCTGCACCTTTGCCCTTTCCCTCCCTGTGTCCTCTCAGGCTATGCAAAGCCACCCTTTAGGTGCCAGTGCCTGTCACCCCTGCACCAGGGAGAAGTGCCAGGAGCTCTGTTTATGCCAAGAGGTGTGATGACCTTGGCCCTGGCAAGGTGACAGAGCAGAGCTGGGAGCCCCTCCCCGGGCAGGGGTTCAGTACTGCCTGGGAGTGCTGCCAGAGGCTGGGGAACTGGAGGTAAAGGCTGCAGCTGCTTGCTCTGCTTGGGCTGCTCTGCACCCTCACCCTGCCTGCAGCTTCCAGGGCAGTCTTGAATCTAAGGGTTTTTTTGTAATGCAAAACGAATCCCCCTCAGGAGTGACATAAATAAGTTATGTAGCTGCAGGGTGTCTCCTGGAAATGACAGAGCACCTTCTGCCAGCAGTGGGAAGGTTCCTGCTGGAACACCCCTGTTAGCTCCCCCTAACAAGTGCAGTGCCTCAGATCACCACACTCTTTGATAACAGCACACAGATAAACGTTTCAGCCGTGCATAATTCCAGCAGCAGAGCAGGGCTGTAGCAGGAAGGCAATTTGCATCCCTGCAAGGGCACTGAAGTGCAACCAAATCACAGCACCAGGGAACGGCAGGGGTTGGAAGGGAGCTGCAGAGAGCATCCCCTGCCAGGGCAGGGTCACACAGGAACACATCCAGGCCAGTCTGGGAAGTCTCCAGAGAAGGAGACTCCACAGCCTCTCTGGGCAGCCTACCCCAGGGCTCTGCACCCTCACAGAATTGTCCCCTCCTGTTGAGGTGGCACCTCCTGGGCTCCAGCTTGTCCTGCCACTGGGCACCACTGAGAAGAGCCTGGCACCTTCATCCTGACACCCACCCCTCAGATATTGATGGACATTGATCAGGTCCCCTCTCAGCCTTCTCCTCTGCAGGCTGCACAGCTCCAGGGCTCTCTGCTTTTCTGCTGTTCCAGTGCCCCAATCACCCTCACAGCCTCCTTTGGACCCTCTCCAGCAGCTCCCTGTCTCTCTTGAACTGGGGAGCCCACAGCTGGTGGCAGCTCCAGTCAGAAGCAGCCTGATGTGGGCCGGCAGCAGCTGTCACAACTGTTCTCCTGGCTCTCTCTGCAGACTGCAGTGGCTCTTCTGGCATTGCTCTCTGCCCAGAACCAGAGACCCTGGTGCAGACAACAGAAGAGCAGACCCAGGAGCAGCCAGGTACCACAGCTTGCTCCTGCCCTTCTCCATCCTCACCACCTGGCTCCTGGCCAGTGCCCAACAGGTACCTCTGGCTGCACTCCACATCAGGCACTCCTTGCTGCCACCACACCTAAACCTGCTGTGTGATCCTGTTCAAGCCCACCAGAAGCAGCTCAGCAGGGCTACATCAGCTTGTCCCGAGGGCCTGAACTCAGCTTAGCAAACAAAACCCTGGGGTTACCTTCACCAGCCCCCAAATCCCACCAACACACACCATCTGGAGACAAAAAGTAAAGTGACAGAACAAGAGGAGCTGGCCTGAAATTGTGCCATGGGAGAGTTAGAATCACAGAATGGTTTAGGTTGGAAGGCAGCTCAAAGCTCAGCCAGTTCCAACCCCCCTGTGCCATAGGCAGGGACACCTCCCACTGGAACAGGTCACTCAGGGCCTCATCCAACCTGGTCCTCAACACCTCCAGGCAGGTTGTGGAGCACAGAAGCTCAGAATGGGATCCAGCAGTTCTATCTCCCTCTTGAACTGGGGGGCCCAGAACTGGACACACTACTCCAGATGTGGCCTCAGCAGAGCAGAGCAGAGCAGAGCAGAGCAGAGAGGCAGGAGAACCTCTCTTGACCTACTAACCACAGCCCTTCTAACCCACCCCAAGGTGACATTGCCCCTCCTGGCCACTGCACTGAAGATGTCTGTGAGTGGGAACAAGAAGTTGGTTTCCCTGGAGGGTTGAGCTTCCTTCAGCTGGATTAGCTGCGCAGCCTTGCTGCTGCCCTGCTGGCATGTCCCAGGGGTGGCAAGGGGTAGAAAAGGAGGCAGGAGAGGAGGGCATTTGCTTACACTGCCTTCAGCATCTCCCCAGCACGCCAAACCCAGTGTAACATTGCACTCTTGCTGTTGGGCCATTCCCCACTGGCCTGCAGGTTACTCCTGCTCCAGAGCCTCACGACGGAGGCAGAAAATACTCACCACCAGCAAGAGCCTCCTCTCTTGCAGTGTCATCATCACCAGGCTGAAGGATGTTCCAGGATGTCAGAGCAAGGGAGGAAATGTCTTCGGCTGACAGCAGCTTCAGCATCTCCATGTGGCTGCTCTGGGGCTTGTAGCGTGGGATGAAACACTCCTTCCCTTGCTTGAAAATATCCTGGATGATTTCTTCTGTCTGGATTTCATCTGGCATACTCAGGAAGATTGCAATTCTTTTGGACTCCCTGTACTTGGGGTGGTCGAGCACCTGCATGGGAAAGGGATGCAAGTGGTGTACGAAAAGTAAAATTAAAAGGATGAAAAGGTGGAGTTAGAATCACAGAATCAGTCAGGGTTGGAAGGCACCACAAGGATCAGCCAGTCCCAACCCCCCTGCCATGCCCAGGGACACCCTACCCTAGAGCAGGCTGCCCACAGCCTCTGCCAGCCTGGCCAAAAACACCTCCAGGGATCTGGCCCAGCCAGTTCCAACCCCACTGTGCCACGGGCAGGGACACCTCCCACTAGAACAGATCACTCAAGGCCTCATCCAACCTGGCCTCATCCAGCTTCTTATGACCTACAGCTTCTCGCTGAGTATTAAGTGAAGTCTATAAAATTATTTGATGGCTTTCAGAGGCCACTTCCAACCCCTATCATTCTCTGACTCCATGAACCTCTGTCACAGCAGGACAGGAGCAATACAAGTGCAGAATATCTGCAGGCAGCTGCTGGTGTGGCACCAACACCAACATAAAGTAAGGACTCACCTCGACTACAGCCAGTCGCTGCAAACCAGCACTTTTATGGTGTCTATTAAAATGATAAAAGGCAGACACATAAAAATGTTGCAACCCAAACAGGCCAGTTCCAAAGTCCCTGCCGGGATCACACCATGCTGGGGACGACGAGTGAAGTGAAGCCTGCTGATCTTCTGAAGTATAAAAACTGCATTCATTTAGCTATTTTTTTTAAGAATTGCATTAATTTTGCAATTAAAAACAGCATTTTTTTTTCCAATAAAATTTTGCCTTTATTTTGCAAAAAGTGCATTAATTTCTGCAATAAAATTTTGCATTCATTTTTTGCTAATAAAAATTGCGTTAATTTTGCTACACAAATTTGCATTATTTTTTTCAATAAAAATTTGCATTACTTTTGCAATAAAATTTTTCATTAATTTTGCCATTAAAAATTGCATTAATTTTGCTATAAATATTTGCATTGATTTTGCCATTTAAAAATTCATTAATTTTGCTATAAGTATTTGCATTGATTTTGCCATTAAAAATTGTGTTAATTTTGCTATAAGTATTTGCATTGATTTTGCCATTAAAAATTGCATTAATTTTGCTATAAGTATTTGCATTGATTTTGCCATTAAAAATGGTGTTAATTTTGCTATAAGTATTTGCATTGATCTTGCCATTAAAACTTGCCTTGATTTTGCAATTCAAAATTTGCATTAATTTTGCTATAGTTTTTTTTTCTGCATTGATTTTTCCAATAAAAAATGAATTTGCGATTTAAAATTGCACTAATTTGACTATTAAAATGGCGTTAATTTTGCTATTAAAAAATCGCATCAGTTTTCCCATTAAAAACTGCATTAATTTTTGCAATTAAAATTTTGCACTGATTTTGCAATTAAAAAAAACAAAAACCAAACATTAGTTTGTTGCAATAAAAAATCGCATTAATTTATTGCCATTAAAAATGGCCTGGAGGTGAGGAGGAAGTTGTTGAGCAGGAGAGTGGTGAGAGGCTGGAATGGGTTGCCCCTGCAGGGAGGTGTTTGGGGCCAGATCCCTGGAGGTGTTTTTGGCCAGGCTGGCAGAGGCTGTGGGCAGCCTGCTCTAGGGTAGGGTGTCCCTGGGGATGGTAGAGGAGGTGGGACTGCCTGATCCTTGTGCTCCCTTCCAACCCTGACTGATTCTACGACTCTATGATTGATTCTGTGACTCGTGGGACGCCCTGGAAACCCACGGGGACCCCAGGTGGGAGCTGCTTGGGGTTTCCGAGAGTTTGCCTTCAGTTTCACACACGCCCCACACGCCGGTGGCTGTGGCTGCTGATGGCAGCCGCTGCGCTCCCCGGAGCCGCCAGCAGCGGCGAAGGAGGAAGGGCAGAGCCGAGGCCGAGCCCATGCCCTCCCCCGCGGGGCGCACTGGCCCGGGACGGCCCGGGCGGCGTCCGAGGGGCCGGCAGGTCCCCTGAGTCTCGGCTTCGGTCCCCCTGCGGGGCGCGGAAAGTCCCCTTCGGGCTCGCCCGCGCAGGATGCGCAGCGAGCTGGGCCGCTCGGCCCTCCCCCCGGCCCCGGCCGCTCTCCCCGGCCCGCACCCACCTTGCGGCTCAGCAGGCGGGACTGGCGCTGCTTCTCCTCCGCGCACAGCGCCCGCAGCCGCTGCCGCAGCTGGCCGCGCAGCGCCCGCTTAGCNGGCAGGGCTCCCGGGGGCGGACCGCAGCCAGGCACCGATCGCCGGTGGTCGGCTGGCCCCGGGGGCACTGCCGTGCGGGCGCGGCCGGAGCCATCTCCGGCCCCCGCTGCCCGGGAGGCTGCTGCAGGGCCAGCCTGGGGGTTTTCTCGTGTGGCGTGCACGCCGGAGAACTTCCCCTTTGTTCATCGGGCCGTGGAAAGGGAAATCACCTCCCGGAGGGTATTTCGCTGCTCTCTGCCGAAGGGTTTCACCTCCTGCTGCATCTGCCGGGATGCTGTGGGCACCCCTGCGCCCCCGGGGAAGGTGTCCGCAGGGAGACGCCGGAGCCTTCTCCTCGGCACATGGCGAGATCCACCCTGCCTGTGCTGCTTTGGGGCTAATTGGGGCATTTTAATAAGAGAAATTAGATTGTAGGCTGAGAAAGGCAAACGTTGGTGATGTCTGCTTCGCTCACAGGTTTGCTGACTGATACTGTGCTGCTTTGAGGCTAATTGGAATATTTTAATGAGAATAATTAGGTTATAGGCTGAGAAAGGCAAATATTGGTGGTCTGCTTCACTCATAGGTCTCCTGACTGCTGCTGTCCTGGTTTGAGGCTAATTGGAATATATTAATAAGGGAAATTAGGTTATAGGCTGAGAAAGGCAAACATTGATGATGTCTGCTTCGTTCATAGGTTTGCTGACCAATACTGTGCTGGTTGGAGGTTAAATGGAATATTTTAATAAGAGGAATTAGACTGTAGGCTGAGAAAGGCAAACATTGATGATGTATCCACTCACAGGTTTGCTGAGAGATACCAAAGTAAGAACACAAACATAGATAAGGCAGAGCTGCTCGGGTCTGAGCTCTGGGCTGTTGCTCTCTCTCCCTTCCCTTGGCTTCCAGCTGCATCTGTGTAACCCAACTAATCAATTCCTGCTTCTAACCCCCCTGGCTGATCTTCCCTGCTTACCTGGCACATAGGACAGATTCTGGGATAAGACTGGGGGGGAGGTGAAAAGGTGGTTGGGAACCCCTCTTGGGGACTGTCCTCTCTGGGAGGGCTGTGGTGTTTCTGTATTACCTTTTTACTGTATGCAGCTGTAAATATTTGTCATACATCATAAGTATCTGCTTGCATCTTGTGCTGAGCTGTGAATATAAAGATGAGTGGAAAAGGAAGTGAGTGTGGTATTAATAGACTGGTGTTAGCCACTGCAGTCTCTGCTCACAGAAAGCAACCGAGTGAGAATTGCAGTTCCTGTCACAGAGGCTTAGACTTCGAGTTAATAAATGTGTGTCCAGCCCTGCCTTTACATGCCACATCTAACAGGGGCTTCCCTGGTGGTTCTGGAGGTGAGCATTAGCAGGACACTGCCCCTTGCCCTCAGCATGCAGGCATCCTTAGAATCAGTCAGGGTTGGAAGGATCCACAAGGATCAGCCAGTCCCAACCCCCCTGCCATGCCCAGGGACACCCTACCCTAGAGCAGGCTGCCCACAGCCTCTGCCAGCCTGGCCAAAAACACCTCCAGGGATCTGGCCCCAAACACCTCCCTGCAGGGGCAACCCATTCCAGCCTCTCACCACTCTCATGCTCAACAACTTCTTCCTAACATCATAGAATCATAGAATGGTTTAGGTTGGAAGTGACCTCAAAGATCATTTAGCTCCCCACCATATATCCAGTCTGAATCTTCCCATTTCCAGTTTGGTTTCATTCCCCCCAGTCCTATCCCTACCTGACAGCCTAAAAAGTCCCTCCCCAGCTTTCTTGTAGCCTCCTTCAGATCCTGAAAGTCCACCAGGAGGTCACCTGGGAGCCTTCTCCTCTCCAGCCAACTCCCTCAGTCTGTCCTCACAGCAGAGCAGCTCCAGCCCTCTGCTCGTCCTCGTGGCCTGTGCTGCTTTGAGGCTAATTGGGATATTCTAATGAGAAGAATTAGATGATAGGCTGTGAAAAGAAAAACACTGGGGACCTGCTGCACTCACAGGTTTGCTGAGAGGTACAGAAGCAAGGACACAAACATAGATAAGGCAGAGCTGCTGGGGTCTGAGCTCTGGGCTGTTGCTCTCTCTCCCTTCCCTTGGCTTCCAGCTGGATCTGTGTAACCCAACTAATCAATTCCTGCTTCTAACCCCCTTGGCTGATCTTCCCTGCTTACCTGGCACATCAGACAGATTCTGGGATAAGACTGGGAGGTGGGGGAAGGTGGAAGGGTGGTTGGGAACTCCTCTTGGGGACTGCTCTCTGGGAGGGCTGTGGTGTTTCTGTATTACCTTTACACAGTATCTAGATATAAATACCTGTAATATGTTGTAACTCTCTGCTTGTAAATTGTGCTGAGCTGTGAATATAGAGCTCCATTCCTTAACTTCCAGCTGCCTGAGTCTAGTCTGGGTGAATTCAAATGTGTGATGGGGGCAGGTATCTGCTGTCCCTCTGGACACCTTCCAGCTCATTCATAGCCCTCTTGTCCCAAGGGCTCCAGCACTGGATGCACTACTCCAGGTGGGGTCTCAGCAGTGTGGAGCAGAGGGGCAGGATCACTTCCCTGGCCCTGCTGGCTACTCTCTGGCATGCACAGCAGCTGGGATTTGACTGGCATTGCCCCACAAGGCTGGCAGGCTGTTCAGCCCTGCTGATGGAGTTGCTGAGCTTTGCACTGTGTCCCCAAACCCTGATGACTGTCAGCAGAGCTGCTGCAGTTCATTTGTTCTGCCACAAGCTGCCTTGTTTCTTGTACAGGCTACCAGCTGGTGCTTGAGAAGTGCTACAGGGAAAATAAAGTCATGCAATGCATGGGCCTGAGGTCAAACCCCTGTCAGGAGCACTGTGGTAGCCTTCCTAAGAGTTGCCTTACTCAGGTCTTCTCCCATCATTCAGTTTTGGTTTCTGGGTTGGTTTTTGTTTGTGGGTTTTTTGTGTATGTTTTTGGGTTTTATTTTATTTTTATTTGTTGTTTGTTTGGTTTCTGTCTTTTTTTTTGTTTGTTTGTTTTTTTCCCTGAGAGAAATGAGACCAAGCACGAGCCTTTAAACCCCATATTTTAATGGATTTTCCCCATACAATACCATTAGTGCAGGTACACCAATTTCTCACTTGAAAAAAAATATATTTGGCACTTGCCTGTCTTAAAACATCCTGCTTGGCAAAAAAAAAAAAAGAGTCTGGGCAGCTGGCTGCTTTACACAGAGGTGATGTGCAAGAGCATCCACAGCTGAAAACTGCCACAAAGAAACACAGAAGCACAGAATGGTAGGGGTTGGAAGGGACCTGCAGAGATCATCCAGTCCAACCCCCACTGCCAGGGCAGGGTCACCCAGGGCAGGCCACACAGGAACACATCCAATTTGGAAAGAGAGAGAAGGAGACTTCAAAGCCTCTCTGGGCAGCCTGCTCCAGAGCTCTGCACCCTCACCATGCAGAAGTGTCTCCTGTTGAGGTGGAACCTCCTGGTTCCAGCTTGTACCCACTGCTCCTTGTCTTAACACTGGGCACCACCAAACAGACCCTGGCACCTTCATCCTGACACCCTTCAGGTACTGATGGACATTGATCAGGTCTTCTCAGAGCCTTCTCTCCAGATGGAACAGCCCCAGGGCTCTCAGCCTCTCTTCATAGAAGAGATGTTCCAGTCCCCCAGTCATCCTCACACCCTCCACTGGACTCTGCAGCAGCTCCCTGCCTCTCTTGAGATGGACACAGTGCTGCAGGTGTGGTGTCAGCAGGGGAAAAGAGACCCTCCCTAGGCCTGCTGGCCACACCAGCCCATTGCACCAGCAGTAGGTGAGTGCCAGCTTCCACAAACTGCCCAGACTGTGCCAGGAGCCCCTGGAACTGGCATTTCCTTATCCTCCAGACCCCACCCCACCACCACACACCCCCACCCTCCCTTCCCTTTTTTGCTTACACAAATGTTGCAATAAAATGCATTACAGTAGGATTTCATTTCCATAACAAATGACATATAAAAAGAAAAAAAAAACCAAACAAAACCCAACTCATTTCTTAACCCATGGGATTGTGTTTGAGTAGAGCAAAGTCCTTCCGTGGAGGTGCAGCAGAGGTTCCAGCAGCTGGCTGGAGGTGGAGAAGGGCCTCGAGGTGGGGGTGGTCCTGCCTAGAAAGGGTGAGCTGGATTGCTGTGGTGATGCTGTGGTGATTCCTCTTTGGAGGGACCTCACCTTCAGGGCTGGGCAGTTGGGGTGGGCAGGTGGGACGTTGCACTTAGCAAAAATAAATACTAATAAATTAACACCTCTGGAAGAAAAGAGCTTTCTCTGCAGTCTTGCTTGGAGGAGAGCCTGGCGAGGAAGCTGGTGGCCACGTCCGGGTTAGGCACGGCTAAGAAGCAGGTCTGCTTCTTTCAGTAGTACTTTCTGAACAGGGCAAAAAGAGCCAGGAACATGGCTGTGATTTTGGAGAAGGACAGTGGGGATCTCCTCTCAAACTTTGTCAGGAAGCCGTTTTCCTGTGGGAAAGAACAGGCACAGTGAGAGGCAGCTGAGAAGTGACTACTGTGGCTGTGAAGCGAGCCAGAGTCTGCTGGCAGCAGCCTGACCAAGTGCTGCACCCTGTGCTCAGGAGAGGCTCCAGGGCTCTGCCTCCAGAAAGTGAAGAGGGCTTTTTAAATCAGTAGCTGAAAGTACACCTCGCTGGAAGCTTGTTTTATCTGCAAGCCTGGACTGTGCCCTCCTGTGTAAGCAGCAAATGAAGGGGAGCTGCAGTGGCTGAGCTCACATCCACAGGAAAGTGCTAGTGCTGTGATGTAGCGAGGGAAAGGTCTTTAAGCCTCCTCCTCCTGCTGCCCTGAGCCACATACCAGGGCAGAAAGTTGCCAGCAGTTGCTGCTTCTCTGCAGTCATTTAAAAAGGGATGGAAAGAGAAGCCTTTGCAATACACCTGCTGCAGCAAGGCTCCCTGACTCAACATCACCTTTTTGTTACTGGTACCAATCAGGGGAAAAAAAACAAAAAACAAAGCCAACACCAGAAGATAGAAAACCAGGAGATTGGAAATCCAATTAAGGGGGAGAAAAAAAGCAATAGGAAATGTAAAGAGAAGTGGGCCAAGTGAGGGCTGGCAAGAGAAAGTGACTTTTCCATCTAGGCAGAGGAGAAAAGCACCATGGAAATAACCAGCGCTGATGTCACTGGGGCTCAGCTTCCCCTGACTGCAAAAGACAAACCGCTGGGGTGGTGAAGCCCTGCAAAGCAGCAGGGATCTCCCCTCACCGACAGCAGGGCTTGGCAGAACAGTCCAAACGCTGGCAAATGCTTTACTCAGCACCCACCACGGAGAGATGGAAGTTCTGGGACAGACTCAGTCCACACAGAGAAGATTTAAGCCCAGCTGCACTCAGCTGTATATTTGTGACTGAGGTGGGGGGGGTTAAATAATGTTGGCATCCACAGGAAAAGCACGGAGCAGCTGTGAGGATCTCGACCCTCTCTACTCTTCCCTTCCTTTGAACCTCAGTACTTTTGGGCTAACTCCTCTAAGAGATGCAGACTTGCTGCCCCAACTTTAGGATGAGACTTAACAGTGGGAAATGAGTAATTTAAGCTGGCTGGACCAAAGGTTTCCTAAGGAGCCTCTCACCCTGAGGAACCAAATGGTCCTGTGATTGCAGGCTGAGGGCAAGGTTAGAACCTGTGCAGCTACAGGAGAGTGCCTCTGTGAAAAGAAAGTTTTTCTCCTGGCGTGGCTCTGTTTTAGAGCAGAAGCAAAACTGCCAAACTCCTTCGCTGTTAAGTCTAGAGGAGACATTCCTCCAGACAGCAAATGTTAACCACCAAAAGGAGCCCTTAGTAAAACGATTTGGACAGTACCTGTGGCAGCAATTTCCCTAATTGAAAGGGCATCTCCTAGTCAGGAGATGGAGGGAAAGGAGGAGCTTACCCAGCCGCCGTTGGCGTCGATCCATTCAGCTTTGTTGTTTATTATGTACTCGGTGATGAAGTAAGAGATCTGCTCCCTGTCCTCCCCGGTCAGCTGAACTCCATGCTCTTGAAGCTTCTTGGTGAGAAGCCCTCCGAAGGTGAATATGGTCATGATTCGTCCCCAGTTAGTGTTGCCGTCGGCAAATTTTTCTTCCATGACGCCGTCGAAAATCCTCTTGGCGGCAGCGACGGAGGAGATGTCGATGGTGTCCAGGAGCGGCCGCACAGCCTCCTCGGTTTGCTCCTGCAGAGAGGAAGCAGTGTGGCGCAGCACATGGGCGACCCTGGTCTGTGCTGGCCCCGGCTGCGAGCGCTGCAGCACATAGTGCAGGTAGTCCTGGGCTAAGTAGTAGACGTAGTAGAAGTCAGCAGTTGCCATGGAGCGGAGGGCGCCGGCGGCAGCGCAGGGCTCGGGGTCAGGCTGCGCAGTGAGCGGCGCAGGACATGCTCAGGGCTTTGTACTGCTGCCTCGGGATGGGATTTTTTTTTTTTTTTTTTAATTTCTTTCTTTCTTGCTTTTACCACACGGGTTCCTGTAAAACCCGAGTGACTTCATGGCTGTGTGGGCTGTGGAATCCGTCGCAGCGGAAACGAAAGAAGGTGTCTGCTGGAGGGGAGCAAGCATCTCTCCTTCAGTGATTTATTGCTGCTCTCAGCTGAAACCACGCGGGGCCAGCTGGCATTTCCGAGGGACTTTTGCTCTCTACCACCAGGAGGGACTTGGCATTTGCCTCCCAAAGCAACAGGGATGCTTTATGCTAGCGGAGGTTTGGCGTTTTGCTTGGCACAAAAGATGCCTGGAGGAGTGTGCAGCCCCTACCACCGCTCCCTTCCCTTCCTCCCCCACCGGTCTCTGCACTGCCGTAGCCGAAGGCTGCAGGCTGGGTGGCAGGTTGAGGGACGTGGCAGGTCCGCAGCCCTTTGAAGAATCACAGAACAATAGGGGTTGGAAGGGACCTCCAGAGAGCATCCAGTCCAACCCTCCTGCCAGGGAAGGATGACCCAGGGCAGGTCGCACAGGAACACATTCAGGAGGATTTTGTAGGTCTTCAGTGAATGAGACACCACAACCTGCCAACAGGGCAGCCTGTTCCAGTACTTCAGCACTCTCACGGTGACAAAGTTTTCCTTTCTGCTCTCTCCTCTGCTCCAGCTGGCACCCAGTGCCCCTTGGACATCACTGAGCAGAGCCTGGCTCCAGCCCTGCACATCTTTAGCACAGCAGTGAGGGCAGCCCTCAGGCTCCTCTGCTCCCAGCTCCCTCAGCCTGGCCTGGCAGGAGATGTTTGGAGGCTGCAGCAGCTTTGGCTCTGTACTGGAATCTCTCAGGCAGTTCCCTGAGGGGCCCAGAACTGGACACAATATTCCAGATGTGACCTCAGAAGGGCAGAGCAGAAGGGCAGGAGAACATCTATTGAAACTAGAAGACATTTCCAACAGGGTGGAAGGATGAATAAACTGTTCTCAGCATTCATGGAGCTCATCTGCTCCAACCTCCCCACCATGCTCAGGAGTACCTCTCAGCTAGACTCAGCTGCTCCAGCCTGGCCTTCAACACCCAACAGCCTCCCTGGGCAGCCTGTGCCAGACTCTCACCACCCTCACACTCAACAACTTCTTCCTCAGCTCCAGCCTAACCCTGCTTTGCCTCAGCTCCAAACCATTCTCCCTTGGCCTGTCCCTAGACCCCCTCAGCACAAGTCCCTCTGCAGCCTTCCTGCAGGATCCCTCCAGGAGGTGCCTGAAGAGATCCTCAGGCCATTGCAAAGGCTCAGTAAGCGGCTGAGGGTTTGGAAACCTCTCTCTTTCTCCACTCCTCTACTTTTCTCCCACCTCTCACTCATGCCTCTTCCTTCTCTGAAAGCAAAAGGCACCCCCAGCCCCTTCTCTGCTCCAGGGATGGCAGTGAACCTGCTTCCAGCTCTGTACATTCCTTGATGCTCAGGTCTATGGAAGATGAGCCAAGCCCCAGTGGCTGGTGGCCAGCACAGGACTTGAGCCTCACATTGGCAGCTGCTCAGGCTGGAACAAAGCAGACCTAGACCATCATACAGCCCTGGTGTCAGTGCACTGCTAACCCCAGGCAGCCCCCACGACGTGGCTGCTGCTGCTCTGACGTCATGGTTTTGCAGAAACCCCTCGGGCAGGCCAGGGCATTTTGCAGTTCCTCCTCGGATTCTCTGTTCCTTGTGCTGAGGCTGGCTCAGAACCACACACTGCAGCCTCCCATGTGTGGCAGGCTTTGAAACCTGCAGCCAGAAGCAGCACAGCCACCGAGCACTTCAGGCAGACAGGAAAGGGCTTCCCTCATTCTCTAGGAAGCTAAGAAAGAAGTGGCTTGGTGCTGTGCCCACCTTTGGAAGTCACTGGCTTTAGAGGTCAGTATGAGCTGGCAAAGCTCTCATGTGAAAGGTCACCCCCAGGAGAGGATGTGATGCTAGGACCTGGGAGTGGGCTGGGGTGGGAAGGCAGCTGTGGGGTGGGAATGCAGCACTCCCCTCCTCCATACACACAGGTTCCTAGCAAAGCTGCTCTGGGAGGTTCAGAGGTGTCCTCTATCCAATACCTGCAGCTGCTGCTTTGGCAGAGCTCTCAGGCAGGCTCTGCCTTTGTTACGCTCAGTGATTTCTGCAAACTGCCAGCACTTTACCAGGAATGCAAACAACACAAACAACCGAGCAAAGCTGCGACCATCCTTAACTCTTCCCAACTCAGCTAAAGCCGGGCAGAAGTTTCTGGGGCGGGGAAGCCTTCGCTCTGCCCAGGCAGCTCCCTCCAGCCAGAGGTTTTGCTGCAAACGGAGCAGAGAGAGGGGAAACCGCAAGGGTCTGCTTCCTACATAGCACAGCCTGCGAAGCGATCGATCACTCCTGACCCTCCTAATAAGTGATTAATTAAAAGCTTTGCTGCATTCTGTGAATGCAATAACGGCCACATGTGAGGGCAGCCAACGACAGCTAAGCACTTTTGCTTTCTCCGCCACCAACAGCAGCAGCAGGGCACAGGCAGGAGCAGATATTTCTTCATTAGTGGAGCGTTCAGGGTTCGGAGGAGAGTGATGAGATCCTGCTCTGAATGCGTGCCCATTGTTGGAGGGAATCAGTGTTAATAGCCTGGCAGCCCCGCTGCAAAAGCTGCTGCCTTCAGTCTCTTGATCTCTCGAAGGTGAAGCTCAGCCCTCCGTAGGGGCTGGCGGCTCTGAGCAGACATCTCTAGCAGCAGCTGTGACACCGGTGAGCACAACTCAGGATGTAGCTGCTGACACTGCCCCAGGGCCTTTGACACGTTTGGTTTTCAGGAGTGTGTAGCAGAGGGTTGCCAAGTGTTGGGCAGCCTGATCCAGTGGAGGATGTCCTGGCTGACAGCAGGAGGGGCAGGACCAGATGAACCTTGGAGCTCCCTTCCAACCCAGACCACTCTATGATTTTATGAAATACTTTAAGCCTGTGCTCTGTGGATTTGACTCCACACCCTACCCTGAAAGGCTTCTTTTCCAGAACAGATGGGGCCTGAGTTGACAGATCCTCATAAAACTGACTGGTGAGAGCCGCTGCCATCTCGGCGTGGTGGACACAAAACTGTGCCAGAGTGACAGAGGCTTCAGAGAGCTGCTCCTGCTGCATCTGCCTTGCCAGAGCTGTTCCAGCTCCAGGTGACTGTGGGAACTGTGAGCTGTGTCAGGACAAACGGTTTGTGAGGCCCTGGGAAAATCATGGCAACATCTTTTATGGCTTTCATCTCTTTATTGACGCCTAAACCAGGGCGATTTTGGGGTAGTATTGGATTTCAGTGCAAAAGAACAGCTCTGTTCACTTGTAGCTTTCCAGCTGTCCTGCACAGACCTGAGAGAAGAGTTCAGGAGGTTTTGCTGCCTTTTGCTTGGCCCCAGTTTGCCTATGAAGTGGAACCTGCAGGCTGCTTGTCCTGGCTCTGAGCTGCTCTGCTGCCGGGCACGGAGTGCAAGCTGCCCGGTGCGGTGCTCAGGCTGCTTGCCCGGTGCGGAGCGTAGGCTGCCGGGTGCGGAGCTTAGGCTGCTTGCCCGGTGCAGTGCTGCCCGGTGCAGTGCTTCCCGGTGCGGAGTGCAGGCTGCCCGATGCCTGGCTCAGGCTGCCGGGTGCGGAGCTTAAGCTGCTTGCCCGGTGCAGTGCTTGCCGGTGCGGAGCGCAGGCTGTTCAGTGCCTAGCTCAGGCTGCCCGATGCCTGGCTCAGGCTGCCCGGTGCGGAGCTTAGGCTGCTTGCCCGGTGCAGTGCTTCCCGGTGCGGAGCGCAGGCCGCCCGATGCCTGGCTCAGGCTGCCCGGTGCGGAGCTTAAGCTGCTTGCCCTGTGCGGTGCTTGCCGGTGCGGAGCGCAGGCTGCCCGATGCCTGGCTCAGGATGCCCAGTGCCTAGCTCAGGCTGCCCGGTGCGGAGCTTAAGCTGCTTGCCCGGTGCGGGGCTTAGGCTGCTTGCCCGGTGCGGTGCTTCCCGGTGCGGAGCGCAGGCTGCAGGGTGCGGAGCTTAAGCTGCTTGCCCGGTGCAGTGCTGCCACCTAGCGGCAGCTGGCGCTGCCTGCAGGCACAGCCCGAGCCCGGCGCCGGCTGCCTCCTGTCCCTTCCAGTGCAGCTCCGCTCCTCTGTGCCGTGAGGCTCTGCATGCAGCAAACAGGTAAACCGCTCTAGAATTGCGGCTGTGCTCTAAGCTGGGAAGCGATATTGTGCGACCCAAAGGATTCTGTCAGATGGGGAGCGCCGAAGTCTCCCGTGCGAAGCCTGGAGGTGTTGGGAGCAGTTCAGGTTGAAATACCTCAGCCCATCTCCTGCTGTTTCGGGGATGGAGACAAAACAGCAGGAGCCTGGGACTTAGTTTCTGTGGTGCTTGAAACACTCTGTGTGCCTCAGGGATGCATGCAGGACAAGCTCCAGGAGGCTGAGGAGGATGAAGCTGGTCTTGGTTTTACATCTTCTGGGCTGGCTGAGATACTCTGGGCCGGTTGGGAAGCCAAAGTGGTGCCCAACACAAACTAAAGCAGAGCAGCTGCTGCAGCTTGCTGCTGAGCTGTGGTGCACTCCAGAATAGCTGAGGGTTGAGCAATGTGGCTTCTGCTCACTCCTGCTCCTAAAATAGCCTGTACAAAGGCTGGGAGGATGGAGCCCACAGTGTGGGCTCTCCATTGCTCAGACGTGGGAAGGATTCTCTGAGAGGTCTTTCTGTTGCCCTTTTGACTCCTCTGTGGCTCTCCAGTGACAAAGGGGTCAGGTTTGGCTGTGTTAGTCAGGGTCCAGATGCTTCCTTGTCGCTTCCTCTGCTAACTTGGCTGCTTCTGGATCCCAGCATCTCTGATCACCATGAGTCCAGAGGGCAGCCAAAGATGCTTCATCACCCTATGCATGTGTGCAGACATGTTCCACATTCTCAGAAGCCTTTCCAAATGTTTAGCCAGGATGAGGAGAACTGGCACAAAGAGGGCATGGTTGTCAGCAGGGAGCCATAGGAACAAGGCTGCCTAAGCTTCCCAGACAGTGGAGCATGAGCAAGGAAAGTCTTGGGAGAAGCTTGGCAAGATCTCACAGACACCAGCAGCAACATTGTCTGCTGAAGCCAGCCTCAGTGCTGCTTTTCCGTCTTGCTCCCAAAAAAGTCTCCTTGGCAGTATTGGTCAAGCCAGAGGTCAAGAGGTCATCCCTCAATATGGTATGAATGCCATCCAGAGGGACCTGGGCAGGCTGCAGAGCTGTGCCCAGGCCAACCTCAGGGCATTCAACAAGGCCAAGTGTAAGGTCCTGCAGCTGGGTGGGAGCAATCCCAAGCACAGCTCCAGGCTGGGTGGGGAATGGCTGAGAGCAGCCCTGAGGAACAGGACCTGGGGGCTGGAGTGGTGCAAAGCTGAAGATGAGGCTGCAGTGTGAGTGCAGCCCAGACAGCAACTGTGTGCTGGGCTGCAGCAAGAGCAGCTGTGGGCAGCAGGGCAAGGGAGGGGATTGTGCCCCTTGGCTCTGCTCTCCTCACACCCCACCTGCAGAGGGGAGATTGAAACTGGATGTTAGGAGGAAGTTGTTTGAGTGAGGGTGGTGAGACACTGGCACAGGTTGCCCAGGGAGGTTGTGCAGCAGAGAAGCACAGAATGTGATGGAAGACCACATTGGGTGCTTCTGTGCTCCACAACCTCCCTGGAGGTGTTGAGGACCAGGCTGGATGAGGCCTTGAGTGACCTGTTCTAGTGGGAGGTGTCCCTGCCTATGGCACAGGAGGGTTGGAACTGGCTGAGCTTTGAGCTCCCTTCCAAGCTAAACCATTCTATGGTAAGCAGAGCTTTGTGTGTCCCCCACACCCACCTCACCCGGGCTGCATTTCTCCTCCTGACTTGCAGGGTTCCAGCAGACACTGCTGCTGCCTCTCTCTGCAGTACTTTCAACCCCACAGTGATTAAGTGTAAATTGCTGCAAATTACAGCCAGAAATGAGCTGTAGAGTCTGGTGGTGTATTTTTATCCTCCTGTTTATGGTGACTTTTCTGGTCCTCCACGGAGGCATGCTGAGGTGGCATTCCTCTGCTCCCAGGAGAAGGCAGTGAGCAGAAATAGCTAACTAATCTGTCTCCCCAGGTATTTATGCCACTGTCGTTGCTGTGCTGTCTGAGCGTGTGGGAATATGCCCTCGATCTTTCTAAGTGAGCTGCTGTCCCATTAAATGGGTGAGAAGGAAGCAGATGCCCCCATGACCAGCTAGTTAACCAAACTCTGTGACCAGAGCAGAAAAAAATGTGCTTTTGAGCTCGTTTTTTTAATCATGGAAGTTTGGGGTGGTCTGTGCTCTGGATTGCATTTGCACTTCACTTCATCCCATGGCAGTGTACAGAGCCTCTCAGTTCCTCCCTGCCAGTGCCTGAAGGGATCCTGCAGGAAGGCTGCAGAGGAACTTGTGCTGAGGGGGTCTAGAGACAGGCCAAGGGGGAATGGTTTGGAGCTGAGGCAGAGCAGGGTCAGGCTGGAGCTGAGGAAGAAGTTGTTCAGTGTGAGGGTGGTGAAAGTGTGGCACAGGCTGCCCAGGGAGGCTGTGGCTGCCTCCTTGCTGGGGGTGCTGGAGGCCAGGCTGGGTGAGACCTTGAGCAGCTGAGTGTAGCTGAGAGCACGGTGTGGAGGTTGGGGCAACTGAGCTCTGAGCTCCCTTCCAGCCTGAGCCATTCTGTGACTCTAATCTAGGGAGCTGCCCCTGTGAGTGTTCTAATAATGAGCTAACACCAGTGCCTGCTCGGGCCCTAAAACGCTGTCTTTCAGAAAAGCAAACTCTGAGAGCCTTTCAGATCACCTCCGTGCAAAGCATTCGGTGGTTTGTGCTGCTGCAGCAACACTGAGGTGCCCCAGGCAGGAGCAGAGGTTGCCTTTGTGCTGGGGGCTTCAGCCATTAAGGCCAGGGGGAGTTTCCTGCTCTGGCTCCCAAGTGCTGAGCCCACTGCCCTCAGAGGGGCAGCAGGAGTGAGTCCCTGGGACTTTTCATCGGGCAGCAGTGGGGTTAACTGCGTTTAACCTGCAAAGGATCTTAATGGCCATGGGCAGCAAGGGGGAGCAAACTCCAGAGCGGCAGCAGCTGGGGCTGGGATGTCACCATTCATCCTTGGCAGACCTGCCTTGGGACCACTTTGGGACCAGATTCTTGGAATGCCAGGGAACTCTGCACCAGATTGGCTTCATCGAGGGCTTTTGTAGTGTGTTCTAGCACCAAGAAGCCCTTCTGGAGCCCAGTGCAGATGGGAGCTTGGAGCCAGCAGCCAGTGCTGCTCTGCACTGCCTGACCCCCGTGCCTCAGCAAAGCCCTATCGATTCTGCTAACCTCATCTCTGCAGGGATGGGGATCTTGCTGCAGGGAGCTAAACGAAGCCTTAAAGCCATCGATTTTCAGAGGAAGAGCTTTAGTTGAAGATCTCTTAACATTTGCTTGGTTGCTCCTGACTGTGAAAGATGACAAGAGGGATGTGGAGATGCTGGAGGTGTCCAGAGCAGGACCCCGAGGATGCTCAGAGGGCTGCAGCAGCTCTGCTGTGAGCACAGCCTGAAAGAGTTGGGGCTGTGCAGGCTGCAGAAGAGGAGGCTCCCAGGGGACCTTCTGGTGGCCTTGCAGCATCTGAAGGGGGCTACAAAAAAGCTGGGGAGGGACTTTGAGGCTGTCAGGGAGTGACAGGACTGGGGGGAATGGAGCAAAGCTGGAGGTGGGGAGATTGAGCCTGGAGGTGAGGAGGAAGTTCCTGAGCATGAGAGTGGTGAGAGGCTGGAATGGGTTGCCCCTGCAGGGAGGTGTTTGGGGCCAGACCCCTGGAGGTGTTTTTGGCCAGGCTGGCAGAGGCTGTGGGCAGCCTGCTCTAGGGTAGGGTGTCCCTGGGCATGGCAGGGGGTTGGGACTGGCTGATGCTTGTGGTCCCTTCCAGCCCTGACTGATTCTAGGGTTCTGTGACATCCCAGCAGAGGAATGCCAGTGCAGACACAGGAGCTACAGCAGGCAGCTGCACCTGGCTTAGTGCAGCAGGAGCAGAGGACAGGGCTGAGTTAGGCAAGAGTTGTATTTGCTCTCTGTGCTGTTGACCACTGCCCATGCTGTGCTCCAGCATCCTCAGTGAGGGCAACATCCTTGCTCCTCTTTGCCCTTAACTCTCCCCGTGGAGGCTTGACAATTATCAGCCATTCCCAAGCTACTTTACAGCTCAAAGCCCCCATCCAAGGGAAATCAGTTTGCTTTCTGCTCCTCAGCTATAAAAGGCCACTGCAGCTGCAGAGGAGCTCATCTCTCTGGCTGCCCACCAGGGCTTGGATGTTCTCACCTCACCTGAGCACACCTCAGGCATCAGCTGGATCTGTTGGCAGGGACCAGTGCTCTCAAGCCCCACAGCCTGCAGTCCTTATCCCCAGTGTTTCTCTGGCCTGGCAGACCCCTTCAGCCCTTGAGTTGTGGCTTCCCATCCCTTGGCTCAGCTTCTCCAGGAGATGTGCTGGGTCAGCAGGCACAACTTCATCTTCTGCTTATAGCACAGCTTTTTCTTCCTGGCCAGGAGGAAGCTACTGGCCCCTCTCTGACTCAGTTCCCCTCTTCTGAAAGAGAGGAAATGAGAGAATCACACTCAGGTGTGTGACCCTTGCTTGTGTGTGTGTGTCAGTGGCTCTGGGGCACGTTGGCAGGCACTGGCCTGGGCTATTGATGACAACAGGTCTGTGGCTGCCAGTCAAAGCAGAGCCTGAGCAGGTAAGAGCTGACTCAAGGGTGCATCCCTCCAGTCATCTGCCATGGGTGTGTGAGTCACAGCCCTTAATGCTTGTTTGCTTCTCATCCTTTGTTTGCACAGCAGCCAGCAGGCAGCCCCAGGGGCCAGGGTCGATGCCCAGCACAGCCCAGAGGTGCTGCCTTTGGCTTTCCTGTCTCTCTGTGTGCACACCTCTGGCAGCACATCTGTCTGCCAGGAGGCACTGCAGCTGGCAGGCACATCTGCTTCAGAATCACAGAATGGGTTAGGTTGGAAGGGAACTCAAAGCTCAGCCAGTTCCAACCCCCCTGTGCCATAGGCAGGGACACCTCAATGTCACTCAAGGACTCATCCAGCCTGGTCCTCAACACCTCCAGGGAGGTTATGGAGCACAGAAGCACCGAATGGGATCTTTGATCCCATTCGGTGCTTCTGTGCTCCACAACCTCCCTGGGCAAACCTGTGCCAGTGTCTCACCACTCTCAACCTGTGCCAGTGTCTCACCACCCTCACTGCAAACAACTTCCTCCTAACATCTTGTTTCAGTCTCCCCTCTGACACTTCAAACCCATTCCTCCTCCTCCTGCCATCCCCAGCCCTTGTCAATAGTCCCTCCCCAGCCCTCCTGTAGCCCCCTTCAGATCCTGCAAGGCCACTCCAGGGTCTCCTGGCAGCCTTCTCCTCTTCTGCAGGCTGCAGAGCCCCAACTCTCTGTGCCTGTGCTCAGAGCAGAGCTGCTGCAGCCCTCTCAGCTGCATCTTGGTGGCCTCCTCTGCATTGGCTCCAGCCCTTGCATGTGCTGCTTGTGCTGGGGGCTGCAGAGCTGCAGACAGTGCTGCAGGTAGGGGCTGCAGATGCAGAACTCATCGTTCCCTGGGTATGTGTTCTGGTTAAGTCACCAAAGATTGAGCACCTGTGAGGCAGCCTGCAAGGCACTTTTATCAAGTCCATCCTCTCAAATCACTTTTCCTTACAGTGAGGTTTGCTGCCTGTAAAATTATTCTATTAAATTGTGTTGCCACGCTCTGAGGCAATTTATTTTCTTGTTCATTGATCTTTGATCCAGGCTACTTGCTCCTGAAAACATTTTTTCCCCCCTCTCTCTTTAACCACTTAGCCAGAAGCTGCCTTTATATCATCTGGAAACTGGTGTAGGACAACTTCTTTTTGTTTTTTTTTTTATTGCTACTGATTTTTAATTTTTTTTTTTCCTCTCTGAGCAGTCCATTTGTGAGTGGATTCCTATTCAGTCACAGTCAGCTTCTGTAGCGTTTAGCCTGCTGAATGGGTGTGTTGTGTAGCTCTCTAAAATGGTTTAAGATGAGAGATTTCAGAGAGGGGTAACAGCCTCATAAAAAAAAAGGAAAAAGAGGGAGTCCTGGCAGGCTGCAAAGCTCTAGGAGTGGAAAAACTGCAAACCATTGTGAGCAACAAACTGCATTTAGAGTTAATTAACTCCTCATCGACTAGAAGCTGAGAAGGTTTCTAATCTAACCCCCCCTTAGGAGGTGCAGCACAACACAGCTGCACACAGGAGTTTTCTCTTCGTGGTAGTGTTCTCTGCACAGGGCTGTGAAGATGCTGAGGGGACTGCAGCACTGCCTGGGGAGGAGAGGCTGAGGGACCTGGGGCTGCTTAGGCTGCAGAAGAGAAGACTCAGAGGGGATTGAATCAATGTTTGTAAGTGTCTGAGGGCTGGGGGTGAGGAGAGGGGGGACAGGATCTGCTCACTGCTCCCTGCCATAGGCCAAGGAGCAATGGATGGAAGCTGCAGCACAGGAGGTTGCAGCTGGCTGGCTTGGTGCTTCCCATCTGCTTTTGGCACTGGGTTTGAAGGGGAGGGTCTGAGCAGTTGTCTTCATGTGCAGTGCCTGCAGTGAAAGGTTGTGTGGGCAGCTCCACGTGGCCAGGCTGGCAGGAACAGTCTGCTGCTTCAGATAATAGCTAACTCCTTCCACAACTGCACACTGCAGCAGGGAGAGTGATAAAACAAAAAGGCAGGATCATTTCTGCCCTTCCCCATGTCCAGCTCTGAGCTCCCTGTCCTTTGAGTGTGCCTGGCAGAGCCAGCCCGGAGCAGGAGCTGGCACAGGCTGCAGCAGTGCATTAGTGACACAGTGGCACTTCCCTCGAGTCCATGCTCCACCAGCTCCTACCCTACTCAGGAAGGGTTCCCTGGCTGTGGCACTGTGGTGCCAGCTGTGCTGCAACTCAGACATCAGCAGAGCATCGACAGGTCCCTGGCTGGAGGCTGCCTGTTGTGCCCCTTTGCAGGCTTACCCTGTTTGGGCTGCAGTGAGGCAAACTGTGGCTGCTGGAGCTCTCCTAAGCCAAAGGGAGCAGGGCTTGACAAGCCACTGGACTGCACAAGAACTGTTCCAGAGACACTCTTGTGCAGAGCTTCAGCAGCCTCTGGAGTGCAGTTGTGTGCTGCTGGAGATGAAGATTTCACTGCTGGAGGCACAGCCTCGTCCTTGAGCTCAGCTGGCAGCAGCATGACAAGTGTGTTGGGGAACTTAATGCTGGTGGAAGTGCCATCACTCACAAGTGATGAAACAACCCCAGAATACTCCAGGGCACATTTTTGCAAGCAGCAGCATATCAGCTCTGAGGTCCTGATCAAGTTTCAAATCAAGCAATGAAGTTGCCATTCCAAATGCCAGTGGCAGTGCTTCGTTACCTGCTGCACTCACACAGCTCTTGCCTGGGGTGGGCACTGCTGCTTCAGCTCAGCAGCAGCCAGGGCTTAGCAGGGAGCAAGGAGACCTATTATCAGCTCCTGTCTGCAGCTCTGCAGCCCCCAGCACAAGCAGCACATGCAAGTGGTGGAGCCAGTGCAGAGGAGGCCACCAAGATGCAGCTGAGAGGGCTGCAGCAGCTCTGCTCTGAGCACAGGCACAGAGAGTTGGGGCTCTGCAGCCTGCAGAAGAGGAGAAGGCTGCCAGGAGACCTTGGAGTGGCCTTGCAGGGTCTGAAGGGGGCTGCAGGAGGGCTGGGGAGGGACTATTGACAAGGTCTGTTGATGCCAGGAGGAGGAGGAATGGGTTTGAAGTGTCAGAGGGGAGATGGAAACTGGATGTTAGGAGGAAGTTGTTTGCAGTGAGGGTGGTGAGACACTGGTACAGGTTTGCCCAGGGAGGTTGTGGAGCACAGAATCTTTGATCACGCTCTATGGTGAGACACTGGCACAGGTTGCCAAGGTTCCAACCCCCCTGCCATGCCCAGGGACACCCTACCCTAGAGCAGGCTGCCCACAGCCTCTGCCAGCCTGGCCAAAAACACCTCCAGGGATCTGGCCCCAAACACCTCCCTGCAGGGGCAACCCATTCCAGCCTCTCACCACTCTCATGCTCAACAACTTCCTCCTCACCTCCAGCCTCAATCTCCCCACCTCCAGCTTTGCTCCATCCCCCCAGTCCTGTCACTCCCTGATAACCATGAGCAAAGGTGACAGCAGCTGGGTCTACAGTTAAGTCTAATTTGCTCTGAAGTGGGAACCAGGGCAGGCCTAAGGCTGCTGGCTGAGTCAGAGGCAGGAGCAGGGTGAGAAGAAGCCTCCCTGGCCAGCAGCACTGCGCTGGAGCTGCACCTGCCTGCACCCCTCATTAGCACGGAGGTAGCACTTACAGCCAGCTGAGGCTTCTTTCCCTCAGGATCAACTTTCACCCGTGTTGCAGTCAGGCAGGAGCTCTTCCTCCCCTCACCTTGCTCCTCATCAGCCTCCCATGCCCCTAAAAAGCCACCTGGAGCATCAGACTAATGTGTTCAAACTGGCAGAGGGGAGACTTAAAGGGGATGTTAGGAGAAAATTCTTCACAGTGAGGGTGGTGAGACACTGGCACAGGTTGCCCAGGAAGGTTGTGGCTGCTCCCTCCCTGGAGGTGTTCAAGGCCAGGTTGGATGATGCCTTGAGTGACCTGTTCCAGTGGGAGGTGTCCCTGCCTGTGGCACAGGGGGGTTGGAACTGGCTGAGCTTTGAGCTCCCTTCCAACCTAAACCATTCTATGATTCTGTGACTCCTGTTTGGCAAGAGGAAAGCCAAAGTGCTGGGAGCCTGCTCAGCTGCCCCCAGCCTGCCACCTGCCCCACCTCTGCCACTTGCCTTTACACAGCATCACACTATGGTCTAGGTTGGAAGGGAGCTCAAAGCTCAGCCAGTTCCAGCCCCCCTGTGCCACAGACAGGGACAACTCCCACTAGAACAGGTCACTCAGACCTCATCCAGCCTGGCCTTGAACACCTCCAGGGAGGGAGCAGCCACAACCTCCCTGGGCAACCTGTGCCAGGGTCTCCCTTGTGGGCTGCTGCAGCCCCGTGGAGCCATTTGAAGGCTGTGAGTCAGGGCTGAGGAGAAGTGCTGCAGGGCTCAGCATCACCAGCATGGTCAGAAACAAGCAAATGCTTTCAGTTTGCCTGGCCCCAGGTCGCCAGGGACACCCAGCCCAGGGCTTCCAGCTTCTCCTTGCAGCCTTTCAGCTGAATTCAGCATAGGAATTCAGGTTTTTGTTGTTTTTTTTTTTCATAAGCTACACAATTTCCTGTTCTCAGGCAAACAGGGGAACGTTCTAAGGCCTAATGGCCAGAAGTGGCAGCAGCAGAGGTGTCACTGAAGGAGCCTGGTGAAGCTGAGTGGGTGATTTTTGCCTTTCCCCATCTAGAGTGAGGGCTTTGCCCTCCCCATCAGCACAAGGGGTTGGTGGTTGTGTCACACTGCTGGAGCAGGCAGGGACTGCTTCTGCTGAGCCTCCTGTGTGAAGTGTCTCACTGGGTTGGTGTGGGATGGAGGTCACAGTGGGGTGGACTGTCCCCGGTGGCTCCTGGCCTCTGACTTGGTATGGCCTTGGCATATCCATTTCATCTCCTGTTAAAACCAAGGACCTGAAAGTGGAAGGACAAAAAAAGTCGTGGAGCAGACACGTGTGGAGGGGAGGATGTTTGTTAGCCCTCTGAGGGGCTGCCTCACTTCTGGGAGGCTGCTTTACTGCAGGCTAAAACACAACAGCACAGCCATGAATTAACTATTAAATGCTGCTGAGGCTTTTATAAGGACAGTTTTATGGTGCTGCCAGGTGCTGAGGCATCCTTTTAATTGCCTGGCTGCGGCACAGAGCCGTGGAGCTCACCTCTGGGTGCTCTGGTGGGCATAAAGCAGCAGGCTGACAGCCTGGGCAGGCAGCTCAGCTGCAGGTGGGAGGGTCTTGTCCGTGCACACAGGTGCTCAGAGCTGCTCTTCATAGGCTCACAGGATGGCAGGGGTTGGAAGGGACCCAAGGAGATCATCCAGTCCAACCCCCCTGCCACAGCAGGACCATGGAGGGAGTTGTTGATCATGAGAGTGGTGAGAGGCTGGAATGGGTTGCCCCTGCAGGAAGGTGTTTGGGGCCAGGCTGGCAGAGGCTGTGGGCAGCCTGCTCTAGGGTAGGGTGTCCCTGGGCATGGCAGGGGGGTTGGGACTGGCTGATCCTTGTGGTCCCTTCCAACCCTGACTGATTCTAGGATTCTATGATTCTAATCTAGCACAGGTCACACAGCAACACATCCAGACAGAGTCTGCAAAGGCTCCACGCAAGGAGACTCCACAACCTCTCTGGGCAGCCTGTGCCACTGCTCTGGGACCCACACAGGCAAGAAGTTGCCTCTTGTGTTGAGCTGCAACCTCCTGTGCTGCAGCTTCCATCCATTGCTTCTTGTTGCAGGTTCCATCCATTGCTCCTTGTCCTGTCACACTGCTGTTGCTGGCAGTGCAACCATTGCTGACCACAGTGGCTGCAAAAGCAACCAGCCCAGCTCAGGAAGTGTTTGGACTCACCAGCCTGGGCCACATTCTGCTTTTAGCAGCCAGAATACTACTGGCAGTCCTGGCCCAGGAAACTTGCAGAGGGACTTGTGCTGAGGGGGTCTAGAGACAGACCAAGGGGGAATGGTTTGGAGCTGAGGCAGAGCAGGGTTAGGCTGGAGCTGAGGAAGAAGTTGTTCAGTAGGAGAGTGCTGAGAGTGTGGCACAGGGAGGCTGCCTGGGGTGATTTGAGGCCAGGCTGGATGAGTCCTTGAGCAGTTGGTGTAGCTGAGAGGTGTCCCTGGGCACGGTGGGGAGGTTGGAGCAGCTGAGCTCTGAGCTCCCTTCCAGCCTGAGCCTTCCTATGAAGCCTTTACCCTTCCAGGGCTCACCCAGCAGTGCTCACCTGATAGAGCTGTGAGTCAAGGCTGTGGTCAGTGCTGTGTGGGCAGGCACACTGGGCCAGGTCTCCAGGAGTTGCCTTGAGTGCCAGTAGTATTCTAGTTGTTAAAAGCAGAGTGTGGCCCAGGCTGGTGAGTCCAAACACTTCCTGAGCTGTGCTGGTTGCTTTAGCAGCTGCTGTGGCTCAGCAGTGGCTGCAGTGGCAGCAGTGCCTGGGCTGCAGCTCAGGCTGGCTTCAGTGCATCTCCATTACATAACAGCCACATCAGTGCCTGTCACGTAGGCATCACTTCACGTTGACAGAGGCAACTGTGTAATTAAGTGTGGTAGCAAATTAACAGCAGTGTATTAAGCACTGTCCTTTACAAGGGCTGCTGAGCTCGGTGTGGCTGTGTAAAGATTGTTTTGTACCAGGAAGGAGAAGACATTTGGCAAAAATGAATATCCACAGGATCCCAGAATGGCTCAGGTTGGAAGGGACCTGGTAAGGAGAGGATGAGGAGGAGGAATGGGTTTGAACTGGCAGAGGGGAGGCTGAAGCTGGATGTTAGGAGGAAGCTGTTTGCAGTGAGGGTGGTGAGACACTGGCACAGGTTGCCCAGGGAGGTTGTGGAGCACAGAAGCACAGAATGGGACCTTTGCTCTTTCACTCTCTACATCTAATTCCTTTCTTTCCAAAAGGGGGCAAAGGGGAAGGTATCCTATTATTGCATTGTTCTGTTAGGCTTTTGGGCTCTGGGGAGCTTAAACTAGAACCAGTGCAGCATCCTCAGGCAGGCTGCAGCTGCAGAGGAGCTGCTCACATGCGATGGTACCTGAGGGATATCCAGCTGCTACCTGAGAGCAGGAACATCAAACCTCTCTCTCTGGCCCTTCCCTCTCCCTGTGTAGAGGCTGCAGGGACATGGTCTGTATGTTCCTGGGAAGCTGCCAGCATGGAAGTGAGAGCTGGACAGGCTCTGTCCCTCCTGAGGTGATGCAGCAGTGAGTGAAGTACACCTCAGGAAAGCAGCTGGGCTCTGCCAGATTCCTGCCTAGGAAGACCTGGGGGGTTTCTGTGAGTGCTTCAGGTGCCTGTGTGAAAGGAAGGTGGCTCCCCCAAGCAGCCAAGCTGGCATCTCCTCCCGGGCTGCTCTCTGGAGGCAGGACACCAGCACTGCGCTCAGCTCAGCTCAGCTGGAACTCCTCTGCCAGAGTTTACGCCAGAGCTCAAACCCAATCATCACAAAGGAGCTGGATAGTGTGGGACAAAAGTGCTGGATGCTGTGGGACAACAATTTGTGCTCCAGGTGTGTGGGAAGGCTCAGCTCCAGAGCTGCTGAAGAGAGCACAGAGGATCTGGAATGGTCTGTGAGCACCTGTGGAGCTATTGCAGTGTCCCTGCTGTGTTACCTGCTCCAGCAAGGGCATTTTACTGTTTTCAAATCCACCAACATCTGATGACACCTCTGGCAGAGATTAATTATCTCACTTAAGGAAATGCTGATCTGATCTGCCTTGCTGTAAAACCTTTTACAGGCTGCGAGTTTCAGGTCGCTGCAGTACCCAAGAGCACTCCAGAACAAGACTTCAGGCATCACAGTTTTACAGCAGGTGAATAACTGCTTGGAGAGGTTTGCAAAGCAAAAGGCTCACTCCTGAGCAGTCAAAGCCACCCTACAGCTCCCTTAATGAGGTAGTTCCCTCAAGGAGCTGGAGGATACTGACCCCAGATACTCCCTGTGTTGTTGCAGCAGCTCTCCCTGGCACTGAGAGCCTCTCTGAAATCACAGAATCGTGGAGTGGCTTAGCTTGGAAGGGAGCTCAAAGCTCAGCCAGCTCCAACCCCCCTGTGCCACAGGCAGGGACACCTCCCACTAGAACAGGTCACTCAAGGCCTCATCCAGCCTGGTCCTCAACACCCACAGGGAGGTTGTGGAGCACAGACAGGGACTACTGACAAGGTCTGGTCATGACAGGAAGAGGAGGAATGGGTTTAAAGTGGCAGAGGGGAGATTGAAACTGGATGTTAGGAGGAAGTTCTTGGCAATGAGGGTGGTGAGACACTGGCACAGGTTTGCCCAGGGAGGTTGTGGAGCACAGAAGCACCCAATGTGATCAAAGACAAAGGAACTTCAGGGAAGGAGAATCAGAGAGGGGCAGGCTAATTGCCTGATGTCAGTCATGTGCTGGCAATGGCACACACTGTTCTCCTGAGCACAGCCCAGCTCCTCAGCCTGGGTATTAAAAGCTTAACCAGGGAGTTGCTAAGGCTTTAAAAGGCCCCAGCCCAGATTTCCAAACAAGGCTATCTAGAAGGGAGCTCCCAGATTTGTGACCCTGTGACAAAGCAGTCTGCATCCTTGTGACTGATGCTGGGCAGCCTGCTGCCTGCTGCCTGCTGCCTGCTGCCTGCTGCCTGCAGCCAGCACCAGCCTTCAGCTCTCCATCCTACGCTGCTCCCTGCTCAAGGCAGACACTGCTCAAGCAGCTCCCTCTCAGATTGACTTCTGCAGCTCCAAAAGCACCCAGGAGCTGCTTGGCTCTGAGGCTGGTGCCATCACTCTTGGCACAGCAGCAGTGCCCTGGCTCCAGTGGCAGTTCAGATGCTGTCAGGCAGCAGTGGGCATTGCTCAGCATGCTCTGCCTGGCATCCTGCTCACCTGCTTTTACAATTCTCAACCTTTAGCTGCATTTTCACCTGCAGTCCTTGGTCATCACTCAGCTCTCCCCAGCTCTCCTGCTTTCCTCTCACCCCTTGAGAGGCAGAAAAGCATTAATTATTTTTTAGGGGGTGGATTCCTCTCCCTGGCTGGGAAAGCAGGATGCAGAAAATAAAAGCAGAGTATTGAACTTCTCATAAACTATGAGGCTCCTTTACTTTGACCATTTTCATAACAGTAACCCCCCACCCCTGATGATCAAGACCCCAGAATGCCCTAAATAAATACCAAGAAATGGATTTTTCATCTCTGCATCTGGTTGTGGGTTTGTTTTTTTTTTTTTCCCTTTAATACAAAATATTCCCTGGGTTGGTTTGGAAAACGAAAGCTAGGAAATCCTAATGGGAATCAATGTTTTTACACTTCCATATGTGCACCTTCCTTGCAACCTGTGCAGCATCAGCACAGTAAATACCCTGTACAGCATTTCAAAGTGAAATGCAGCATGAGGCACGCTGCTAGCTCCTGCTGACAACATCCTGACAGCAGAAGGTGAGGGGGTCTGGAGAGAGCCTGGGCCACTTTGTGCCCTTGCCTAAAATCCTACAAGCCCCTTGCAGTCTGTGGTGTTCTGGGCTTGCAAAGGCAACCACAAGTTGGGCTCCTGGGTCCTGCAAAGAGGTTGGGCTCTGGGTTCTACAGAACTCTGACTGTGGGCACTGCAATGGAGAGCTGGCTCTGGGAAGGACACTGCCAAGTGACAAGGCACAGGCGACTTGCTGGAGGGCAGGATCCATCCAGAGGGACCTGCACAGGCTGCAGAGCTGTGCCCAGGCCAACCTCAGGGCATTCAACAAGGCTAAGTGTAAGGTCCTGCACCTGGGTGGGAGCAATCCCAAGCACAGCTCCAGGCTGGGTGGGGAATGGCTGAGAGCAGCCCTGAGGAACAGGACCTGGGGGCTGGAGTGGTGCAAAGCTGAAGATGAGGCTGCAGTGTGAGTGCAGCCCAGACAGCAACTGTGTGCTGGGCTGCAGCAAGAGCAGCTGTGGGCAGCAGGGCAAGGGAGGGGATTGTGCCCCTTGGCTCTGCTCTCCTCACCCCCCACCTGCAGCACTGTCTGCAGCTCTGCAGCCCCCAGCACAAGCAGCACATGCAAGGGTTGGAGCCAGTGCAGAGGAGGCCACCAAGATGCAGCTGNTGGGTTGAAGTGTCAGAGGAGAGATTAAAACTGGATGTTGGAGGAAGTTGTTTGCAGTGAGGGTGGTGAGACACTGGCACAGGTTGCTCAGGGAGGTTGTGGAGCACAGAATCTTTGATCACATTCTGTGCTTCTGTGCTCCACAACCTCCCTGGAGGTGTTCAAGGCCAGTCTGGATGAGTCTAGTCCTGTTCTAGTGGGAGGTGTCCCTGCCTGTGGCACAGCGGGGTTGGAACTGGCTGAGCTTTGAGCTCCCTTCCAACCTAAACCATTCTGTGATTCCGAGTGCTGGGCCCAGCTTGCAGCAGGTCTGAGCAACTGAAACTCTGGCTCAGTCTGCTGGGGCATGGCACAGGACAGAGGTTAAAGTGGCTGCGGGAAAAATAATATCCAGCAAGATTCAGAATGAAATAAAATGTAAGAGTCTCTTCTTCAAACAAATCTTGCACTCATCTCAGTCCCTCTCTCAGGAAGCAGCATCTGATTCTGCTCTCATTACAGCCCCTGGTGAAGATCTCAGCAGCCTCAGGAGCTGCCTGCTGGGCCCCAAACAACTGCATTAGGAGAACTGAAATTACATTAGCACAGAACACCTGATCCAGAGCCCACTGAAGCCAGGCAGAGACTTTCTATCTAGCAGCTCTGAAGACAAATCTACCTCAACATGAATGCATTACTAAGATTCCTCGAGTGGTTTGCAAAGCTCTGGCAGAAGCAAGAGCAAGCTGCCTGTGGCAGAAGCAAAAGATGGAAGGAGCCAGACAAAAAGGTCCTCTGGTGTTAGCAGAGGGTTTAAATGGATCCTGGAGGAGGCAGCAAAGATGAGAAGGAAAATCCTTTCAGATCACCTGTGCCCACATGCTCTGGAGGGGGCTGTGAGTTGATGGCCCTTCAAACACCACAGAATCACAGAATCAGTCAGGGTTGGAAGGGACCACAAGGATCAGCCAGTCCCAACCCAGTGAAAAGGTAATAC
Organism: Psilopogon haemacephalus; assembly: GCA_013396835.1. Lineage (NCBI taxonomy): Eukaryota > Metazoa > Chordata > Aves > Piciformes > Megalaimidae > Psilopogon > Psilopogon haemacephalus. The sequence continues at coordinate 260,374 of VWZI01015511.1, forward strand.
AGAAACAGCACAGCCCTCCCAGAGACCAAAGTCCCTAAGAGGGGTTTTCAACCACCCTACCATAGAATCATAGAATCAGTCAGGGTTGGAAGGGACCACAAGGATCAGCCAGCCCCAACCCCCCTGCCTTGCCCAGGGACACCCTACCCTAGAGCAGGCTGCCCACAGCCTCTGCCAGCCTGGCCAAAAACACCTCCAGGGATCTGGCCCCAAACACCTCCCTGCAGGGGCAACCCATTCCAGCCTCTCACCACTCTCATGCTCAGCAACTTCCTCCTCACTTCTAGCCTCAATCTCCCCACCTCCAGCTTTGCTCCATTCCCCCCAGTCCTGTCACTCCCTGGGAGCCTGAGGAAGCAGAGGAAGTTGTGCTGAGATAGGAAGGTGATGGGAGCCATCAGGTATGCCAGGCAGATCTCAGTGATGCAGGTCAAGGGGATTAAGCACGGTGTGAGCTGTGCCGGTGCAATGAGGAAGTCCTGATCACTGCCCACTGCCTGTTCCACCTCACCATACACCACCAGCCCCCTGCCCTGCTCCTGCCTCCAGCTTCTTCTGTCTGACTGCTCTGCTGGAGCAAAATCAGCCCTGGCAGGACCAAGTTGCTCCGTGAAGGTGAACCTCACAGGGCAGAGCAAGCTCCACATGCTTCTGGCAGCCCTAGGTGCTGCTGAACATTTGGGTACTCCTCTAAACCAGAACTATTCCTCTCAGCTTAGGGTGGCTGAGCAGCTCCTATCTCCTCTGCAGTGGTCTACAGAAAGCAGGCTTCTGTGGGTCATCTGCTGGCTCAGGGCCACTTTTGACTTGCCAGGCTCTTCAGCTGACTTCTGAGCCCTTCTCAGAGCCGAGGATGCCCTACTCTGGGTGGCTCACACCTTAGACATATCTCTGACTGGACACTTCCCTTGTCCTACCTGAGTTCAGCAAAGGTTTTTAGTCTGTCAGTCTAAGGTCCTCAGATGAGAACACTGAAAGCTCTTTCTTCAATATGATGCCTTCCACTCGTGCTGCCTCAGGATGTACTTTTCATCTTTTAAGCTACATCCTTTATTCTAGCTGAGGAATGGGCCTGGCCACCTCCTTTAGGAATCTTCTCCCTGTGCTGGTTTGAGGCTAATTGGGATATTTCAATGAGAAAAATGAGATGCTAGGCTGTGAAAAGAAAGCGAATGGTGATGTCTGCTGCACTCAAAGGTTTGCTGAGGTGTGTAAGAGCAAGGACACAAACATAGGTAAGACAGTTCAGGTCTGTCTCCTGGTGTCTGTCTCTCCCTGGCTCCTAGATGCATCTGTGCAGCCCAACTCATCCTTCTGCTTCTAACCCCCCTGCCCATCCTTCCAACTCACTTTGCACCTAGGGCATATTCTGGGATAAGAGGAGGTGGAAAGAAGGTGGAAGAGTGGTTGGGAGCCCCTTCTGGGCACTCTGATTGCTGGGAGGGGGATTGTGTGTCTGCATTACTATTCACTTGTATTTAGCTGCAAATATTTGTAATCTATTGTAAATCTCTGCTTGTAAGTTGTGCTTAGCTGTGGATATAAAGCTGCATTCCTTCACTTCCAGCTGCCTGAGCCTAGTCTGGGTGAATTCATTGTGTGTGGGGGGGTGTGTGGATGACTCCCAAACCACAAGGGAGCAAGGGAAGATGGTGCAAAGTGTTTGTAAGCCAAAGCAGAACTCCCAAACCATCACATTCCCCCGCAACCAGTTTGCTGCAAACAGCATAAAACTTCGTGCTCCCCATTTGCCAGTTGTTTGCCTCTCCTGAGTTGTGCCAGCTTCTACTCAGAGCAAACAGGCTGACTCTGAATGCTTCAGGAAACCTACTCCCTCCAGCACTGCTGCAGCTGAGTCTCCTCATCTTGGCCCCCCAGAGCCCAGGCCAGCTTCATGCCCCACTTGAGGGAGATCACATCTGAGCACTCCACTGCCTCCTCCCTCCCTGCTCCATGACATCTGATGCCATAACTTAACATTTGCTCCAGCATGTGTTGCTGGTCAGGAACTGCTGGCAGGAGGTGTCCATCTTGCTGTTTGCATTGCCCAGTTTACTGCTGCTGCTCTGGTGCCAGCTGTTGTGCTGCCTGCTCTCAACTGCCAGGCAAATCAGCTGGCCTCTTCCTCAACACACACTGGGAATGCTCCTCACCCCCACTGCCCCTGCTATTCTGCATCTGTATTTCTAATGAGATGAAACCTGGCCCAGAGAAAGCAGCCTGAGATCTGAGATCAACCAAAGGGGAATTTAAGTTGTTGGGTTTCTAAAAAATCATATATATATATATATATATATATACAACAACAAAAAAAAGA
>VWZI01015511.1:272766-343697 GCA_013396835.1 Psilopogon haemacephalus
TGGGGGAGTGTGTGATTTTTTTTTTCTTTTTTTCTTGTTTTTGTTTTACTGGGGTTTGGGGGGGGTTTTTTTGTTTGTTTTGCTGTTTTTCTGCTTTGGAATCGGTCAGAATCCTGTATGGGCCCATGCTAGGTGGTGTTTTCTTGGAGGTTTCTATAGGAGGTGTGCCGCACAGGGTATTTTTAGTGAGCCTTTCTGCATCTGAAAGCTCTTCAGGGACAGGAAAAGTCTGATTTGCCATGGGTGACATGGGATAGGGTGAGAGGGAGGAGAGCAGGAAGTGGCGAGGCAGGAAGCACAGAGGGGAGGGAGGGGGAGCAGGAGGTTCTGGTGAGAACCAAGACTTTCTGTGGATTGTCCTCCTCCCTGACCAGAATGTTAGGGGAGGCCACACACAGAACAATGCCTTCAGAATGGTGAATGTATTTTTCTCACTCCCTTTAAATGTTTCTTGGTTTTTTGGGTTTTTTTTAATGAAAGCACTGCCATAAATAGAGAGCTGCTCCTGGGAGCTGGCACCACATACCCCTGGGCCTCATACTTGTTGAATCTGAGGAGTTGGATGGAGTAGGGGCGGGGGGAGGGGGCTGTGGGATTAGTCAAGATGATGGGAGAATGGATGCGAAAATTGATCAACAATCTGCCCGATGACAGTGGAAAGCAATTGCTGAGACGTTGGCTGAATGCAAACAGGAGTGCTTATAACAGAGTGCCTCCTGCTTGCAGTTTTGCATGGAGCCATTTGTTTTCTCCCCAAATGAGTATGGATTACTTTTATATATGTCAGTGTCTTGACTCGCTGGCGACTTGCCATGCTCTGGTGGCTTGTAGGTCTGAATTGCTAATTCACTCTCGCCGTCTGCTTTGTTGTTGTTGTTGTTTATAGCCTTTTAAATGCTCTAGATTGTATTTAAAGCTTGGAAATGCCACGTCAGAATGAGTGGTGACTCTCTATGGTCTTTCAGCTGAGAGGTGGGCCAGACCTTGTGTGTCAAGGGGAGATTCTGGGATGAGCGTTTAGCTACCTGGGGTTTGATTAATTTCTTAACCTACAAGTGATGCAGGGCCCAGACTGAGTGGCCAGGTCAGATGTCTGAGATGAGGGCAAGAAGGGTAGGAGAGCTTGCTGTAATTTCTATGCACTTAGGAGTATTAGAATTGATTAAACAAAAGGAAGCTGCAGTGTTTGTGTGCTGTTAAATACTGTGCTTAGCCAGAAGCTGCTTTTTGCCTGGAGCAGGAAGTGAAAGTATAGAATCAGGGACCACAAGGATCAGCCAGTCCCAACCCCCCTGCCATGCCCAGGGACACCCTACCCTAGAGCAGCCTGACCACAGCCTCTGCCAGCCTGTCTAAAAACACTTCCAGGGATCTGGCCCCAACCACCCACCCTGGGCAACCCATTCCAGCCTCTCACCACTCTCATGGTGTAGAAGTTCCTCCTCACCTCCAGCCTCAATCTCCCCACCTCCAGCTTTGCTCCATTGTCACTCTCTGATATCCTAAAAAGTCCTTCCTCAGCTTTTTTTGTAGCTCCCTTCAGATCCTGGAAGGCCACAATAAGGTCCCCTGGGAGCCTCCTCTTCTCCAGCCTGCACAGCCCCAACTCTTTCAGGCTGTGCTCACAGCAGAGGTGCTGCAGCCCTCTGAGCATCCTCGAGGCCCTTCTCTGCACACTTCCAGCATCTCCACATCCCTCTTGTCCTAGGGGCTTCAGAACTGGATACAGTACTCTAGGTGGGGTCTCACCAGAGCACAGAGGAGAGGGAGAATCACCTCCCAGGCCCTGCTGGCCACACTGCTCCTGCTGCAGCCCAGGTTCTGGATGTGTGAGGTGACCTGGTTGGTGTTGCCTGATGAGTGGGTAGCCGTTCTTTTCGGATCCCCTCTTGCACCCCAGCTCGGGGAAGATGCATTACCTGGGACCACTTTCCCTGGTCTATTGCACACAGAGGCGCAGTGCTCAGCTCTCTCACCACACGCCTGAGACTCTAACGCAGGCTGTTTGTAGAAAGCAAATCTGCCCTGAAGGATAAACAGCACTTTGCTGGCACAGCTGTACAACTTCTGCATTCGGGCTAGGGCAGGCATTCCTTGGCTGCGTTGGGGGCCGTGGCTGGCGGGATCTGTGGCTGGCAGGACCTGTGTTGTCCCTGCCTGAGGATTGGTCGCTGCAGCACTCCCTGCTCGCAGACCCCTCTGCCGCACATGCTCCATCTGCGCATCTCGCACGCTGCCAACGTGTTGTGTGCCCTGGGATTCGCCTGCCTGCTGCTCCTGCCAAGATGGAATAGACCTCTCTGCTCGGAGGATGACGAGCCTCCTCAGAACGCTCCTCAGCCTGCATACGAAAGCAGGGCCCCAACTGTGCCTGCCCTGGGAAGGGCCCAAGGGGAGCTGTGCTCTGCTGTCCCCCCCTGCCGCAGGTGGCACTGAGTGGTGCCATGCGGTGAGTGGCCTCCCACGTGCTGAGCTGGTGACCTCTGCCTGCTTTAATGCTGCTTAGAGAGAGCTGCCCTGCTCCCCTGGGATCATCTCTGCCCAACGTGTGTGGAGTCTTAGGGAGGGCAGACGTTCGTCCTGCCAGCCCTGACGTGGGCATCGGAGCCCTGCTGCTTGGCTGCCCTCCTGCCGCTCCTGTGGCCACCGCAGGCAAGAAGTCATCTTGGCCAGCCCAAATTGGTTGGAATTAGTGGCTCAGACCGACCCAACTGGCTCTCTCTGCTCTCTCTGCCCCTACTTACCAAGTGGTTCAGTGTTGGTTTTTGCTAATTGCTGCGTGCCCCGGGCAGGAAGGCGGCGCGGGGAGAAGCGATGTCATTGTGGAGACTTTCGGCTCTACCCGGAGAGGGACACCTGCCCCTAGCTGTAGAGGTGGGGCTGAGCCTGCTGGCCAGTTTGCTTGCAGTACCCAGGCTGGATGGGGCGGAGGGCTGAGCTCCAGCAGGGTGCTGGAAGGGGAGGTCTGTGGGTGCTGGAGGGGGAGGTCGGTGTTGGAGGAGCAGCCCTCCCTGCTTGCTGCCAGGGCTCCTCACCCCCAGAGCTGGCCTGCCCCGGGGTGGGGCAGGTGATGAGGCCACCCAGTGTTTACAGGGTGCTAAGGTTTGGTGAAAACAAGCAGCTAATTACACCTGACCTACAAAGGCATAAGGACAGCCTGGACCCAGTCTTGCTTTAAAATCCTATTTAAGAGGCGTGAAATGTTTGGGGGTCTTGAAACCTTTTTTTTTTTTTTTCTTTTACATTTAGAAATATCAAGAACATTAAGTCCTTCTTGTTGGATGTCTCAGATGTGTCATAAGCTTCTCAGCCCTTAATTGAAGGGGTGGGGTGATATATTTTTAACAGATCCCTTCTTCCAACTGTGTTTATAGGGCTTTTGAGCTAAATAGAGATTAGCAAAAACAAAGCTTTGACAGTGCAGAAATAATTTCTCCTCCATCAAGTTGTTTTCTTGCTCTTCCTCCAGTCATTGACAGAAACTAAGGGTTTTTAATTTGAAAAGTAACTTTATTTTGGGGGGCTATTAAGCTGTGCATGGAGAGAAACCGAGTTAGGATTTAACTTGATCCATCTTCTGTTCTCTTTAGATCAACTTAAGGCAATCTTTTGAGTATTACTTAGACAAATGAACACTTGCATTTGAGTGTTTCCTAAAAATAGCTCTCTTTTTTAGCAGCAGCTTCATTAAATGCACAGCTCTTCCTTGAACCGAATGGTTCAGCAGTCTGGCAGAAGCCAAAAATGTCTCCATGCTGAAGACCACCCTTGCTCAGCCACTCAGCCCTGTCAGGGTGTATTTATCACAAGACTTTAACCCTCAGGGTACAGTATTTGTCAGCCTGAGAGGTAATAATCCTGGAGCTGGAGAACTAAACTCTGAACAATGTGGCTGACTGGGCAGCCTCCAGCAGCCACCTGAACAGTTTTGCTGGCCCAGGGTTGGAGGCAGCACTGCACTGGTGTGTCCTGTGACTTAAGGTGCAGCCTGAAGCATTAAAGAAACAAATACAAACTTAATAAGCAATTTGGGGGTGGCAGGTTACTAGTATTTCTGAAGGCAGGGGTTAGTTCCCTGCAGCTGCTTTAAATGTTTTGCATTGGATGTGTGAAGCTTTCAGCGCTAGCTGAGAGCAGGCAGAAGATCTGACAGTTTGCATGTGTGTACCATTTAATATAATTGGGCTGGTGAAAGCAGACTGTTGCATGGGGAAGGCAGATATTTGCCACTTCAGCTTTTAAATTCTATCTGGAGGTGAGGAGAGACTCACTGATTATGGAGGCAAAAAAAAAGTAGGATGTTGTACCCAAAGTGGATGCACCCATTTATGCAGAAGGGTAGCTCTGGCCTAGGCTGGCAGAAGTGTTCAAGGAGTTGTTGGTCATGCTGGGTTTTGAGGATGGGGTGGCAGGGGAGATAAGAGGCTGCAAAGAAGGATAAAATGTTCTCTCCTACCCCCTGTGTGAGTTGAAACTGGTTTCTAAAATAATCTCTAGCATCACCCTTAATGCAGTGCGATGTTGTCATGTAGCAGAACCACCTTGTCTTGGGACCTGCATCGTTATCAAGGTAGGGGCAGAGAAGTGGCTGTGTTGGAAGAGTTAGGGTGAAGCATTTGGAGATTGTTCTTCCTGCCCAGCTCCTTCAGAACTGGGCAAGAGGCTTGCTGGGTGGCTTCTGTTGCTGCTAGGGGAGAGTTTTCTGAGTGAACTTCACCAAGCTTCTATTGTGATGCTGCTGTCCAGAAATCAGGCTGGTATGAAGCACTGCTGGATGTAGATGTCAAGTCCCTGAGCAAAGGGGTTTTGTAAGTATTTGGGTTATTTATCAAACAGCTGCTATGGTGAGAAGTAACTAGAAAATAATTCATGATATTGGAAACATTTAATTACTAATTTGCCGTAGAGGAGGAAAAAAAAATTCCTTGTGGCAATATGGGAGGACTCACCTGAGCATATTTGAGGGACGAGGTTTTAGAATTGCTCATCAGGTTTGTTTTGAGCATCAGTGTATTTTCATGGGCTTTGTTTAAAGTATCCTGGGAGAGGAAGAAGAAGAGAGCTTCAGTAACAATAGGGCAAGGTAAGTGTATTATTAGTTACATAACAAGCTGCCAGCAGAGCGTGGCAGGGGCTGGGACTGGAGTGTTGGGTTTGCTGTGGACTTGCCTGGCAGCTATGTAGGATGGGTTTTGGTTTTTTTTGCTTTCCTAATAAGTCTGGTCAAACTGCAGCACTTTGAGATTTCAGGCTCCCACATGTTGCTGTGGAGTAATTGGCTGGCTGAATTTGTTTTTTTGTGGTTTTTTTTTTTAAGACAACAACAAAAAAAAGGCAGTTTCACACTGGGCACTTAGTCGATTGTGCTGCCTTCCTGAGCTCAAACCTGGTGTCCATGAAACTTTGTGGCTGTTACCTGTGGGCTCTTAGTGCACAAATTAGCTCCTTGTTCTGCACAGTCACAACGTGCCTGTGACCCATGGGCTTATGTTCAGAATGACTAGGTATAAACTTAAATAAATCCCTGATTAGTTGCTACCCACTTATCCTTTTATCTTCTCCCTCAGATCCCCCCTGCATGATCAGAATGCTGGAAATATCAATCAGCTGTGTTGAAGAGCACCTTAGTCCTTGCTGCAGCTCTGACACCTTAATTTCTCACACTGTCAAGGCCTGACATGAAGAATTTGTTGAAACTTCTCTGCAGCTCTTTGTGCAGTGCCTGCAGTGGTGCTGGGCTTGCTTAGGCAGCCTCGAGTTAGCTGTTAGAACAGGGAAGTCTTCTTTTGAAACCCAGGGGTGTGGGTTAAAGTTAGTGCTTTTTGTGGTCACTGGGGTTGCTCAGGCTGGAGAAGAGGAGGCTGAGGTGAGACCTCACCGCTCTTTGCAGGGGAGGTTGGAGCAGCATCTTCTTGATGACAAGTGACAAGGACAAGTGGCAGTGGTTCCAAGCTGCACCAGGGGAGGTTCAGGGTGGATATCAGGAAATATTTCTTCACTGAAAGGCTTCTCAAATATTGGAATGGTCTGCCCAGGGCAGTGGTGTAGTCTCCATCTGTATCTGGGAGTGTTCAAGCAGCCTGTGGACCTGGTGCTTAGGGAAATGGTTTAGTGTTTGACCCTGCAGTGCTGGGTTGAGACTCGGAGTGGATGAGCTTGAAGGTCTCTTCTAAACAGATGTATTCTGTGATTCTCCAAGAGATACAAATATTCTTCACCAGGAGTGTGAGAGGAGGTTTCTAAAGGGTCTTTTGTTTCTCAGCCCCAGCGAGGATGTGGTACCTGCAGAATTAGCCTAATGCAGTGCAGCAGCTGAAGTTGTGGGAATGTGCCTAGGCCAGGCTGAAGGGCATTGGTCTGTCTGCTGTCCCTCTCCTTTCTGCCCTTACACCATAACAAAAGGGAATCTGGTGTGGTGTTTTCCCATTCTTCCTCTCCACTGGCCAGAGTTTAGGAATGAGTGTGCTGAAAGCCACACCTTACTGGCAGTTGAGGTTCAGTACCTTGTGAGCAGATTTTGTTCCCTATTCACCCATTTTAAAGTGCAATAGAGGCTTTAATATGCCAAGGAAAATAACTTAGGAGAGCTCTGGCTTGCGTTTTCTATGTTTGCCTACTTGATAGCATGAATTTTTCTTTCTCTAGAAAGTGTTGCTCTGTCATGTGTTGATCTGTTCTCTAGCAGAGTGCAATCGCTACGGCGAGAGGATGAAATGAGAAGTCAGAGGCACTCTGAGTTACTGTTCAGAATGCTTCTAAGAATGCAAACCTCTGTTCGTGTGGCTTGAGGAAAAAGGGGGAATCCCATGACACTAAACAGCTTGGCCCTTTGCATACAAGTTCCTCCCTTTAAAGCCATTTATGGCAGTATTTTTTTTCTGTGTGGAATTGTTGTAAGAACTCTGTACAAAGGTACCCTGGTAATAAATGGGGAGACAGTGGCATCCAGCCATGCTATTTTTAGCCTATTGTGCTCTTAATTTGCTGATCTAAGTGTTCTGGACAGTAAGTGGGGGAGACATTGTACTAGAAATGCAGGCTCACAGAGCTGAGTCTTGTCTGAAAACAGAAGTGCTGGTAAAGCTGCCTGCCAGGAAGGCAGTGGGCAGGGCTGTACCTGCAGTGTTAGTCGGTAACTAGGATGCCCTGCTGGCTAAAGCACACTGCTTGCAACTGAGACTGCCAGCTCTGGCTTTCTTCTCAGCTGAGAGGCTGAAATATGTGCACTCTGTTCTGTTAGGGGCTCAGCAAAGAAGTACAGTCCCCCCCGATTTTCTGTTCTGTGACAGCAGGCCACATCCCAGGAGGTGTTTTTGGCCAGGCTGGCAGAGGCTGTGGGCAGCCTGCTCTAGGGTAGGGTGTCCCTGGGCATGGCAGGGGGGTTGGGACTGGCTGATCCTTCTGGTCTCTTCCAACCCTGACTGATTCTGTGATTCTCTTTTATGACAGTGGGAAGAAATACCAGTTGTCCTCAGGCAGGCTTGGGGCTTTTTCCCAGCAGCTCTAAAGCTTGTCCTAAGAACTGTGCTCACTTCCTCTCCATCGAAGTCAGGACTGTAGGTTTGGAAGCCATCAGAAAGGAGAGTCTCTCACACTGCCAATTTCTAATTGTTCCTTAGCCCTCTTCCTTGGCTAGTCAGGGCTGACACAAGGCAACTCTTACTTAATTTTCCTGCTGACTTAGTAATTCATGTGGTTTGCCTTGGTTTATGTTCTGAGTGAGGCTGTACCTTAGAGTTCAGTTCTGGTACTTGCTAGGCTGTTTCAGCTTCCTCCTGTTAACCTTGACTGTTCTGGCACAGAGCTGTGGAACTGCACCATAAACCAGATACAATCATGGAGTCACAGCATGGCTCAGGCTGGAAGGGAGCTCAGAGCTCAGCTGTTCCAACCTCCCCACCGTGCCCAGGGACACCGCTCAGCTACTCTCAGCTGCTCAAGGACTCATCCAACCTGGGCAACAACACCCTTAGGCAGGAGCAGGCCACAGCCTCCCTGGGCAGCCTGTGCCACACTCTCAGCACCCTCACACTCAACAACTTCCTCAGCTCCAGTCTGACCCTGCTCTGCCTCAGCTCCAAACCATTCCCCCTTGGCCTGTCTCTAGCCCCACTGATGCAAAGTCCCTCTGCAGCCTTCCTGCAGGATGCCTTCAGGCACTGGCAGCAGCTCTGAGGTCCCCCTGGAGCCTTCTCCTCTGCAGGCTGCACCCCCCCAGCTCCCTCAGCCTGTGCTCACAGCAGAGCTGCTCCAGCCCTTGCAGCATCTTCATGGCCTGCTCTGGCCTCACTCCAACAGAGACCCAGTTCAAGCTTTTGGAGAATTAAATCCTCAAGGTAGATGAGTGCTTGGCTCAGCAGCACCAGGAGAAGCATCTCAGACTCCAGCATACCTGCATCATGAAGCCATTGCCTTGGTTGTGTGTAAATATTTACTGGATGCAGGTGTATTGCTGCACTTGGACCTTCCCATGTTGCAGTAGTTCATGCAGGGTAAGGATGCAGTTGAGAGGAAACTAAGGAAAGATGCAAAACTTCACAGTGTGACCAGTTGGTGTACTCCTGTCTTCAGTGAATCTTGACACTGCTGAAGTGGTGAATAAATGTCAGTTGTCTAGTGTGGGGTTGGGGGTCAGCTGGACAGCATCTCCTGATGTCTTGTGCAGTGCTGTAGCTGTTAGTGTTTAGCCATCCAGTGACCTGCTCAGGATGGTGTAACCCTAACCCAGCTTCCCCAGGGACTGAAATAATATTTAAGGAGAAAAAAAGCCATAATCACAACCCATCAACAAACCCCCCTGGAATAGCATCGGGGTGAAAACAAAGTAGCACCTTTGAGTTTCTCAGCTAAATTTAAGTGCCTTGCAAAAGAGGAGGAATGCAGCTTTGCCACGGGGAACGTCATGCTTGTGCTTCTGCTGCTGCTGCTGAAAACTCGTCCTTAAATACCCTCTTTGTTTGGGCAGGCTTTAGGTTGAGTTCCCCATCCAACCACAGTGAAGGTATTGTGTAATTCCCAACACTTAAATTAGACCTGGTGCACAGCTCTAAATAGAGCACCACATGCATGGCAATCAGTGCTCGGTGCTCTTGGGTTGTACTCAAGATGCCCTTGCCTGAAATGATGGTGGTGGTGGTGGTTTTAGTTATTAACAGCTAGGAACCCTGATATTAAGAGTAGGACCTCCCTTAGCATCAGGCCTGTGTAGAGCTGTAGCATTAGGAGCTGATTGAAATTCTGGGTAGTGCTGTTTACAGAAACAAATTCTAATGTGTTTTGTGCTTGCTGTCAGTTCTCAGCAACAGGTGTTTTGGTAACAAGAGCTGTCTATTTTGGGAGCTCGTGTTAAAGAGGCTTTTATCTCTTCTGGGTTTGAGATGCTTAAAATAAGTGAAACTTCTGCTGTATTGACAGAAGATTACTTATTCACTGGAGCTCAAAGGAAGGCATTACTGAATCTACAGCTATTCTCTCAGTAATTACATGGGGACTCTTGTAAGTCTTTGAGTCCTTCTTGCAGATTATTTTTCATCAGTTTGTAAAACCAAGTCTGGTTGAAAAATACAACCTGAAATGTGATCTCTGGAGGTCCTTCCCAACCCCTGACACGCTGTGATTCTCTGACAGCTTATGGAGGTGCCCTCCTTCTGCATCCCTTAAACTTTGGTCTGGTGTCCTAATGTAGAGAATTTTAGAATCTTCAGCTCCTAACCTCTGGTTTCAGAAGTGTCTGACTTCGGTAGGAGATGCCAGAGAAGGCAGAATGTAGCCTTGTCTTGTCAGCCTGAGTAGCTTTCCTTTACAGCATGCCTAAAAGAAGGCATTCTTGGATCTGACAGATTTCAAGCGAAGCCTGACTTCACAGATACGAGGAACAGCTGGAGGCTTCCTGCAGCCTTTGGTTTAGGCACCTTAATGCCAAAGCACAGCCATGAGCTAGAACAAACTCTAGAGGAGAGGAAAAGGCTCCTGAAGCAGTATCTGCAGCCAGCACAGCTTGACACGATTCAGCTACACGTGATGGGAGCTGGTTTGGGGGAGCTGACACCATTAGCTGCCAAGCAAGTGCTGAGAGAGGGGTTGGCGTTTCTAACCTGTGTAACTCTTGAGCAAGCACTCCCTAAAGTTTGCTCTCTTGGTAGTAGTTGTGTGTTCTGTCACCAGTGTAACCTCATGTAAAATTTCCATGACAGTCTTGTGTTAGAGGCAGCCAAAAATGGACCTGCTGAGCCTGTCTGCCTCTAGCCCTTACATCTTGGGTGATGTGGCCAGGCTGAACTGAGTAAGTGCAACCTGACCTGTGGGGAGAGAGCTACTTTGGCCTCTCCTCTGGCTTGTGTGTGCCGTGCCTTGGGGTAGGAGAGCATGAGCAGTGGGGCAGCAGGGCAGTGTCCTCTCAGCATTCCTCGGGTATGCTTCTGGGACTGCTCTCCCAGAGACAGCAGTGCCAGAACAGCTTCCCAAAGCATGCAGTGTGCTCCTCTCTTGGTCTGTGATTCACTCAGTATCTGTCCAGAGCAGCTGTAGTCGCTGGGGTGAGCTCTGTGCTTTTAATGTTTAACAATTTATCTTTGCTGAAGGTCCCTCTTGTGTCTTGCTGTAAACAAGCATGTCCAGCTCCAAGGGTTATTTGCTATGTTTTTCCCTTGAACCCAAGAAGTTACTTTTTTGGTGTGGGTGGGTTTTGTTTTGAATTTTTTTTTTTAACTGGCATTCAGTTTGACCTCTGCAAAAAGGCAGCTTTGTCAGCTTAGATTTTCTCGTGGTCATCACTGGAGAGACCAACTTGGAACATGCTAGTGGTGCTCTTTCTGAAAGCATCCCTGTGCTTCTCTGGGCTTGGAGCTTCCTGGATTAACTGAGGTTGCCTGCAAGTGTGTTGTGCTGCTAGGGGTAGCGAGAGGTACAGAGGAGGTTTCCTGAGCTGGAGGAAAAAAAAATGAATTCTTTGAATTTCACCAAGTTTGGCTACTGTCATGTACAGGGGCCTGACTCTGGTGATGCTGCAGTTTCAGTCTTGAGTAACTGAGAAAAGTCAAGATGTACATACCAAGGATGATAAGACTCAAAATTAAATACATGGCAAGTAACAGGAAAACTCCTGAAGGCTGTGTGGAGAACACTACCTATAGTCTATTAGGTGGCACAGCAATTTGCAGATGCTCCTGCCTAAAGTTGTGGCCATCCCTGCAGAAACTTCACTGGCTGGAAAGCTTAGCGCTGTGTAGCAACTTTCTGGAATCCAAACAACTTCCACGAAACTGCTTTTGTCTGTTCTCTGCCTCCTTGAAACCTCCTGTAAACAAAATGTGGTTCCTCCTATTAGTCAGTGCAATGTACCTGCTACCTTTGCTCTGGTTCTGCTTTGTTTAGGGTTAATATTCAGTAGAGAGGTTACATTGGCCGAGCTGCTCCTTGTTTACTATCTTTACCCTTTATTTATTTATTTACCCTTTATTTGCTGTGGTGACTGCACTGGAGTTTGGAAGCAGAAGCCAAAGAAAGAAGCAAGGAGAGCTTGCTTGGGCTTGTGGGTTTTGCTTGGAGGCTTGAAGTGCTCACTGTGTTTGCGTGAGGCCAGTGAGAGTTTCTGAAGGTACCCTGCTTTGCAGCAGTTAATCTCTGGTTCTAGTAATCCCTGCTTTGCAAAGGTTGAGCTTGGCCACGAGGAGTAATTACAGTTTCAAAGTGACATCTATTAATAGTGTATGCAGACAACATAGAAAGCTGAATCCTAATGATCAGTGATCTCCTTGATACCAGGATAGAATCTAAGCGTCTTTGTTCTTGCCTAGTAAGAGTGAAGAGGCCCTAGTGAAATGTTCTCTTGTTCCTTGGGTAACCTTGAGCACAAGAGCAGACAGCTGGAGCTGGCAGTGTGAGCGCTGGAACACTGGAGGCTTTGTCTGTACCGAGTGTTCCTGGGCTGTGTGATGATGTCACACTGAAACGACAATATTCTGGCTCAGATTAGTTAGCAAAATTGCTGAGGGTCCTCCCTAGGACCTGAACTCTCTTCTCTGCATCTGCCACTTCTGAGCCTGCCTTTCCCCTGGCACCTGTGGCTGCTTTTGCCACCGGCGTGATTCTTTCACAGGCTTTGTGACACTTCAGATCTGGGATTTGCTCTGTACAGGGAAAGCAGCTTTTTTCAGGGTCCAGATTTTACTCAAATCTTAATTCTTAGCAAGTTTAAATCCTTCAGTATGACTATTTAGAATCAGAAGTGTAGAAGGGAAAAAAAAAACCCCACTTCTGTAACTCCTTCTAGGTCTGTGAAGTTTCTCCTAGGAGTGTCTAATGAAAGTGCTTGGGTTCAGCCGAAAATATGTCTGTGCACGAAACAAAAATAAAAAGCTGTTCAACAGGAATAGACAGGAACACAAGGAGATGCTGGATGGCTTGTCAAGTGAGTGGAGACAACATCTTATGTAAGCCTTTGGTCACCCGTTGGAGTCGTTTGCTTGCCGTACTAAGTTGTCTGAAGTTTGGGTTTGAAAATGGGCTGTAGAGCTCCGAAGTGCTTCGTGAGCAGGGAGGAAAGCTGGAGGCCTGCTGGAGCAACTTGGAAGCTTTAAAATGCCTGGATTCTCCTGCTGCTGAGGAAGTTGGGCGACTCCCGTGCTTTGAAAAATGCAGCAGCAGCAGCTCTGTGTGTGTTCTGCTGCTGCGGGAACGAGGAGGTCACTGCCCTTACAGATCCGCCCGCAGAGTTGCTCCTTAGCCGTGTTCACTACTCCTGACTCCAAAGCCCTCTGCCCAAAGTGGGTCAAAGTGCTAACTGCAGATGGAGCTCGGCTGGCAGACGTGCAGCAGCTGTAGTGCTGTAGCCAGGGTGAGCTGGAGCTGAAGTGGAGTGTCTGAGTGCGACCAGGGAGCTGGGCTCAGCTGGAGTGGCTGAGGACCCTATTCAGGCGTGCCAGTGCTTGGCTCCACAGCAAGTCGCTGGGACGTGGTAATGCCTTAGAGCAGCTACAAATGACTGCTCGGTGAATGCAAATTGGGGCCTTTTGGGAGAGAGCAGTGGAGTAAAAAAAGAAAACAGGACCCTTCTGGAACTTGCTGTTAATTTGAGAGTCTGGTGCTTTGCACCCCGAGGAGTGTCCTGCTTCCAACAGTGCCCCTGAGCAGCTGAGTCCCTGCAGCTTGTGCCTGGAGAGCTGCTGCAGCCACCTTCACCAGAGCTCCATGTGCCATTTGCTTTGGGCCTGTGGAGGAATGCACTTTGTTGGGTTTTTGTACCAGCAGGCCTTTTCATGGGCTGGTACAGGTAGTATCAGATATCCAGAGCAGTGCACACTCTGAAATGTATTCTCTGCACAGCCTCATGCCATGCTTTTACTAGTGCCTGGGACAAAGCTCTGGGGTTGTAAAGCAGCACCGATGCCCATCTCTGCAGCTTGTTCTTTTCTTCACTGGCACAAAGGGAATATGACCATTAGCACTGGTGCTGCTTACATCCAGGGCTGAACAGCTTCATTATCAAAGTGATTAGGGTGGAGGAGGGGATATTTTAATCACTTGTTAAAAATCAGATTGATCCTCTGAGGCGAGTGCCAACTGCAACCTGTCACTGCATTGATCTTTGCCAGCGAAGAGCGCAACTTGCACTAAATGCTCTGCTTCCTCTTGGAGCAGATATTCTCTTGTCCAGCAGACCAAGGGAGGTTCTCCTCCCCTTCTACTCTGGTGAAACCTTATCTCGAGCACTGACTTCAGTTTGGGGCTCCCCAGTTGCAGAGGGACAGGGATCTGCTGGAGAGGGTCCAGGGGAGGGCTGTGAGGATGCTGAGGGGACTGCAGCACTGCCTGGGGAGGAGAGGCTGAGGGACCTGGGGCTGCTTAGGCTGCAGAAGAGAAGACTGAGAGGGGATTGGATCAATGTTTGTAAATCTGTGAGGGCTGGGGGTGAGGAGGGGGGGGACAGGCTCTGCTCACTGCTCCCTGCCATAGGCCAAGGAGCAGTGGATGGAAGCTGCAGCACAGGAGGTTGCAGCTCAAGACAAGAGGCAACTTCTTGCCTGTGTGGGTCCCAGAGCAGTGGCACAGGCTGCCCAGAGAGGTTGTGGAGTCTCCTTGTGTGGAGCCTTTGCAGACTCTGTGTGGATGTGTTGCTGTGTGCCCTGAGCTAGATTGTCTGCTCCTGCTCTGGCAGGGGGCTTGGACTGGATGATCTCCTTGGGTCCATTCCAACCCCTACCTGTGGAGATGCATTTTCCAGGCTGGCATTGCCGTGGTTCAAGGTGCATCTGGCTTGGTGCTGCAGCTGAAGCAGGGCTGTTGGGGCTGTCTCTTGTGCTTCAGCGTTTGGAAGGATCTTTCCCATAGCAGCCACTAATTGCAGAACACAAAGCACAGGATGTGAGGATCTGCTCACTTTCCCTGCTGCTGCTTGAAGAGTGAGGACAACTAGAATTCAAGGGACAACTTTTTTTGGGGCAGACAGCTGAAGAGGAGGCTGACTTCTGGGCAGAGTAGGGGCTGGGGGGAGATTATTCCTGAACCTTGTGTGTTTAATCCTGCTAAACGCTGCGCTCTCTGATCTTCCTGATTAACATCTGAAGCCTCTAAAGCTAGGGAATCAGTTACTTGAAACTAGTAGCATATAAACATTTTAATTAAAAGGAAAAGGAGGAGGAGAGGGGAAAAAGTGTTGTAAGGCCTGCTGTGTGGGGAGGGGACGTACACAACCCTCTCACCTGCTCTGTGGAGTGGTGGAAGAGGCAGCTCTGTTCCTGGAGAACCTGATGTCCAAAAGTTGTGCCCTGCTGTAGTGCTCCTATGGCTTCAGCTCAATGCATTTTCTTACCGAGGATGTCCTTTGTGTGACTTACTGTGATTTCTTTTGCTTGGTACAGACCATAACTTGCTCTGAGGATGTGCTTTGAAGAGGGGGGGGTGGCAGGACCTACAGCAGCAGTAAGCAGGACTTACAGATGCATGCAGCTGCCTGTGTGTGACAGGATGAACAGGAATGGGTACACTTTAGTCACTGGATCCATAGGAGAAGGAGGGCTGAGCCTGCAGAGCTGTGTGCCACCATTCTGCTGAGGGAAAGAAATACCTCAAGAAAGAAAATGATCAGAGGTAATTTCAGCTTAAGCTTAGAAAATCATAATTAATGCAAAAAATACTGTTTATAGACTAAACTGCCGTGAAGTGGAGGTGCTGGGATTGCGTTCAGGGGCCTTGGTTAAGGCTCTTGCCCTTCCCTCTGGGATGCTCCCTTCTCATTAGTGCTCGTACAACTGGTTGTACAACTGCACTGCAGAGCAGGGAACATGCTTAAAATAGAGTAGAGTGTGTTGGGCTTGATTTTTTTTTTTTTTATGTGCTTGGATTTTGGGTGGGTATCAGTGTGCTTAAAATAGCATAGAGTGTGTTGAGGTTGGTTTTTATTTTTATTTTTTAATGTGCTTGGATTTTGGGTGAGTATCTTTTGTTCAGAGTTTTGTTTGTTTTTTTTTTTCCTGTAAGATGAATCCATTTCCTTTAAGATGAATCAATTCTGCATTCAGTGTTAACAGGATGACCCTAGGAGCGTTGCCTAAAGGGTGCTCAGGGAGGGAACGGGCAAAGCCAGGAAGTATTTCCAGCAGCTTTTACAAGCTCCACACTTGCGAGTGGGACATAGCTGTAACCATGTCAATCCCGAGACCTTTCTGTCACTTCAGCTAGGAGGTTGCTTTAGGAGCTGTACTGTGGCCACACTGAGAGCAGTTTGGGAGCTGCGGGTGGGGGCTGCACTGAGTGTGTTCTGCAACAGGTTTGGTGCTCAGCATGGTCCTCTGCTTAGCCTTGTCACTTCGTGCTCTCAGTCTTCTGGAGCTGATCTTCTGTCACATCAGCAAGCTCTCTAGTCCACTAGAACAACTATTCCCTATTTTTCCATCAGATGAGCTGATCCAGCCAGAGGAAGGGGTGGGGGTGTGCAGCTGGGGCTGTGGCAGGAAGCCTCCCCTCTTTCCACTCTGATGCCAAGGCTGCAGGGTGAGTGCCAGCCCTGCTGTTGCTGGCTCCTGTAAGGGCTGGGCTCAGCCATGCCGTGGATCTCTCTGCATGAGAAATTATGGGCAGCTCTGAAAACAAAACCTGAAGCTGAGCCAAGAACTGGGATGAGAGGAGTTTCCCTGCCCTCCCCCCCAGCATCTGTTCAGCCATCTCTGGCTGTTGGTGTTTGCTGGGATGGGGACAGAGTCCAGCTGCTCTGCCTGCAGCTGTCTGACTCCTGCCAGAGCAGGTTGAAGTCTGTGTGTGCAGTGCTGTGTCATCTTGGCCCTTGCCCCTGGGCAGCGCTGGGTGTGTGCAGGAGAGGCTTGTCGGAGGGCAGCAGCAGGGGCCACCAGCACTCGCATCTCTGCTCACCCATCCCAGTGCTGCCTCTTGGCTGGGGGCTCTCCTGCTGCTGCAGGCTTGCTCTGCTGCTGGAAGGAGTGTGCCACGGGTGCCACAGCACACGGGGCAAGCACCAGCTTGGAGACTAATTGGCAAAGATGAGGTGCTCAGTTTGGTCACTTCTGGCTTGGGCCAGCACCGAGGGGGAGGGAAGGGCATGGGAGACGGTGTGAGGGGTTGGGGAGCAAGAGCTTCTTGTGTTGATTTGGTGTTCTGTGGCTTTAGGGTTGAGAGAGATGAGCAGTAGGTTGCGGAAGCGTGTGGTGTTCCTCTTGGTCCTGCCGTTCCTCACATCTGTTGCAGAGGTTTTCACCCCTGTGTTGTGTTTCCTCCTTTTTGTTTGTTTGTTCTGTTCTTGTTTTGTAGTCTGTGTGACCTGGTGGAGCTGGCTCAGCTGTCAGAAGGCTCTGTGCAGGTGATCTGCACTCTTTCCTGGGTGGTGCTTTGGTGGCTGCAAGCCCTTGGCTGGTGTGGGGAGCTGCCTCCTTCAAGCACTTGTGTGGGCTTTGACTTCACCGCGTTGCATCAGCCTGATCCTATCTCCTCTCCGTTTTGTTCTCCAAATATTAACAACCAATGAAGGATCTGCCACTTCCTGTGGCTTTTAATAAAGCTCTTCAGAAGAATCCCTGGCACTTCCCCTTGCAGATCCAAGTGTTTTGCAGCCTCATGCCAGTGGCTTAGGCTTTGGCTGGTGGCAGGATCCGCTGGTTAATGAACTGGGGAACTGGCTTAGCTGGAACCCGGTCCAGCTTTTCTTGTTTTACTTCTGGGCATCTTTGCACACCTTTCACAATTTGTTTATTGAATGGGAGCAGAGTTTTTTGTGTGTGTGTGCCCGTGTTGGGAATTGTTATGCTGTGATTGCTTTAGCACCTGCTCCCTTCAGCACTGCTGGTGCTGGGCAGTAAGATAAACAAGCACTAAGTGCTGCTGCTGCTGAGTTCCTGCCTGCTGCTTGATGCCAGCTCTTGAGCAGGCAGGCAGGCGTGGTGAAGCTGGAAAGGTAGTGTGGTAGGGCTCTTTCAACGTGCTGCTGTCTCACGTT
Organism: Psilopogon haemacephalus; assembly: GCA_013396835.1. Taxonomy (NCBI): domain Eukaryota; kingdom Metazoa; phylum Chordata; class Aves; order Piciformes; family Megalaimidae; genus Psilopogon; species Psilopogon haemacephalus. The sequence goes on from VWZI01015511.1 coordinate 290,210, forward strand.
CAGAGGATGGATGCCTGTGTTGTGACATCTGTTAGGCCTTGGCATGCTCTGTCCAAAGTCAGGCTTTTGCTCTTCAGCATTCTGTGCCCAGCGTGGCCTGTGTCAAGTTTCATCTTGGAGCTACCAAAGCCCAGGCAGCTCCTGGCCACTGACAACCTGGAGCTGGGTTCCCACCACCTGCTTCCTGCAGGTTCTTCCCGAAGGGCTGCCTGGGGGTGGAAGTGCTCTTTCAGCCCCACCTACAGTGCTGTGGCAAAATCCAACTGAGCTGCTGGAGGTCAATGGGGGCTTTGTGTGTCCAAAGAAAAATGCTTCTGTGTGGAGTGGGGGAGTGCAAACAGCCTGCAATAAACTTAATTGTAGGTTGGGGCTGAGCAAGATGCTATCAGGGGTTTTGTCTCTTGCCTCTGTACCTTCCTTGTGTTGTCTCTCGACCAGTTTCTCATCCTGGAGAACCTTCTTGGCCGTGGCTTGCGTCGCTGCCAGCTTTGCTTTTGAGGTATCACTCTCATGTTCTTTGGGGAAGCAAAACCACAGTGCACTACATGTGGACATCATCAGGGGAGATAAAGATACTCGTCTGAAAACAAAATGCTTGTGGAGCTTGATGGTGTTTGGTTTCCAGCACACCTTATGTAAGAGGCAATCTCTTTACCCTGCCGCTCACTGTGGTTTAATCCAGTTTTATAACTTGGCAATTGGCAGAGCATTCAATATCCTGAAACCTCTTCCCTCCTGGACTTTTCTTTGCTGCTGAGAGATGTAGAGATTTTAAGTGGAAGATTATTTTTGTTATTATTATTTTTGTCAGTAATATTGCTTATCTCTGGGTCAGCTTGCAGCAGGTAAAGTCATCTGTGCTCCAGCCTGCTTTTCAACCAGGAAGTGTAAAAATGCCAGAGCCAGCTTGATCCTGAAGGGAATAATTGATACCTTCATTTACTTTCTTAATGAGAAACTGCTTTTTCTTTCCCAAGTGGTACCAAAAGAGGGGCAAGAACATATTTCTAGAGGGCTGAAAAATTTCATCTGAGAGAGAGGTATCAACGACTGATTTACAAGTTGGAGCACTCGAGAACAGTTAGGGAGCTCAGAACACTGAAAATGGTAATCAGCTGGGGGGGTTGTGTTAAGGCTCAAAGAACTTTAGAAGCCAGGGATTAAAAATTACACGTGATGCAGGGTTTATGAGAATCTAAGGATGCTACAGGAGCTGCCTCAATGTCTCTCTCCTCACTTGTGGTGTGTTTTCACACGAGGTTGGTTCGTAGATGCATTTGTGACTGAGGCTGAGAGTTTCCCGTGCTGGACATCCCAGGTCAGGTTTTGTGGTAGGAGGTTGTGTTGTCCTGCAGTAGTGAGGCAGTGACTAACCAGTGACACGGGTTCATGTGACTGCTGCTAATGACAATCATTAGTAAGCTTCTCTTAACCCTGCTTGGCTTTCATGGCAGAACTCTTTTTCACTCAGTGAGGCTTCAGGTTTCCTGAAGAGCTCAGCATAGGAGTCCCCTCTGCCCTGCCTCCCTTTAACTTACTACTAGAAGCAATAACACTGCCTTCAGTTCTGGTGTCCCCAGCATCAGAAGGGCACAGAGCTGCTGGAGTGAGTCCAGACGAGGCCACAAAGATGCTGCAAGGGCTGGAGCAGCTCTGCTGTGAGCACAGGCTGAGGGAGGTGTGGGGGTGCAGCCTGGAGAAGACTCCAGGGAGATCTTGGAGCTGTTTTCCAGTGCCTGAAGGGATCCTGCAGGAAGGCTGCAGAGAGGCTTGTGCTGAGGGTATCCAGAGACACGCCAAGGGGGAATGGTTTGGAGCTGAGGCAGAGCAGGGCTAGGCTGGAGCTGAGGAAGAAGGTATGAATGTGCTGAGACTCTGGCACAAGCTGCCCAGGGAGGCTGTGGTTGGCTTCTCCCTAGAAGTGTTGCAGGCCAGGCTGGATGAGGACTTGAGCAGCTTAGTGTAGCTGAGAGGTGTCCCTGGGCTTGGTGGGAAGGTTGGAGGAGCTGAGCTCTGAGCCATTCTGTGACTATTCTCTTCTCTGCAGGCTGTTTATTGGCTGTGAAGTGGTGGGGCTGGGAGGGTTACACAAAGCAGGTGGCCCTTAAATGTCAGTGGTGAGGGTGTTCTCTCAGGCCTCTAACTCCTGGGTTGTGTGCTTGGGTTTCAGGTTCCTAGGAGAAGGGAGAATGGCTCAAGAAACCAACCGCAGCCAGGCGCCGATGCTGTGCTCCACTGGCTGTGGCTTCTACGGCAATCCTCGCACCAACGGCATGTGCTCAGTCTGCTACAAAGAGCATCTGCAGAGGCAGAACAGCAATGGTAGAATTAGCCCTCCTGGTAAGTAGTGCTGCCACTGCTGCTTGGGCAGGGCAGATCCACACAGCAGACAGCAGCCTGGCCACAGACACAGCCTGGGTGCAGAGTGGGTCAGGAGTAACTCTGAAGGAGGAGACTTGGGGGTGTTGGGTGCTGAGCAGCTCCTCGTGAGCCAGCAGTGCCCTCAAGCAGCCCAGCAGGCAACTGTGGGCAGCAGGGCAAATGAGGGGGTTCTGCCCCTTGGCTCAGCTCTGCTCAGACCTCACCTCCAGCTCTGGTGTCCCCAGCATAGGAAGGACTCAGACCTGCTGGAGTGAGGCCAGAGCAGGCCACAAAGATGATCCAAGGGCTGGAGCAGGTCTGCTGTGAGCACAGGCTGAGGGAGCTGTGGGGGTGCAGCCTGCAGAGGAGACAAATCCAGCAGAATCTCTGAGCTGCCTGCCAGTGCCTGAAGGGATCCTGCAGGAAGGCTGCAAAGGGACTTGTGCTGAGGGGGTCTAGAGACAGGCCAAGGGGGAATGGTTTGAAGCTGAGGCAGAGCAGAGTCAGGCTGGAGCTGAGGAAGAAGTTGTTCAGTAGGAGGGTGCTGAGACTCTGGCACAGGCTGCCCCTGGAGGCTGTGGCTGCCTCCTGCCTGGAGGTGCTGCAGGCCAGGCTGCACGAATCCTTGAGCAGCTGAGTGTAGCTGAGAGGTGTCCCTGGGCATGGTGAGGAGGTTGGAGCAGCTGAGCTCTGAGCTCCCTTCCACCCTGAGCCATTCTAGGATTATTGTATCAGAATGCTGCAGTTTTTTACTGAGGAAGCTGTTTTGTAGATGCTTTAATTAACCAAAAATAGTAACTTATTTCACAGCTTCAGCTTCCAAATCTCGTGTGTAATTTCTGGGGTCCTGGGGCTTGGACATGATGAAAATGTGGCCAAACAGAATTAATTTCTGTAAAATTACCTTTCGTTATGATCCAGACAGATTCAATTACCTTCCTGGCTGGTGTCACGGGGGGTCAAAGAATAATTGCATCGTGTAGCTTCTGTGATCCCAGGAAGCAGCAGAACACACTGACATGAGTGTTTTCCTTCCAGAAACTTCTGTCACTAGTATAACTGAATCCTTACCTGTTCAGTGCACAGAAGGCAGCACCCAGGAAACTCAGTCACCTCTAGATTCTACATCGACTCCGTCTATGCAGCCGAGGTAAGCTGCTTGCTGTTGTGCCGCCTTCTTGGGGCGAGGGGAAATGTGTACCGAGGCTGTGCCACCCCAGCCTGGGTGTGAGGTGTGCTCATACCTGGGGATGAGCTGTTAGGAGCCGCTTAGGCAAAGGTAAGGACTAACAGCTCACTTTAAAGCTTGGGATCTGGCAGTTAGTAGTAGCTGATCTGTCAGCTACATCTTGCATTCAAATGCAAATTTGTCGTTGGAGTTCAGCCCCAAATAGGAGCGTTGCCAGCTTCACGCTGTTCTACAGAGCTTTGTCTGGCTCGGCTTCTGAATCCACAATCTGCAGCCCTACATTTACCGGAGAAGAGCTCTTTACAGCTTAGAAATGGGAGGATTTTGTTGGAAGGCAGGGCTGGTCGCTGAGCTGTCGGGAAGGCACGGTGCTGTGTTTATTAAAGGGAGGGTGCAAGGCAGTGCAGGAGCTGTGCTCAGGGTGCCATACGCCTGGGGTGTCTGCTGCAGCCCTCTTGGGCACCTTGCTGTCTGGCAGTGCAGCTCTACACAGGCATTTGCTGCAGCAGTGCCAGGGGACAAATGGTGACTCTGTGGTAAGCACTGCCATCTGACCACCTTCTTACTCCCTGCTCTTACCTGGGCTTCTGGCCTGGAGCATCACTGAAGAAAGTTGAAAGCTGAACAATGACTAGGTGAGGACAGGCAAAGCCACTTGGATCACAGCCGGGACTGGAGTTCTCCTCTGTCCTCATACAAGTGTCCACGGCATGGAAGCTGTTCCTCCACAGCCATACTGTCCTCTCCTGGCTCATAACTGGAGCCTGCTGGAAGTGCAAGGCTTGGGATACTCCAGCACCGGCAACCGAGCGAACAGGGCAGATCTCAGACTCTTAGTACAGGTTGTGCTGCTGAGCTGATTCCTTCCTAAACAAGTAAGTTCCAACTGGCTGGTTGAAGGAGACACAATGTTCCTGTGTAAATCACCCAGGCTACGTGCTCTCCATTCCTAAAAGCCATACTGGGTCCTGTTTAGTGGCTGCATTTCCCTTCAGCGACTTCAGTGCTTTGGAGGGGTTTTGGGGTGAGAAATGTTAGTGTTACACTCTGGCAGGTGAGCTGCAGTAGCAGTCGTTCCAGCTTTCCCTTCTAAAACCAGGCTGTAGTAAAAATACAGCCCGAGGGTGATTCCATGTTAGTGCTGGTTGAGTATGTTCAAACTGTTCCCTGCTCCTTAGCTTTTTATAGGAGGTGTTATCTCATGCTTGGCTCCTGCCTGTGCACCAGAGCTAGGTGCCATGCCTGACACTATATCTGAGCTTTCCTTTCTGAGCTTTCTAACTGGGGTAGGAAATGGATCTCTTACCCTGGCACAACTCCTCTGCTATGTGTTTTAAAAAAAAAAAAAAACAACAAAAAATCAATTGGTCCAGGGCAGTGCTCAGAGGTAAACTTGACAGTGCCTTGGGTTTTTCTCACACCACCTTTCTCATGCTGTGGAAGAGGAGAGAAAGCATCTCTCTGGTCACTGCTTTGATTACTGCTTGCAGCAGGAGTGAGTAGATGCTTGCTCTGAGACTTGCACTTCAAAAAACTGTCTGCCTTTAAAGAAGGGATTCAGCTCCAGCCTCTGGTAGTGCCTCATCTGTGATACTCAGAGGAAATGGTTGGTAAATTGGCAATGCCCTGTAGTAGATGCCCAATGCCTGCAGCTCCAGGCCTGCCTGCAATCCCAGGCAATTAAAGTTGTGCCCCCAAAGTCCTGGTTGTGTGGTGGACTGCTGGTAGGACTTTGGATGATCCAGCAGCCATCAACCAGCAATTTCCTGGATCCAGAGTGGATCTCATTTGTGTGTAAGCTAATGGGGCAGTGCCACATCTCACTTGGGGCTGCAGCAGTGCTTCCTTGCTCAGCAGAGCTGCAGGCTGAGCAGCCTGGCTGTTCCCAGGGGCTTCCTCTGGCTCTTTCTGGCCACGCTGGGATTTCAGCAGTGTGGCTGGCAGGGCTGGGGGCTTTGGCCTGCCCCACTTCACACGGAAAATCTGAGGGGCTGTGTGTGTGCAGCTGCAGATGTTTTCTTGCTGCAGACACTGACATGCTGCAATTTTCCTGTTCAATTCCCTGGAACACCAGAGGCAGCTCCTCTGCAATTATCCTGCTGACTTAGGCTGGAAAACTCCTGCCTTCCTAAACGTTGTGTGGTTGTTGGAGGACAGCATGCCAAGCTACCCCAAAATGTTGTGTTTTCCCTTCTTGTAGCTGAATTGGTTTACTGCATTCAGCCTGAGTGCAGAAATGTTCAGCTTTTTACATGGATTTGCAGGGGTCTTAGGCACTGATGGTCTGGAATGGCTACAGACAACCTCAGAGGGAACAGTTCTGACATGCACTGGACTAGATACTGATGCAAGAGTTGTTTGGGTTTTGTTGTTTGGGGTTTTTTTTTAGGAATGCTTTCTAGAATGTGCAAATGCCTCAAAAATAATAACTTTTCTCTTGCACCCTCTTCTCCTTCCAGCCCTGTGTCCAGTCAGTCCCTTCTAACAGAATCTGTAGCATCATCCCAAGCGGATAGCACAGCTGTGGACAAAACAGTACCTGAGACAGAAGAGTTGCAAGGTTGGTGCCTACTTTTCAGACACAGGACTTATGAATTACTTTATTTTATCTGCTCTTAATATTTTTTGTTTTTCTTCCCAAGAGATGCCTTGTTCTGCAATCCAACTCTTCTGTGAAACTAGAAGGCAAAATAAAGCTAAGCTTCCTTTTAAAGACAAGACAGGTCTTAAACTGCAACCTTTCATGTTGAGCTGGTGATTTCAGTACCTGCCATGACAGGTAGTAATTGGGTTGGGGAATGACACACCATCAACCAGTCTGCTTTTCTGGGTTGGTGCCACAGCTATTCCATGTGAGCAGCTTTGAGTGTCTGCTGCTTCTCACTGTAGCTTCTTGCAGTGAGTAACAGCAGTTCTTGCCTCTGTCTGTGCTGGGAGGGATGTTAGGATGTAGCTGTTGTGAGAACAGTCCCTGCTAGAAGCATGAAGCACCTAGGAGAGAACCTTTCCTCCCAACTGTAGTGGGGGTCATATTTTGGCCCCCCTGAAGTTCGCTTTATCACATACAAAATTACCAAACCACAAACTCTGCTTGCTTGGAAAGGGCTGAGTGACTTGAACTGCACTGGCCTGAAGTCCTTGCTGCTTGTGCAAGGCCAAGTTTGATTTTCTTTTCATGGGCAGGTTTGCAGAGCTTTCTAATAATGTTTCTCAGGCAAAGGAAAGAAAAAAAGTCAGATCCTAACCAAAATTCAGTCAGATTTGTAATGCAGAGGCATTAGAAGAGATATGTGAAGGCAAGTCAGTGAGTGTCCTGCCTTCAGGTGTGCCCACACAGCTGGGGCTCCAGTGGGGTGTGTTTCTCTAGGCTGCTCTAGCCATAGCTATTCCACAGATACATCTAATTCCACTCAAGATGCTCAGTCTTCTGCTGTCAAAGCTGTGTATTTCAGACACTTGATCAAAACCTGAGCTCTCCCTTTTGCAGGGGTAATGGAGGAGTCATAATTCAGCTGAGCTGAGTGGGGCTACCCCAGTCCCACAGATAGCACCTGTGAAACTCAGAGAAGGTTTAATGCTGACGCTGGTTTTGTACCAGCCCTTGGAATGCCCCAGCTGGAAGCATGTTTGCTCTTCAAGAGCTGGATGCCAGACAGATCAGTCCTGCTTGCTTTCTGGAGCTGAGAGCTGGTGTTGCCTCAGCATTGTCAGTGTGCAGAGGGCATGCTTCTGAGGCTGACCAGCTCACAAGAAGAGCATGTGCTGAGGAGGTTTATCAGCCTTAAATTCTCTCTATTTGCACAGCAGAGGGAGGTCTGCAGGCTGGAGTTTTAGTTGATACACCTCTAAGCAGCACAGGTATGGCTCTGCTTTCATCCTGGTTTTACAGTGCAGGGAACCTGGTGTGTGCTGCCTGCCAGCTGTAACCCAGCTCCCACAAAGCTGCACCCCTTTCTGGGACCCCCCCCCCCCCANCTCAGTCAGGCACTGGAGGTTTGCACTCTGGATGTTGCACATCAGAGAATATCAAGGCAGCTCCTGTAAGCTGTTCTTGCTGCCTCGTCTTTGTATTTTTATTTTGCAGTGTTCTGATTGTCCATCTTCTATCCAGTGCCTGAGCCTGTTGCAGGTTGAAACCTTAGGATTGCAGCATCCCCTGTCTCTCCACTGGGAGGTGGAGGGAGTGCTCTAATGTAAAACAATCCTTGGTGCTTCTGCTGTGAGCTGACCTGAGCCTGCAGAGAGGCTTCCCCAGCTGCCTTGCAGGAGAATCTCTTTGTCCATATGTGCAAACTTAGGCTCCTTGTACTTTCCCACTCTTAATTCTCCCCCTGAGAAGGTAAGATGGCTTTCTTGGCTGGAACTTTGGCTGCAGGGCCCTATTCATATTTTGCAGTGTGTATGACAAGGATCAGCCTCTCTGAGGTGTACTCAGCTGTGTCCTTTTCTTTGTACTGTGGCAGTCTCTAAGCTAAGAACACCACCACTGTGTGATTGCAGTCCTAAATTACAATCCCTATTTATAACTCCCAGTGGCAGGGTCAGCCTCATTTCCTGGAGGGCTGCTTCTGGGCTGTCCCTTAACTAAAAATCAGAGGGAATGTCAGGCTTCTTTTAGCGTGTTTTGCTGTGGAAAGAAAGTAGCTTCCACTGGAGGCTGAGTGGGTTTCATGCAGTTGCTGTTGAAGTTGTGCATCCTAAGGTTCACACCCCTGAATCTGAATTTTAGGCTGCTGTCAAGAGTGTAATAGAAGCCTGTGCACAAAGGTACTGAGTATTGCCTGCCTCTCTAGTGCTCAAAACTGAGAGAGATAGTTGCAGACTGAAGAGCTTTAGAATGCTGCTTCTCTTGATGTGAGGGAGGAGAAAAAGGAGTTGTCTGCTTTGATCATTGTTCTGTACTTGTTTTGATACACATCTTGCTTCATTGCAGTGTCTGCTCTGGAGCAACTTGTGCCATGCTACTCAGAGGAGGCCACAAAGATGATGTAAGGGCTGGAGCAGCTCTGCTGTGAGCACAGGCTGACGGAGCTGGGGGGGTGCAGCCTGCCTCTAGGGGGACCTCAGAGCTGCCTGCCAATAGTTGAAGGGATCTTGCAGGAAGGGTGCAGGACTTGTGCTGAGGGGGTGTAGAGACAGGCCAAGGGGGAGTGGTTTGGAGCGGAGGCAGAGCAGGGTCAGGCTGGAGCTGAGGAAGGAGTTGTTGAGTGTGAGGGCGGTGAGAGTCTAGCACAGGCTGCCCAGGGAGGCTGTGGCTGCCTCCTGCGTGAGGGTGTTGTTAGCCAGGTTGGATGAGGCCTTGAGCATATCTGAGAGGTGTCCCTGGGCACGGTGGGGAGGTTGGAAAAGCTGAGCTCTGAGGTCCCTTCCAAGCTAAGCCTCAGGTGAATGCTGTTGAACCTCTGGCATCAGCTTCAGTGGACGTTATCAGAGCTGGATCAGTAGCTGGTGCTGGAAAGAGATGGATTGATTCAGTAAGATGTAGAACAACTCTGTAGGTGAGTGTGCTCTGAAGCAGTGTTTGAGGCAGATTCCTTCAGCCTGGTGTAAGCAGCACTCTTAGGGTTAGCTTCACCTTCCATTCCTCCACAGCAGTGCCTGTTACTCCTAGGCCTGCTGAGATGCACTTAAGATCGGTGCAGCTTCTCACAGCCTTCATCTGGGGATGAGGAACCTTTGTCTTTAAGAAGCTCAGCCCAGTGATGAGGAGGTGACAAACATGAAGCATCCATCATAGGCAGAGTAGGCAGAGGAGGTGTCAGGAGCCCTGCAGCACAGTTGCATGCAGGGGTGCAGGCACTGCAGCTTGCTCCCATCTCACAGGTGGTGTCCTCCTGGTCAGTCGCAGCGCACTTGAGTTCGGACAGGTTTGGCACAAGCAAAGCAGTAGCAAAAGCTGCTGCCTTTAGGAGGAACTCCAGGCTCTGCTTGTTTTGATCAGCTAAGAGCATGATCTAGAAAACAGGGAACTTCCAGCAGCCAGCCCAGCTTGTCAGCTGCAGAGAAACGAGTGTGCTCCAGCTTTGTGCCTTTCTGCTGAGTGGCAGCTCGTCCTGGTGCTGCCAGTGCTTTCCTTCTCTGGCTACGGTAGAGCTGGGGGGAGGGAGGGAATCACTTCAAGGAAAGCATTGGCCTGGAATCTAAACGAAGTACAGCGGCTGGGAGTGGCTGCAACCTGTTCCCTGCAGGCTCCGGAGCGGGTGGATTGCATTGTGCCTGCCTTTTGATTGCCTTCCTCGCAGCTGGCGTGGAGACGGAGCACTGAACCCTGGCACCTTGCCATCTAAAGGTAGCTTAAGGGCTCGTTGTTGTCACAGAGGACTTGGAGTCCAGTTGCTGACTTCCTTACTACAGTAGATGCAGAGTGACTTGTGGCAGCAGCAGCTGCTGAGCCTTCCCACTCAGCTCTACAGTGAGCAGCAGCCCTTAAATATTTTTAAACCTTTCCAATGTGAGAGCCACATGCAGGTGTTAGAGAGGCCTGGCTGCAGGGACCACAGCCACCTCACCCTGCACTTGCCCAAGAGAGGCTTCAGGAAACCTGAAGGCAGCTGCATTTGAGTCACAGCAGGAAATGCAAATCTGAGAATGGTAACTGCTCAGCACCACCTCACAGCGTGCAGCTTTCTTATGCAGTCCCAAGTGCCCAATGTCTGTGCTCCACAACACTGCACGATCCCTTGGAGGAAGTCTCAAAGCTTCCAATGCTTGCCTCACCTTTGGATCCTCACTGCTTTTGATTCTTGGCAGTACTTGGGTTCCCTGGGTCCTGTCAGAGATGTGCCCTTCAGCAGCCATTTAAAGCAGATGGATGTGGGGGAGCTTGAGGAGGATTTTGGTGGTTTTGTTTCTTTTTTTTCTTCCAAAGTATCAATTCTTACAAGATTCAGAGAAAGCAAAGCTCTGCTTGTAACCTCGGTGGTGACTTGTAGCTGCTTGTCTGAGCCATGTGTCACAGCCTCTCCACTGCAGCACAGCCTTTGCTAGCAGCCAGGTATTGTGCTACCTGCTGGTGTTGCTCAGCTCACACCACGAGGTCTGGTTACAAGGGCATCTAGCAGTAGGATGTGGGGCAGTGGTTTTAAACTAGAGAGCAGATTTAGGTGGGACATTAGGAAGAAGTTCTGTGCTATGAACACTGGAATAGGTTGCCCAGGGAGGTGGTGGAGGCCCCAGCACTGGAGATATTCAAGGTCAGGCTTGATGGGGCTCTGAGCAACCTGATCTAGTGGAGGGTGTCCCTGCTGACTGCCGGGGGGCTGGACTGGATGACCTTTGGAAGTCCTTTCCAACACAAACTGTTCTCTGACATGCTGCAGAAGTGGGAAGTGCCAGCAGGGGCAGAAGCCTCACCAGGACTGACATGCATCATGGCAGTGAACTGGCACAGGGCTGGCACAGAACTGCATCTGGCAGCCTCTGCCTGACAATGTCCAGCTGCACAGAGATGCCTGCAGCTCTTTCCCTGACAGAGGTCTGCCTTTGCTGGTGTTTTCCCTCTGCGGTGCTGCTCCAAACCCTGCTGCCATTGACACTCCTCCCAGCTGGAGCTTGTTTTGCTGCAGGGACTCGTAGCTCTGTGTGCTTCACTCACTGCAGATCTAGCAGTGGCTGCTAGGCAGAAATTGGCTCTTGGCCCTCCTTGAAGTTGGGTTTTCTTGGTTTCTCTTTCTGTTTTGTAATGTAAGGAATGTGCATGCAGCTGGGGAAGAGGAGACAGTTTCCATTTACACCTGGGTCAGGCAACTACTCTTATGACTCATTTGTATTCTCCCACACCACCTGGGACCATGCTCCTGCAGATGTAAGAGAATATTAAAGGAGGCTGAAAGCTGTCTTAGCAAAAAATGTTTCAACTGTGGTATTTCCCTGCTTCATTCTGGGTTTCAGCATGGTGTCATTCTGCCCTGGAAGTCTACCTTGAGCTGAGGGGCCCCTCTGAGGGCTTTTTCCCAGGTGTGCTACAGCAGCAGTCAGTCAGTGGTGGAGACTGCTCTGAAATGCTGCATCTGTGTGGCCTCTTACTGCAGCCTTCAGCAAAAATAGTGCTGGGTCAGTACTTGAAAGGGAGAGTTTCACTGCCCTGATCCTGGCATCAGTGCTTCTCACAAGCAGAGGTAACCCTGATGGGGAAACACCTGGGTGTGCATTCTCTTCCCAGAGCTGGCAGCATTGAATCTCACCCTGACAGCTAATTCTTCTGTGTCTTGATGGAGTTTCTGTGTTGTGAGCTTTCAAGCATGCAGTGAACTCCCTGCCTGTGGGCATCTAGAAGGAAGAAGTTGCAGTGCTGCCATGCTTCAGATGTGAAAGCTACAGCAGAATGGTTAACCCCAGGGGCTTTAAGGTGATCCTCTGCCTGGGAGGGAGGAAGGGGAGAGGGACTGACTTGATTTCATTGTTGTTGTTCACCTCTTTTAACAGCAGCTTCAGCGTCAGAGCGTGCAGAGCCTACACCTGAAGAACAGGACAAGTCGCTTGACAAACCGAAACAGAAAAAGAATCGTTGCTTCATGTGCAGGAAGAAGGTTGGGCTGACTGGTAAGGAGCACTCCTGCCACTGCTCTCAGGCTTGCCTTAGGCTTTGGGCCTTTGGCCAGGTCCTGAGCAAGTGGGGCATGGTCATCTCAGGGGCATTGAGCTGAAAGCAAACTTGGCCAAAGGTGCTGTTGCCTGCCGCTTCCTCCAGTTAGTCACAGAACTTTAGGGGTTGGAAGGGACCTCAGGAGGTCATCTGGTCCAACCCCCCTGCCAGAGCAGGGTCACCCAGGGCAGGTCACACAGGAATGCCTCCAGGTGAGTATGGAAGCTCTCCAAAGGAGGCTGCACAGCCTCTCTGTTCCCACGGCCCCTCCTGCTCCAGCTTGCACCCCTTGCCCTATCGCTGGACATCCCTTGGAGGCAGTCACTCATGATTCATTTTGTTTCTCAACTTCCTGTCTTGGAAGTGAAGCTCACTGTTCCAAACGCTTCCCTTTTGGAAGTCTGCTTAGCTGAGGAATTGGATGACAGTTGGCTGCTGTTCCTAACCAGCTTTGCAGCGGCTGAGCAAGAGGGCCTGAGAAAACCCAGGAGGTGCGGGGTGAAGGCGTAACCAGAGGAGGAGAGGAGGTCTCCAGGGTGTGTTGTGGTGGGACAGGACGGGCAAGGCGCTTCAGAAGGACTCCTGGTGGTGGCTGTGCTTGCTGCAGCAGGGGCCCCGAGGCTGGCCGGCAGTGGTGGGTGCGGAGCTGAGGCGGTGCAGGCTCACAGGGCGGTGTGTGAGCGGCGCCGCTCTTTGTCCCCGCAGGCTTCGAGTGCCGGTGCGGGAACGTGTTCTGCGGCATGCACCGCTACTCAGACGTGCACAGCTGCTCCTACAACTACAAAGCCGACGCTGCCGAGAAGATCAGAAAAGAGAACCCTGTAGTGGTCGGGGAGAAGATCCAGAAGATCTGAACTGCTGCTTCTGCTGGAACACAAGAATCCTCTGCCCCTCTGCAGATTGAATTGACTTGAGCTTTCTTTCCTTAGTCACCAGGAGCGTTAGAGCAGTGTACCTTGCCTAGACCTTTTAATCATGCATGTCAGCAGATGAATAGATTCTTTTTGGGGGGGTTTTAGGTTTGGTTGGTTTTTTTTGTTTTATTGGTTTTATTTTTTTGTTGTTGGTTTGGTTGGCTTTTTTGGTTTGGTTTCGAAAATGAGACTGAACCTTTTATTTTTTTTTTTTTTTCCTTTTCATTGCAGTTTTTTCTGTGGCTGAAGACTTAAGTAAACTTTCCAAGTATTATCCTTTCAAGATCATTTTAATTTTAGCCGAGTGCAGAGGGCTTTTATAACAAAACGTGGAGAGAGGGTTGTGGGAGGGCTGTGCTTTTCCAGGCTCTAAACGTGCATGCATTACCTTTTGCAGTTTATTTTCCTGTTGTATATAGCTTTTCTCTGCAGCACAATTTCCTTTTTTTTTTTTGTTTGTTTGTTTGGGTTTTGTTTTTTTTTTNTGCCTTAGGCTTTGGGCCTTTGGCCAGGTCCTGAGCAAGTGGGGCATGGTCATCTCAGGGGCATTGAGCTGAAAGCAAACTTGGCCAAAGGTGCTGTTGCCTGCCGCTTCCTCCAGTTAGTCACAGAACTTTAGGGGTTGGAAGGGACCTCAGGAGGTCATCTGGTCCAACCCCCCTGCCAGAGCAGGGTCACCCAGGGCAGGTCACACAGGAATGCCTCCAGGTGAGTATGGAAGCTCTCCAAAGGAGGCTGCACAGCCTCTCTGTTCCCACGGCCCCTCCTGCTCCAGCTTGCACCCCTTGCCCTATCGCTGGACATCCCTTGGAGGCAGTCACTCATGATTCATTTTGTTTCTCAACTTCCTGTCTTGGAAGTGAAGCTCACTGTTCCAAACGCTTCCCTTTTGGAAGTCTGCTTAGCTGAGGAATTGGATGACAGTTGGCTGCTGTTCCTAACCAGCTTTGCAGCGGCTGAGCAAGAGGGCCTGAGAAAACCCAGGAGGTGCGGGGTGAAGGCGTAACCAGAGGAGGAGAGGAGGTCTCCAGGGTGTGTTGTGGTGGGACAGGACGGGCAAGGCGCTTCAGAAGGACTCCTGGTGGTGGCTGTGCTTGCTGCAGCAGGGGCCCCGAGGCTGGCCGGCAGTGGTGGGTGCGGAGCTGAGGCGGTGCAGGCTCACAGGGCGGTGTGTGAGCGGCGCCGCTCTTTGTCCCCGCAGGCTTCGAGTGCCGGTGCGGGAACGTGTTCTGTGGCATGCACCGCTACTCAGACGTGCACAGCTGCTCCTACAACTACAAAGCCGACGCTGCCGAGAAGATCAGAAAAGAGAACCCTGTAGTGGTCGGGGAGAAGATCCAGAAGATCTGAACTGCTGCTTCTGCTGGAACACAAGAATCCTCTGCCCCTCTGCAGATTGAATTGACTTGAGCTTTCTTTCCTTAGTCACCAGGAGCGTTAGAGCAGTGTACCTTGCCTAGACCTTTTAATCATGCATGTCAGCAGATGAATAGATTCTTTTTGGGGGGGTTTTAGGTTTGGTTGGTTTTTTTTGTTTTATTGGTTTTATTTTTTTGTTGTTGGTTTGGTTGGCTTTTTTGGTTTGGTTTCGAAAATGAGACTGAACCTTTTATTTTTTTTTTTTTTCCTTTTCATTGCAGTTTTTTCTGTGGCTGAAGACTTAAGTAAACTTTCCAAGTATTATCCTTTCAAGATCATTTTAATTTTAGCCGAGTGCAGAGGGCTTTTATAACAAAACGTGGAGAGAGGGTTGTGGGAGGGCTGTGCTTTTCCAGGCTCTAAACGTGCATGCATTACCTTTTGCAGTTTATTTTCCTGTTGTATATAGCTTTTCTCTGCAGCACAATTTCCTTTTTTTTTTTTGTTTGTTTGNCTGCTTCCCTTGGTTGGTTTGTTTGTTTGGGGTTGGTTTTTGGTTTTTTTTTTTTTTGTTTCCCCATTAATGAGAGGTTCTACCTGTTGGCATATTAGCTTGTTTGCACCCTCTACCTATTTATGTATGAATCACTTGTAATGAGAGTGAGTGCTGAAGTTTTGTCTGCGTGGACTTGGTTTGGTTTGTTATTTTCTTTTTTTTTGTTTTGTTTTGTTTTGTTTGCTTGTTTTGTTTTTTTAATTTGCCCTCGGGGTGGGTTGGTTGGTTGGTGTGTGTGCGTGCGTGGGGGGAAGGCTGTATGCACTTCACTGACTGCAGGTTTCGTTGGGGTTACATCCATCAGTCTGTCTGTACACAAATATGAAGAATGATCCGAAGTACCTGTGCTGTATTTATGTTTATCCACGTCTTAACTTTGATTAAATAAAATTGGAAAAAAAAAAAAAAGGGAAAAAAGTTGGAGCCCCTCTGCCTGTCGCTGCCATCTGCCTCTTGGGGGTTCCCTTGTGGGCACCTGTCCTTGGAAAGGGCTGCCCAGGGAGGTGGTGGAGTCCCCATCCCTGGAGGTGTTCAAGCAAAGCCTGGATGGGCACTGAGTGCTATTGGCTAGGGCTGGGGGATAGGTTGGGCTGGATGAGCTTGGAGGTCTCTTCCAACCTGGCTGATTCTGATTCTTATTCTCTCTTCCCCCCCCCCACTTTTGAAATCAGCCAGCTGGAAGTTAAGAATGCAGCTTCATATTCACAGCTCAGCACAAGATACAAGCAGAGATTTACAATAGATTACAGATAGTTACAGCTAGATACAGTGAAAAGGTAATACAGAAACACTACAGCCCTGCTGGAGAGCAGAGTCCCCAAGAGGGGTTCCCAACCACCCTTCCCCCATCATCCAATCTTATCCCAGAATCTGTCTTACATGCCAGGTACACAGGGAAGATCAGCCAGAAGCAGGGATTGATTAGTTGGGTTACACAGGTCCAGCTGGAAAGGCATGGAGAGGGAGAGAGAGCAACAGCCCAGAACTCAGATCCGAGCAGCTCTGCCTTATCTATGTTTGGGTTCTTCTGTATCTGTCAGCAAACCTATGAGTAGAGCAGACATCACCAATGTTTGCCTTTCTCAGCCTATAATTTAATTTTTCTTATTAAAGTATTCCAATTAGCTTCAAACCAGCACAGTGATGGTGCTGCTGAGGAGTGCAGCAGTGGGGGTGAGATCCACTCTCTGACAGACAGCAGTGAAGGTAGGTGAGAGAATGGTTCTGGAGACACCTCCTCTGGTGAGATGTCTGCTGCTGAGGTTTGAGATCCGTGGGTTTTAGTACTGAACGCTGCCACAGCCACCCTCCAGGGTGCTCCCGAGCAGGTCTGCAGGCCTGTAAGTGATGCCTGTTGGGGGTGGTCAGTAAGTCCCTTCAGTGGAGATGGCTACTCCACTGTCAAGAGGCTGTGCCTCAGCTATTCAGCCACCCTGGTGCTCCAGATGACTGAAAGGCAGAGTGGTTTATGCAGTGTCACGGTGACTTCAGCCTCTGCTGCTTAGCACCAGCCTTAACGGCAGACTAAAGCAGAACTCATTCTGCTCCAGATGGCACCGATCCGCTGCTGAGATTTCTCTTGGTAACTTGCTGCTGCTCTGAAGCATTTGTGGGATGGAGGAAAATTTGGCTCTTATTTAAAACGTTAGGTTGTTCAGCAGAGCTGCCTCCGTCCTTTAAAGTTCAGGATGCTCTTTAGAAGCTGTGGCTGGCAATCAGCAGGCAAAGCACCGCACTCGGCATCTGAGCCCCCTGCAGCAAGGAGGAGCTGCTGGAAAGGAAGCTGCAAGGCCCAATCAGGGAAGTGTCTTTGTGCTTGAAAATGGCTTAACCACAACCTCCGAGGCACATGGGCTTGGCTTTTGTACTCCAGGAGGGAGTAGTTGACGCTTTCAGGTAAGTTCTGGTAATGGTCTGCTTTTGTGGGTCTTGGATCCTGTGCTTCCTTGGAGCATCTTCCACAGCAGAGAGCATGGCAGAGCAGCAGCCTCCTCTCCCTCGTGGGTGTTTGTTTGCTTTCCTCTCTGCTGCCACTTCCCTATTCTCTAATCCTTCTGTCTGCCTTCTCCCTCCTCCCTCTTTCTGGTCTCTTCCACAAAGTGCTCTTCTCTCCCCTCCTCTCTGGCACTTCAGAGCCAAGCAGAGAGGAGATTCTGTACTGCACAATGTGGGGGAATCTAACGGTGTGGGGAGCTTCTGGCAGCTGAGAGGCTGAAAAGAAAGGTACGAGGAGAGCAGCTGCTCTCAGCGGTCACATCCCCGCTCCACCGCCGCCTGTGAGGAGGCAGCGACTCTTGTGACCCTCCGTTACTCAGCACGGACCCGACCTGTGCCCGGCAGTGCCCCGGGGGTACCCACAGCACCTGGGTGCATCCACCCCCATCATCCTCCAAGCAGCCAGCAAACCTGCCTCAGCCTGGCCTGTGCAGATGTCTGAGCTAAGAATATTGGCAGGTCTTGCTGGACGAGCTGGAATGGAAGCTGGAAGTTCACCTTCCCTGCTGCCATCGGTGTGTGCCGTGGGCTCGGCTCTCTGGCACCGTGGGTCATCTGCTGCTCAGTCTGGCTGAGCACTGAAGCTTTGTCTTCTGTGGCATCAGCGTGAGGTTGGCAGGCTGCAGAGCCGCCGGTGGAGCTCGGTGTGGGCACAATCCTCTCGCCCTCGCTGTGGCCCTAAAGCGCCTGGGAAGCTAAAGGAGTGGAGCTGCCTCTGGTCTCAGGGCTGCCTGCTTGAACCCCCACACACGGCCATGTGGCTGGCACTAGGAGGCCTCTTGCACAGGAGGCTTTAGGAGCAGCAGAGCAGCTGCACCGTCGCCACTTGTCGGCAGCAGTTGGCAGAGCTCTGGCACTGATTAACTGCGGCCAGGGGCAGCCGGCGGGGGCGTGGGGTGCAGAGCGGGCAGGGATTGGCCTGGGGCAGAGGACAGAGGGTGGGAGCTGCTGCTGCTGTGCTGTGGGTTGCAACATCTGGAGAGGCTCTTCCTCGGGGGAGGACGTGTGGCGGCCCGGGGGGGTGAGGGTCTGCAGGCAGAGCTCGGCCCCGCTCGCTGCCCACCATGTCTTTCATCCCCGTGGACAAGGACTCGGATTTCCCCCTCCAAAACCTCCCCTATGGCGTTTTCTCCACCAAGGAGGAGGTGAGTAGGAGCGAACCTTGTCCTTGGGGCCTGCTGTCACCGTCCGGGGGCTCCGGATCCCAGCGGAAATTCCCAGCAGCCAGGGACGGAGCAAAAGCTTCCCCTCCGGAGAGGCTGGCACAGGCTGGCTGCCTGCACAGCCCATCTCGGGCTGCCACCTTCTCTCCCCGCTGCTGCTGCCGACAGCTGCTTGGCATTCGGTGAAAGCGGAGCGCTGAGCCCTGGGGGAAGAGCTTTGGTCGCTGCCGGCGGCACGTCGGGGGCCGGCAGCGGGGCTGAGTTTCGTGGCGTCGTTAAAGCTGTCCTTGACCCTCTCCCAGCAGCTCACCCTGGTTCGTTGCCGCTAAACTCGACCCTTCGCTTTCTCTGCGGCTAAGGGCGCCCCTCGGAAGCCGCCTTCAGTACTTCCTTTAATCTCCCGTTAATTGCGTGGCGCCCAGACCCCTCTTGCACAACGTTAATTAGCATGAGGGACGAGTCAGCTCTGGCCTGAAACGCATTTGCAAGCGAGTGGTGTCTCCTGCTCTGGCCACAGCCTGCTCCTGGCCAGACTGGTGGCTGCAGCAGCATCGAGCCACAGCTTTGCCTTCTGGCTCTGGTGTTTTATTGGGCACCTGTTTATGCCAGGGTGAATTAAATGTGCAAGTGTCACATCCCAAGCTGTGCCCAGCAGCTATGGACTGAGCCAGCTCCAGGCCTTCTCTTTCATGCTCCCATAAGAAGAGTGGCTCAGCATCTCCTGCATCCCATGTGCATGAGAGCTGAGCCCAGCTAGGCTGGAGCTGACACCTCTGGGTGCCTGGTGGCATGGAGTCCTGAAGGTGTGTCCTCCTGGAGAGAGGGAAGCAAGGCAAGAAACACATCTTAAGAAGTGGAGGATTTCTTTATCATTGCTGGGGGAAGCTCTGTGATCACCATCCCTGGAGGTATTCAAGAAAGGAGTGGATGGGACACTTAGTGCTGTGGTCTGGTTGGTTGGATAGGGCTGGGTGCTAGGTTGGACTGGATGAGCTTGGAGGTCTCTTCCAACCTGGCTTATCTTATCCTACTCCATTCCAATCCTATCCCATTCCATTCTCTCCTGTTTTCTGCTGCCTCGGCTCAGGCAGGCTCAGAAATAAGATTGAAGTGGAAGATTGTGTTTTCTGATGGAGTGTTTTCCAAAGATAAACCCAGGCTGGCTCATTTAATCTCTTCCTAGGTGTGTGTGGTTATCTATCAAGTCTGGATTATTTTTCTGCCTTCTGCAGTAACTCTTCTCTGAGGAAGCATCTTCAGTCAGCCCCTGTGAAAAGGCAGACGAGGAGCTAGGAAAATCGAGTTCTGCAGGCAGCCCAGTGGCTGAAGGATCTCAAGCTGAAACAGTTTGCTGTCATTCCTGCCTAGCCCTGTTACAAATTAACCTGGTGTGACCTCAAGCTGCTCCTGCAGCAGTGTTTGCTGAGCACATGTTGGCCATCACCTGTGGCATCCTGTCTGGAGGGTAAAGCCTGAGAGCCAGGCTTGGGAGTGGGGTGGGCGCAGCTGCTGGTTCCCCTTCAGTGAGCTGCTTTGGGAGGGACTGGGACTGCTTTGCCTTTGCTTGCCTGAAGACACAAAGCACCGACAGCTGCCTCTGAATGCTGCAGCAGCTTTCTGCTCCCCGTGGGGTGCAGGTGTGCTGGAGCTGCAGTGGCATTGCCACCAGCTCCCCATACGCTCAGTGCCAGCCCTGCCAGAGCAGCTGAAAGGGGCTTTGTGTCTCCGTGCCCACTGCACCTGTGGGCAGCTGTTCCTGCAGGGTCTGCAGGCCAGTCCTGGGCTCCTGGCATGGCAGCAGGGTGGGTTGTGTAGGACAGTCTGAGGAGGCCTGCTTGCAGGCTGGGCAAGGTGTGCAGTGCTGCCCCTGCCAGTGGAGTCCAGAGCGACCTGCACCTCCTGGGGACCAGCCCCGTGCTGAAATGCTTGGATCCCCAAATGCATGGTTCTGGGGGTGGGATCAGTCCTGCCCACGGTGACTCTGTGCTGCATTGCCCCCACCTGTGGAAGGAGGAGCAGCATTGGAGGTATAGGCTGGGTATTAGGAAGAAGTTCTTGACAGAGAGAGTGATTTGCATTGGAATGGGCTGCCCAGGGAAGTGGTGGAGTCCCTATCCCTGTAGGTGTTCAAGAAAGGACTGGATGGGGCACTTAGTGCCATGATATAGTTGATTGGATAGGGCTGGGGGATAGGTTGAGCTGGGTGAGCTTGGAGGTCTCTTCCAACCTGGCTCATTCCATTCCCAACCTGCGTGGGACCTGTGGGCCTGTGCTGCAGTGCTTGTCCTTCAAGAGGGGTGGGCAAATGCCTTCGGGGAAAGGCATAAGTGAAAGAAAGCTCTGCTGCTTGTCCTGACCTTCCCTAAAGGATGAGGAGGAGGAGGAGGCTGTCTCCTGTCCCTTGAGGTCTGCAGGGGGTCTGCAATGATGCCTGTAGGTCTCATGGCTGTGCTGCCAGCCCCTGGCTCCTGATGGCTCAAGCTGTCTGCTGCCTGGCTTCCCCCATGCCTGCTCTGGAGCTGTGTGAGTACAAAACACAAACTTCTCTTACCCATCTCCTCTCCCTGCTTTGCAGCCCAGGCACAGGCTCGGCGTGGCCATTGGGGACCAGATCCTGGATCTCAGCGTCATTAAACATCTGTTCAACGGACCAGCTCTGGCCAAGCAGCAGCATGTCTTTGAGCAGGTATTGATCAGCTCTTCTGCTTTCCACACACCCCTTGGAAACCTTCCAGGAGTGCTGTTAGCAGCTCGTGTGGAGGTGATGAGCAGGAGCAGTGTGGTCAGCAGGAGCAGGGAGGTCATTCTGCCCCTGCACTCAGCACTGCTCAGGCCCCACCTTGAGTCCTGTGTCCAGTTCTGGGGCCCTCAGTTTAAAGAAAGATGTTGAGGTGCTGGAAGGTGCCCAGAGAAGGGCAGCAAGGCTGGGGAGGGGCCTGGAGCACAGCCCCAAGAGGAGAGGCTGAGGGAGCTGGGGGTGTGCAGCTTGCAGGAGAGGAGGCTCAGGGCAGAGCTCATTGCTCTCTGCAGCTCCCTGCAGGGAGGTTTTGGCCAGCTGGGGTTGGGCTCTGCTGCCAGGCAGCCAGGGACAGAAGGAGGGGACAGAGGCTGAAGCTGTGACAGGGCAGGTTGAGGCTGGATGTGAGGAGGAAGTTGTTGGCAGAGAGAGAGATTGGCATTGGAATGGGCTGCCCAGGGAGGTGGTGGAGTCCCCATCCCTGGAGGTGTTTAAGAGGAGGCTGCATGAGGCACTGAGTGCCATGGGGCAGTTAATCAGAAGGGTTAGGTGATAGGTTGGACTGGATGATCCCAGAGGTCTCTTCCACCCTGGTTAACTCTGTGGTTCTGTGGACAGGCAGTGCAGGGCCAGGCAGGCTCTGCTTGCAGGGAGAGCTGCTCACAGCTGTGGCAGCAAAGACAACCCTGGGGGCATTGGGGGTTTCATCAGCCTTTGGCAAATGCAGGCTCTGGCACAGTTCAGTCCTGCTTGTGCCTCCTGCACTCTACGGAACAGGGAGGCTGTGTTAAGGGCAAAGGTAAACACAGATGAGCTCTGGTTACAGCTGGGAGAGGCAGCAGAGCTGCCAGGGTCTGAAGTGATGTGCAAGGACAGGCACAAGCACACAGCAGCTCCTGCTGCAGAGGACTTGTGGCCAGGAGCAGAGGGAGACAGGCAGCGTGGGGTCAGAGTGCTGCAGGACACCTTCCTTGCATGTGGAGGTTAAGGAAGATGTGCTCTGTTTTCTGCCTCTCCTCTCTCTGTCTCCTTCCAGCCTACCCTGAACGCCTTCATGGGCCTGGGCCGGCCAGCATGGGCAGAGGCAAGGGCTGCTCTGCAGAGGCTGCTGTCAGCTGGGGAGCCAACCCTGAGGGACAACACTGAGCTGCGGAGGAGGTGAGGGGACCAGGCTGTGCTGCCCTGCAGCCATGCACCCAGCAGGCTGGTACAGGGCACCAAAACCTGCCACCTGCATGGGAATCTCCTGGGGTCCGAGCATCCTGAGGGCTTCCTGCTCCTAAGGATGTCCCCGATGGAATCCTTTAACTGCTCACACATCCGGGGTGTCTCCCCCTGCCTGGGAACACCAAGTTGTGCCCTGGGGTGTGCCCAGACCTGTTGCCTCTCTGGAAGCAGCAGGCCTGCAGTGCAGAGGCCTTAGCTTTTCTGCAAGGTTTCTGTGCCACGAAATAAACTAAAGGGAAGGAGCTGGAGTCAGCCTCTCTCATGCTTAGCAACCCCTTGGGGGGCGAGAGCTGCAGGTTTTCTGCCAGCTGAAGGTGCTTTTCATTTCAGAGCATTTGTGCCTCAAGCTTCAGCCACCATGCACCTGCCAGCCCACATCGGTGAGTCTGCGGCTGAGGGATGCTCAGCGCTGCCCTTTGCTCCCTCCCAGAGAAGCTGCTTTTATTTCCAGCCTGCCCAGACAGACAGATCATAGCCCAGACAGGGAATGGGTTTTGCAGGAGCTAGAAGTAGTTTATTGCACGCAATGAAAGGGAGGTGATGTCTGTGGCTCAAGAATAAAAGCCCAGGGAAGCTCAGCAGCAGCAGCCAGTAAAATTCCAGGATGCAATTTTCACTAAATCAGGGTTGTCTGGTGCCCCATAACTTTTGTCATTGCCTTGGCATCACCAAGCCTTGGTGACTGCAGCCAGGGAATAAACACTTGTTCTGTTTCCAGAACACTTTCCCCATCTGCCACCAGAAGCTAAATCAGCTCTTCCAAACTTTTCTGTGGCAGATAGTCTGGCATAGCCTCATCGACGAGCACAAGCCTGCACTCCCACACCATTACTCAGCATCCCCAATCCCACCTTTGCTCTCAGGGGGCCCTGGAATGCTTTGAAGTTAGTGTTTGCCCACAGATACAGAAACATCTCCCTCCTTTAAACAGAAATTTATCTTTGGACCCAAACCAACTAGATCAAAATCCCTGGAGGGACGTGACCTTGGCAGGAGCAGGGATATTAACTGTTCCGTTTCCCAGCCAAGCCCCCGTTCCTGCTGGGCTTTTCTCTTCCATGGAGCACAGCCCTGGTCTGGGACGAAGTTTAGCCTGTCCCGAAGGTACCACAGATGTGATTCCTTCCTGAAACCATTTCCCAGCTGAATATGCCTTGTCCAAAACCGGCCAGCTCCTGGCACCGCTGGCTGCTGTGCGTGAGTGCAGCGCCCAGGCTCTGTCCGGCAGTGAGGAGTTACTTAGGTCTCCTCCACGCTTCGCTTCAGCCCTGCTTGTCCTCTGCCGGGGCTGCGAGAGAGCTTTCTGAGCTCGCAGAACAAGTGAAGGTGATGTGGATGTCGCCGGCACCCCGAGCCCCGTCCCCAGGCCCCGGGGAGCCCGGCAGCGGGTGCTGTTCGGCGGTGGCGCCAGCAGAGGGCAGCACTGCCCTGCCGTGGGGCTCCGCTCCGCACCGCGCTCCGCTCCGCACCGCGCTCCGCTCCGCACCGCGCTCCGCTCCGCTCCGCACCGCGCTCCGCTCCGCACCGCGCTCCGCTCCTCTCCCGCTCCTCTCCCGCAGGCTTCCCAAAGAAGGACGCTTTTGTAGGCAGAATTTATAGCGAGATGTTAACCGCCGCCCGGCTGCTATTAACTGGATCCCCGTGCTGGTTAACAGCGAGCGCCTGTGCTCCGCTCTCTCCGCCTGCTCTGCCTGCAGCCTGCCGTTGCTCGGCAGATGCCGGAGCCGTGTCCTGCCGCTGAGCTTTGCCTTCTCTCCGCGCAGGGGACTACACCGACTTCTACTCCTCCCGACAGCACGCCACAAACGTTGGGATCATGTTCAGGGGCAAGGAGAACGCTTTGATGCCTAACTGGTGGGTAGTTCCAGCCTTCTCCTGGTTTGCAGGCTCCTCCGCAGCCACAGGTAGCTTATTTTTGAGAACTGAGGAGTCTTGCAGCAAAATGCTGATTTCAGCTGGCAGCAGATGAGAATCTGAACGGTCAGGAGCTCAACCCGAGAGCTGCAAACTGCATTTCCCCAGCCTCAGCCACGGTTTTGGTTTTTTTTTTTTTTTGCTGCCACACTGCTTACAACACAAACCTCGGGTTCAAAGGCAGCTTTAGCTTTGGAACTGGGGTTTGCCAGGTGACAAGAAAGCAAGGCAGGAGTGACTGAGTGGCACAGAAGTGCATTGTCAGAGCTTTGCACTATAGTTTGTCCACACCTCTGCCTCAGAACAAGCAAGGTGCAGATGTCTGTGCCTGCCCGTGCAGAGCTCTCTCCTCGTTTCTCGCCCTCCCCGTGGTGCTGGTGCCCCCAGGAGCTGCCCTGGGTGTGGGTGGTGCCACAGCTAACCCTGTGGTGGTCTCTCCCCAGGCTGCATTTGCCCGTTGGTTACCATGGCCGAGCATCAAGCGTTGTGGTGTCTGGGACACCCATCCGGAGACCTGTGGGGCAAATGAAGCCTGACAATGGTAAGGGCCTGGGAGCCTTTTCCTCTGACATCTTGCCTTCATTTTTTACAAACTCATGCTCCACCTTACAGAGCAGTGGAGAGGAAGGACCCTGGGGTGCCTTGTCTAGAGCCCAGCCTGGGGTCAAGGCAACAGAGAGCTCCAAGTCATCTCTATCTTGTGTCTGCCAGCCAGGCAGCCTTAGCTGCTCTCTTCCCTCTGGCTCTTACTTTCCTTTCTCTGCCTGGCTCCCTGCAGTAAAGTCCTCTTCTTCTACCCACAGATAAACCTCCAGTGTTTGGTGCCTGTAAGCGCCTGGACATCGAGTTAGAAATGGTAAGAGGAGGCTTTCTTCCCCCTGCCATCTGAAATCTGTTAAAATGGAAGCAGCACAGTAAAGGCAGATGAACGTCTGCCAGGTCCATTGCTGGTCCCCCTGAGCAGTCTGAGCAGCAGGCAGTGAAGGCTCTGTGGTTCCCACCTGGCAGGGCTGTGCCAGCTCACCCTGTGCTGGCAGGCTGCAAGCTGCTCCTCTGGCCAAAGCTGGGCAGGAAGGCTTCTGACAGGCACCAGAGGCTGCTCTCTGCTCAGCAGACACCTCCCTGCTGTAGCCAGGCCCCTTGAGAGGCATCTGGGGGGCTCTGAAAGTGCAGGCTGTCTGCTCCTGGAGCCTAGGGCAGAGGAAGCCCTGAGATCTGGGCAGTGCAGCTCAAAGCCCTCATCTTGGTCTGGGCTCTGGATGTCGGCACAAAGCCTCCTTGAGAGGTGTTGCCTGTGCTTAGTGTGGTCCAGGAGGAAGGCTTTTAAAGGATGGTGGTGCAGATGATTTAAATCACCTTTATGTGATTTATTCCCCATCTTTCCTCCCTTTTTATTTTTAAGTCTAATATACTAAGGGAAATGCTACGGATGGTAGTGAAGCTGAACTGAAAGCTGCTCTGTGCTCTGCAGATCTCAAGTGAGAGGCAGTTCCACAAGAGGGGAGTAAGAAGTGCTGCCATGCTCCTGTTGGAGTCTGACCCCTGGCTGCTGTGACAGATGAGGGCTTTGAAAGACAAAACCTCCCAGTGGCTGGCAGAAAGAGAGAACCAAAGTCCCCTGTAGAACTCTCTCCATGCACTCAAGCTGTGCATGTCTTAAGGCAGCAAGTGCAGGCCCCCACCTCAGGACCTCTTTCCCTTGGTGGTCACATTTCCCCCACCAGCCTCCTCCTCCCCACTGCTGTGTGGGGCTCCAGCTGCACTCAGAACCCCCTAGGATGACTCTGAGCTCTTTCCTCTCCACTGCTGACTACCAACAGAGTCACTTCAGTGGGCTAAACCTGTTCTGCATCCAGGCTGTTATTAGGAGGGACTTGATCTAGTGGGAGATGTCCCTGCCTATGGCACAGGGGGGTCAGAACTGAATGATCTTTGAGGTCCCTTCCAACCTAAACCATTCTATGATTTTGGCTCCTATGCTTTGCCAGCCTCATGGCCTTGTTTAATGCCTGTCTCTTAGCAACACTAAGGCTGCCAAGGCTGCAGGGAGAGGAAGAAAGAGGGAGGAGGCCATGGGTTTGTCTAGCTGTGTGTGGGAAAGGCTGCAGAATCCCATCCTGGGCAGCCTCTCTTGCTCCTTGCACTGAGCCCTCAGTGCACAGCTCCCTGAATCAGCATTTTGCTTTTCCCTTGCAGGCATTCTTCGTGGGTCCTGGAAACAAGTATGGGGAGCCAATTCCTATCAGCAAAGCCCAGGAGCACATCTTTGGGATGGTGCTGATGAATGACTGGAGTGGTAAAGTGGTGCTGCAGGAGTGTGCCTGGAGGGTCAGGGCAAACCCCACCCGGGGACAAAGGACATCTACTAGCAGCGGGGTGGTGATGGCTGGGAGCAGGGGATGACAATGAAGTGCTGCCTGCAGCTCCTGGGCTTTATCTCAGTCCACCTCTCAGCAATCAGCAGAACCACAAATTGCTGCCTAATGAAGATTTATTTACTTATGAAGGAGCTCATATCAGTCTCTGGTTCCTTCTGGAGCAGCCCTGCGGGTGCTGATGCCAGGAGAGGATTGATTTTAGTGTCAGGGCTCGCAGAAGGATTTGGCAGACACAAATCTCTCTGTCTCAGCAGGGGTTTGGCTGGCTGAAGTTGGCCCTGTGGCTGGCACAGGCCCCTGGCCGGGTGCTGAAGCAAAGGAGAGGCTGTAGGAAGGCAGCTTGGTTCCTTTTAGTTGTTGCTGGGTTTGCTTCCTAACCTCCCCCATCTAAGAGAGTTGGTTTGGGGAAGTCTGAGTGGGATGGATTTAAACCAGGCCTTGGGCACAGTGGCTATGAGAGGGTGGTGGTGACAGATCCAGTCCATGTTATTCTTTCACACTGTGATGGCTGCACAGCTCCCAGGCTGTGTTTAAAAGCTTTGCTCTCAATTCTCTCTTCCCAGCCCGTGACATCCAGAAGTGGGAATATGTCCCTCTGGGCCCCTTCCTGAGCAAGAGCTTTGGCACAAGCATCTCTCCTTGGGTGGTTACCATGGATGCTCTCAGGCCGTTTGTGCTGCCAAACCCTGTGCAGGTTAGCAAGGGCAAGGCTTGCAATGGAGGCAGGGCAGGGCAGGGCTAGAAAGCTCCCAGCACCAGTGGCAGGTCCCATCAGCAGAAAGCACTGAGCTGCAGCACTGCCAAGCGCTGCCCTCCTGGAGCTGACAGCTGTGACCCTGCTTCCGAACTCATGAAGGCATCCTGGGCCCCCTGACTTCAACTGCTCACTGCTGTCACTGGTGCTGCCACATGGTGCCCCGAGATGTCATCCTGCCTGCTGGAGCAAGGCACAAAAATCATCTCCTTCAGAACACCCGGGAAATAAACTGCTCAGAGAGGCTCTTGTTAGCCTTTGGTAGCACTCAGCGAGCAGCAGAGAAAGCCTGGACCCAGGCCAGGCCACTTTGTTCAAGCATTTCCACTTGTCTGCATCGTGGAGATGTTGAGTTAGAGCTGGAAAGAAGAGCAGAGGCTTGCCTGGGCAGACAGACAGCAGAGGTGTGCTAGCACTGGGTTTGGAGAGGGCTCTTGGAGCCCAGGGGCAGGACAAGGAGCTGGACTGCAGAGCTCTGCAGGAGGGGCTTCAGGTGTGAGTGCCTGAGAGCAGGCTCAGTCCCCTGAGCAGGAGCAGCAGGGAAGTGAATGGGATGTGCAGCACAGGCTGCTTGAGCAAGGAGGCCCCAGGATGGCTCCTGGGGTCTTTCCTCTTGGGATGGCTCCTGGGGTCTTTCCTCTCTGCTTAGACTGTGATGCCTCTCCTGTGCTTCTAGGATCCAAAGCCTCTGCCCTACCTGCAGGACAAGGAGCCCTACACTTTTGACATCCAGCTCTTTGTTGCTATTAAAGGTATGGCAGTGCTGGCACTGCCAGCTGAGGAGTGCACAGACACTTTGCTCTTGGCTCTGCAGACCTCCTTTCCCACCTTTGCCCAGATTGCCTCTGCTCCTTTGTGCTCCCTGCTGTCTGTGCCGTGGCATGGGGTGGAGGGGAGACCTCCCAGGTGAGGAGGGTCCCTGTGGGGTCTGCCTGCATGGGCAGGAACAAGCTGGGCACGGCAAGAGCAGGTGTGTGTGGGACTCAGCTTCATAGCCTTGCTTGCCTGGCAGGCCCTGGTGGTGCTGCTGAGTGGAGCTGAGAGCAAACAGTGGGCAGCTCGGTGCTGCCCCACTGCCATCTGCAGCCTGGCTCTCTGTGAAGCTCTCTGTGAAACCTTGGGCTTCATTTCCAACAGAAAGTTTTGCTCCTTGCTGGGGATTGCAGTGATGAAAGGAGTCTCCATCCATCTGTGCAACCAAAAGGCTCCAGCCTTGTTCCCCCAGCACACATAAGCTGCTTCCCTCTTTCCTGTGTTTCCTTCCCTGCAGGAGAAGGGATGAGCACACCAACTACCATATGCAGATCCAATTTCAAGGTAAGACACCGACATCTTTTTACTTGTTTGAAGTCTTGCTGATGCCTTTTGGCCATTTTGCTGAGCTGAAGATCAGACCTGGTGCATGGGGGTACAGGGGACAGTGAAAGAAGAGTGGAGAGTGGTGAGAGTTCACCCTGACTGAGATGGAAACAGCTGAATGTTTGAGTGTTGGAAGGATGCAGCTCTTTCTGCTGCTCAGAGCATCCTAAATCATGGCTCAGGATGGGCAGGCAATGGGAATGGCCTTTGCTGTGCAGCAAAGCACCACAGCTTCCCAGTCCCAGCTGGGGTTCAGCTGCACTTTTGCTGCTGCAATGCAGCCTGAGCCTGGCTCCTGCCCTGGCCCCTCTCTGGCTCTGCCCTGCAGGCTGAGAGAAGCCAGAGGTCTCTATAGCAGCTGCAGGATTCCTCCATCAGTTTTATAGTCACATTTAGCATTTTGCATAGTAATTACCCTAATGAGTAAATCAGTAGTCAGCAAATCGGTGCTAAGGAGATTTTCCCATAAATCCATTCAGATGCTGGATGCACTCCGAGGGCCTGGGTCAGCAGTGCTGGCCTTGGAGAGGAAGAAGAGGAGAAATAGCTCCCAGCTGAAAGAGGAGAAACCTTATGGGGCTAAGCTGTGTGTTAAGGTGTGTGTGTGGTGTGCAGACAGCAGCTCTTGGCCAGTTAGCAAGCAATCAGCCAGGCCACAGTCGCTGCTGGCAGCACGGTGCTGGGCAGCTCAGCAGCTCTTGGGCAGCTGCTGAAGGTTCCCAGCTCAGGAGGGAAAGTTCTCTTTAGGAACAGTAGTAGCAGCAGCAGCCCAAGAATGCAAATAGCTCCTGCATGGCCTAATGGCACACCAGAGAGGTTTGTCCTTCGCTGCTGTAGCCTCCTCTTCCTCCTTCCCTCAGCACATGTACTGGACTATGAAGCAGCAGCTGGCTCACCACTCCATCAACGGCTGCAACCTCAGACCAGGAGACCTCCTGGCCTCGGGCACCATCAGTGGACCTGTAAGTGTTTAACTAACAGTCACAGAACTGCTCAGCAGCCCCAAAGCAGCCAAGCAGGGCTTTGGGTCTGAGACCTCTTTGGTTTGAGCAGCCATGAAGACCTCTGCAGGCTGACTCTTTGGTAGCCCCAAAGCCACACCGAGAAGCACTGGGGCTTGGTTGGGTTTGGGGTTTGAGCTTCTCTTCTCCAGCTCCTAAGAGCTGTTCTGCTACAGGTGCAAATCACTTTCTGTGCAGAGTCTGCCCCGTGGCCCTTTTACACCCTGTGCAGTGCAGCTCTCCTGTGCTGGGCAGGATGCTGAAGGTGCATGGCTGTAGCTTTTAGATTCCCTAATGTTACATGGCTGGAGCTGCCTTCACAAGCCACTGCTCCCCTTGGCCTGCCCAAGGGACAGCTGTTGCAGGACATGGGTACCTTGCAACATGGGAACCATGGGGGTCCTGATCATGGTGTCTGAGAGAGCCTCAGGTAATTGGCTCACGTTGGGGCAGCTCTGTGCTTCCAGTCTGAGATGGCTCTGGAGTGCTTTTTGCTCCCCTCAAACTATTGCACTGCAGCCTGACATTGGGGTTTGGAGAAGATGACCTGGAAGGTTCCCTTCCAACCCAAAGCATGCTGTGATTCTGTGCTAAAGACTTAAACCCTTCACCAGCTGTGCTCTTCTGAAGAACAGAATGTAAAGAAAGAGTGGCCAGGCACTGGAACCAGTGCTCAGGGAAGTCACCGTGCCTGGAGATGTGCACAGAGTTGCAGACATGGCACTCTGGGACGTGGCTTAGGGGTCGTGCTGGAGCTGGGTTGGTGGTTGGACTTGGTCTCCGGGGTCTTTTCCAACCTTTGCTGCTGCTGTGATTTCTATGATTTTTCAGAACTCCAACCCACACCTGCGTAGGTGCACTGAGCTTGGGAGGTGCCCTCACTTGGTTTCCACCCTTGCTGTGGCAAACCTGAGCCACTTCTAGAGGCTCTTGCACTGTCTTGCTTGCAGCAGAGAGTGGCTGCCAGCATGACTGCTGCTGGGGAGCAAGCAGCTGAGGTGCCAGGGAGTTGGAGCAGCAGCAGAGCTCTGCTGTGCCAGCCTGGCACGCTGGCCTGCTCCTCCTCCCAGCAGCACAACAGCAGGACAGGCACTAAAAAGTTGTTTCTTTGTTGATGGACTCTTGCTGCAGGAGCCGGAGAGCTTTGGCTCCATGCTGGAGCTGTCCTGGAACGGCACAAAGGAAATCCCCCTGGGCAGTGGGCAGGTCCGGACCTTCCTGCAGGATGGAGATGAAATCATCTTGACTGGTAAGGGGCAGGCAGCAGCTCCTCTGCTGCCCCAGGGCACCTCTGCAGAGCTCAGCAGGGAGCTGTTCCCTGCCAGGCAAGCCCAGCCCTCCCCATCCTACCTGTCAGGGAGCAAGAGCAGGTGGATGGAGACTCCCCCCCAGGGAAGTGTTCTCTAGGTTGGATTATTTGCTTTGCTAAGCACTTGAGGATCTTCCTCTGCCTGTGTGTGAGTGCCACGGGGGGGACGATGGAGGTGGCTTTGCCTTTGTGGGATGGAAAGCCCAGGGACTAGAAGCAGCTGATGTGTTGCTGCCACCAGAGTCCAAGTTTGCCCACGGAGCAGAGCCTGGGGAGAGTGACGTTGTGAGGAATGCTTCACTTGCAGCAGGGCATAGCCAGTGGAGTGTGTGGGAAACAGCAGCAAGCCTCCCAGAGCAGCTGAGCCTTCTGCAAAGGGCTGTGCTGGCTCCTGCTGGGCCATGGCCTTTGTTTTCACCTTGAGGAAGTGAGGATTTGCAGAGTGAAGATCTGCCGTGGTGTTTTGGCACCTAAATCCCTCTCTTATCTCTTCTGAATCCAAAGGCTGGTGTGAAGAAGATTAATTTCTTTCTCCTTTCCTCTCACCTCATTGACCCCTTTACAGCTCTGAGGGGCAAACACTTGGCCAAGCCAGGCACGAGGAGCTTTCATCTCCAGCCTCTGTGTGTCCCTGCCACGTCACCTACTGAATTTTTTAGCAGCTATCTCCTGGCACGTTGTGCACCACCAGCTGAGCCCCAGCCAGTGCCACACCTGCCTCTCAGCAGCTGCATCCTGCTGATGTGGTCAGAGATAGTCTGCACCGAGGGCAGGGACAGGAGGACACTCAGAGATGTGACCTGGGGCAGGGGAAGTGTGACTCATGCCCGTGCAGCAGGGCACCGTGGGGTGGTGCTGGGATGTGCTCAGCAGCCTCTGCCTGCTTCACCCAGCCAGGACTTTGTGGGATTTTGCCAAGAGAGTATTTTTGTGGCTTTTTGGTTTTTTGTTTTTTTTTTTTTCAGAAAGCTTTTCAGCAAGAGCTAAGGACTTGTGCGTGGTGGGGAGGAGTACCTGGATGTATCCCAGTCTCCCAGTGCTGGCTCTGGGAGCTGTCTGGGTAGTGCTGCCTCCAGGGCCCTGCTGCCTCCTGGCTGCCAGCCTGGGCAGTAGGCTCGAAAATCCTTTCTGTGAGGTGCTGCCAGCTTTGCTTTGTAGAGACTGCCAGAACTGGGATGTGCTGGAGGTGATGGAACTGAGCAGTGGCCAAGCCCTCCAACATCCTTCAAGCTCCCACCAGCCAAGCCAGTGAGTGGTTCCACCACAGTGTCCAGAGGTCATGTATCTGCTTGGTGCAGAGACTCCTCCAGGGACTGTGCCAGGAGCCCTGCACTAGGGCTTCCTACAGTTAGGAATTCTCAGCCTCCCTTTGGAGCTCCCTGGTGGCAGTGAGCACCTTGTGGTTTGGTAGACAGCTGAGGGGCAAGGGGGACCAGCCCAGGCTGAGGGACCTGGGGCTGCTTAGGCTGCAGAAGAGAAGGCTGAGAAGGGACTGAATCAATGTTTGCAACTGTCTGAGGGCTGGGGGTGAGAGCGGGGGGACAGGCTCTGCTCACTGCTCCCTGCCATAGGCCAAGGAGCAATGGATGGAAGCTGCAGCACAGGAGGTTGCAGCTCAAGACAAGAGGCAACTTCTTGCCTGTGTGGGTCCCAGAGCAGTGGCACAGGCTGCCCAGAGAGGTTGTGGAGTCTCCTTGTCTGGAGGCTTTCCAGGCCTGTCTGGATGTTTCTGTGTGCCCTGAGCTAGCTTGGATGGTCCTGCTCTGGCAAGGAGGGGTTGGACTGGATGAGCTCTTTGGGTCTCTTCCAGCCCCTGACATGATGCTGTGATCCATGGCAGGTGTTGTTCTTCATGCCCACAGCCAGCTGTGTAGCTTCAGTAAGTCGTGCAGAGGCTGGGAGCTGAAGGGTGGCATGGTGGGGGAGGCACAGCTGGCTCAGTGGAGCAGCTCACATGCAGCACTCTGCTCTGCTGCTTTACAGCAGCCAGTCTGTGCCTGTAGCTCAGAGTATCTCACCACTCACGAGAGCCCAGGTGCTGCTGGGGCTGTCTGCTGGCACACTTTGGGATCTGCTGCTCTTCAGTGGTGGTCCAAGGGCCTTACAGCATGCCTCAGGCAGGACTGGAGCTATTGCATCCCCTCCCCAGGCAGTGCCACCAGCTCTTGCCGACTGCTCAACCCATCCTTTCCAGTCTCCTGTTTCAGCTCTCTGTTCTGGCTGCCCTTGAGGGAGCTATTGCAGAGCCCTAAAATGAGGGAAATATTATTGTGGCCTTCCAGGACCTGAAGTGGGCTACAAAAAAGCTGGGCAGGCTTGCAGGCAGAGGTGGCCCAGCCTGGCTGCTCTGTCACCAGCCCCTGGAGCCTGCAGGGGCTGTGCTGGATGCTGTTCTTTGCTTGGGCCTGGGCCACTCTACCTCTCCCAGCTGTTGCTTTTTTCCTACCCCTCTCTGTGTTTCTGAAATGTTTCTGCTCAGTTTTTTTGTCCTCTCTTTATGGCTCTGTTCCCCTTCAGCCTGGCTGAAGCTCACCCAGCAAGCTGCCTGCTCTCTTCTGCCCCTAGGTTACTGCCAGGGCCAAGGCTTCCGTGTGGGATTTGGGCAGTGCTCAGGCAAGGTCCTTCCAGCCCTGGCAGGTCCCTGATGGCTGGAGGAAGGTGACCACCAAGAAGGAGCATCTGGCCCCCACCACCACCACCACTAGCAGCCTTGCTGCTCTATCCAGGCTTACTGTTTTTATATGAGTGACTGGAATCTGCCTGGGTTTAATTGCCAATAAATGTCTTAAAGCTGAATGCATCTCCCAGGTGTGACAAGGAAAAAGGATTTCAGCCCCAACACCTCCTGCTTCTTGCCCTGGTTTTTGAGAAGGAGCTTCCCCCTCCTCCCACCCTGCCCTCCAGCCTCCCTGGGGCCGAGGGAGGAGGCTGGGCTGCTGGGCTGCTGGGCTGGGGCGATGCCCAGGTGCTCCCCGTTGCCACCCACCCCTTGTCACCAACAGGGGCTGTGGCAGGAGGCAGCAATCGCTGCTGCACGCCTGCGAGGCCTCTCCTGCTGCGGTGTCCCCCTGCAGCAGGCGGTAGGCACAGCCAGCTCCGGTGTAAA
This sequence comes from Psilopogon haemacephalus, assembly GCA_013396835.1. Taxonomy (NCBI): domain Eukaryota; kingdom Metazoa; phylum Chordata; class Aves; order Piciformes; family Megalaimidae; genus Psilopogon; species Psilopogon haemacephalus. The sequence continues at coordinate 324,116 of VWZI01015511.1, forward strand.
GGGCATCTGCCGGCTCCTGCTGGCCTGCAAATCAATTGAACTGCGCGGCCAAGTGCCAAATGGCATCAGTTAGAGGATATCACCGAGTGGAGGAGCTCGGGAGAGCGGATAATGAACTCTGCTACAGCGCAAGGGGAACTCGTTAAGTATTTGCTGCGCCCTCCGGGCGATGCCTGCGGAGGCTGCTGCCGTCCTGCAGCGCTGCAGGGGGAGCAGAGGCTGCTGCTTGCTGCTCACACCGAGCTCCTCTGGGCAGCTTCGCTGGTGTGGGGCAGGTGGGAGCTGGAGGGCAGGCAGTGGGGCGTGGGGATGGGAGCCTCTGGGCCACGCAGGGTAGGCAAATGCACTGACACTGGGGGATGAAAAACTGTGGTGGGGGAGTGGAGCAAAGCTGGAGGTGAGGAGGTTCAGACTGGAGGGGAGGAAGAAGTTGTTGAGCATGAGAGTGGTGAGAGGCTGGAATGGGTTGCCCCTGCAGGGAGGTGTTTGGGGCCAGATCCCTGGAGGTGTTTTTGGCCAGGCTGGCAGAGGCTGTGGGCAGCCTGCTCTAGGGTAGGGTGTCCCTGGGCATGGCAGGAGGGTTGGAACTGGCTGATCCTTGTGCTCCCTTCCAACCCCTGACTGATTCTAGGGTTCTATAAATGGTACTTGGAGGATCATCCCCAAATTAATGTAAATTTTTAGCTGGCCTCACCAGAGGGGATGACCTGGTCAGCAACAGCAGTGGCTCCTTGCTCAGCAAGGGAAAGCTGCTTCCTCCTCAGGCCTTGTGGAAACCTGGAGCTGCACTAGCAGGCAGGTATTTATGTCATGTGCTCTGGCTCTCTTGCCAGGTTATGGGATGCTCTTCTGTCCTCAAAGGACAACTGCAAGTTGACAGCTTCCCTCTTGGATTGAGCAATAACTCATGCAGCTCCTCTGAGCACAGCCTGGCTTTGCTCCTGGCAGAGGCAGGAGGACACAGCAAGCATTGATCCAGTGGAGGAATTCCTTTGCACAAGCAAAATCCACACTGCATCTTGCTGCTGTGCCAGTGGGGAGAGGGTCAGCCCCAGAGAGGCAAGAGCTGATGTTGGGGCAGGATGTCATTACTCCTGGGTGTGGACCTTAATGCAGCCAGGCGCCTGAATCTGCACCTTGATTCAGCCAGGCTCCTGGGTCTGGACCTTGATGCAGGCAGGATGCAGCCAGGCTCCAGCCAGGCTCCTGGGTCTGGACCTTGATGCAGGCAGGATGCAGCCAGGCTCCAGCCAGGGTCCTGGGTCTGGACCTTGATGCAGGCAGGAATGGCCTTGGTGCCAGAGCTTCCTGGGCACAGGGAGGCTGGTTAAAACCTGTTAGCTCCAGAGTGCTCTTCCCCAGTTTTGTGGAGGGTGAAGGAGGCTCCCAAAGAGCCAAGTTGGTGCTACCAAGAGGGAGCTGGGTGCTGTGCTTGGGCAGGTCAGCAGTGCTGGGAGCCCCTGCAAAGCAGTGTGCTGCACTGTCCTTAGCTGGCAGTGCTTTGACCAGGAGCAGCAGCAGAGGAGCCCCAGCAGCAGCCACTGCCTGGGGAGGCAGCAGTCTCCAAGAGCACTGAGGGACCCTCTGAGCTGCTCCCAGCCCAGAGACAGGCTGGCAGCAGCAGCCCCAGCACTGAGGCACAAGGGTGGCTTTGGATCTGCTGTGGCCACAGCTGCCAGGCACCCCCACACCATGCTGGGGATGATGGTAAGGTCACCCAGAGGTGATAGAGCTGAGCTTCTCTAGCCTGGGGACATCAGGAGAAGCCCCAGGTGCCCAGCAGGTGGAAATTTTCTGGGAAGGAGCTCAGACACAGCTCTGAGAGCAGGTTTCAGAGGTGAGCTGGAGAAGGTCCAAACCCTGGCTCAGGATGGAGCTGAGAGACATCTGCTGCATGGATGGGGGCCAGAAAGCCAGGAGATGCTAGCAAAGGAGAGCTTTGGGGTTTATTTTTGTGCCCAAGGCCACTTTCTCTTCCCCCCCAGGAGAAGGTGGTGGGCCCTGGGGATAAGGGGGGCCTGTAGCTGGCCTGCCCTTGCCAGCACAAGAAGCCTGGAGCCACCAGCATTGCTGATCCTCAGCCCTGCCAGGGTGCCCTGTGTCAAGGGGCAAATGAAGGGTGAATGGAGACTGCAGTGTGCTGCACTGTCCTTAGCTGGCATTGCCTTGGCCAGGACCAGCAGCCACTGCCTGGGCAGGCAGCAGTCTCCAGCCCAAGCCTGAGGAGACACCCAGGTCTTCTCTCATCTCCCATCTGCTCCACCTCCACTGGGGCAGCTGTGTCCACTTCTCCGCCTTGGCCTCTAAAGGGAAGCTCATGGAGCTTTCTCCTGGTTTGGGTGCAAGGTGGCTGTAGAGCAGGGGTGGAGCTGAACAGAGGTGAAGAGATGAAGCTTCCAGAGCAGGAGGGTCCCTCAGCTTGGCTGCTCTTAGTTCCACACACAGACCTTGTGCTTAGAGAAGCTGGTTCTGAAGTGCCATTTGGGCTGGGTTGGCTCTAGAGAAAGCTTCCCCTCCTGCCCTGGAAGCTTCTGCTGCCACCAGGTGTGAGCATGGCTCTGTGTCACCTTTGTCAGTGAATATAAAGGGACTAGGTGGGAGCTGAAGGTGCAGGGAGGGTGTTTGGTCTCCCTCTGTGCACTGAATGCAGGGCAGAGGAGCTTCAGGGCTCTGGATCTGCAGCTTCACTGCCCTGCAGAGCAGTAGGCATCCTGGGGCTGCTGTGTCCCAACTCTGGGCTTTGCCTCAGGGGCTGGTGGCACCCCCAGCTGAGACCTGCAAGGACCCAGCAAGCTGGGGACACCAGGAGTGGTTCCCTGGCTTGCACCAGTGCCAACCCTTCATGCCCACAGTCCTCTGGGTGCCTGCCCAGGCACCTGCTGCCTCCAGCTCAGGTCTGCTCCTGCCTTGGCTGGAGCAGCTGCCCTGAAGGCTGTGAAGATTCTGCTCCTGGCTAGAGGAGAGTTCATGGCTCATCAGTGGGGCTTTGTCCTTGTGGCAGACTGGGGTTCAGGCACAGAGAGCCTTCTGCTAGAGGACTCTCTCCAGCAGGTCCCTGTCCCTCTGCAACTGGGGAGCTGGAAACTGAAGGCAGTACTCAAGATGGGGCAGAGTAGAGGTGGAGGAGAACCTCCCTGGATCTGCTGGACACACTCTGCCTAATGCCCCCCAGGGCACATTGCTGTGCCATGGATGTTGTCCCCCAGCCCTCCCAGCTCCCTCTCCTCAGGGCTGCTCTCCAGCAGTCCCCCCCCAGGCTGTGCTGCTGCAGTTTCTGACTCTGCAGAGGCAGCAGTTCTCTGTGCAGCTCTCCTCATCTCGCCGTGGTGCTGTGGGGGTGTTTAAGGGGGGGGTGGTGGGGTCCTGGCAAGCAGAAGCAGGCCACAAGAGAGGCAAGGAGAGGAGAAGGTTTTCCACGTTTAAGCCGTTTATTGTGTTAGATAAATAGGCCTGCAACAAGTGTGGGTTATCTCCTCTGAGTGCAGTTGCTGGTAGTGTGGCATCATGGCTGGAAGAGGGACCCCAAGCAGCAGAGGCACTTGCTGCATGCAGCTGGCATTGCGACACAGCCCTGCTGGGAGGGACCTCCCACTGCTGGGAGCTGCCAGGGCTCAGGACACCCGTGCCAGGCACAGGAGCACAGCCCCAGCTGAGGGAGGAGAGCACTGCTGGCTCCCAGCTTGGTGTTTGGTATTGCTTTGGCTTACAGGGTGGTGAGGTGGTGGGGCAGGAGCCCCGAAGCATCGAGGTGATCTCTCTGAACACAACCAGGCTGACTTCTGAGCAGGCTGGAGGTGGGCACAGAGGTGCCTTTGTGGCCAGCAGGAGGATGGGCTTGGCAGGCTGTGCCAGGAAGACAAGTGCCTTCTTGCTAGGAAGGAGAGCTGCCCACAGGGGTCTTCCCCTCTGGACTCTGGGGGAGGCCCACGAAGTGCTCTGTACAGCTGGTGCAGGGAAAGCAGAAGAGGCAAAGGTTCTTGCAAAGCAAGCTGGCTGCATCCCCAGCATCCCTAACCCCCTGTGCCCCTGCCAGCACCCTGCTGCTGTCCCTGCCCTGCCAAGGGCACAGCACATGACTGCCCCTGGGCTCTGTGTGGGCAGGAAGCCTGCTCAGAACCTTCACTTGAAGCTGTGCTTAGCAGTGCCCCAGAGAGCTGCCTGTGCAGATTGCTCTGAGCCCAGAGATGGCCCCGGGGGTGTGATGACAGCCAGCTCTGAAGGCAGGCAGGTGAGCTGCAGACTGCAAGCATCTCTAGCCTGGAAATAGGACCCTTGTCTTCTTCTCTTTGTGCTGTAAGTAGCCCCACTGGCATCAGGGTGGGATGAGAGACTGAGAGACACAGTGTGGGTTCTGAATGTTGGCCCAGGGAGCAGAGGCAAGCTGCTTGGAGCTGGGGCATCCCTTCCTGCCTTGGACACACACTCCTGCAGAAGAGAGACCAGTGGGCTTGCTCCAAGTGTGCTGAACACCGACACCCACACCTGAAGAACTCCTCAGTTACTGGGGCTTAACTGGCTAGGAGAAACCGAGGCTGGGGCTAGGAGAAACCAAGTCTGGCTAGCAGCCTGCTGAGCAGCCTGTTCAAGAGCCAGTGGAGAACAGCAAGGTTAAAGCCATTCCTCACGTTCCCTGCCTCCTGGATGGACTCTCCTGCAACAGAGGAGCAGATGTTTTGCAGAAGATCCGTGCAAAGACCCTCCCTGTGCCTCACAGCCTGCTGTCTTTGGGCTCTCTCTGAGCACAGTGCTGAGCACCCTGCATCCAGACTGTCCTCAGGAATCAGTGGAACAGGTAACAAAGCCAGGAGCCACTTGGCACGACTGAGAACACTGCAGTGAGAGTGCAGATGGAGGTCTGGATGAGTCCTCTGCCCGAGGAGAGCTTCCCTGGCTGTATGCTGAGACTCAGAGCTGCCCATTCCTTCCTTTCAGGAGGAGCTGGGAAGCAGTGTCCTATCTGTGACCCTGCCTGAGGCCCCCCAAGTGCTCTCTGTCAGCAGAAGCCAGGTGAGAGGCTGTGAGACAAGCTGATACTGCTGTCCCCATTGCACTGAGGAGTAGACTTGAGGCCTTGAGTGACCTGTTCTAGCAGGAGGTGTCCCTGCCTATGGCAGGGGGTTGGAACTGGATGATCTTTGAGGTCTCTTCCAACCTAAACCATTCTATGATTCTATGACTGAGGCACATAAATTATGATCTTGGAGGTCTCTTCCAACCTGGCTGATTCTGTGATATGATAAAGAAGTGACTTGTGTGGTCTGCCAGAGCTGAGAGCAGCAACCTACAAAGTCTGCATCCTGATTCCTTGCCACAACCTTTGGCTCCACCTGTCTGACCCACGGGATGCTGCCCTGTGGCAAGAACCCAGAGCTCAGGTGGGGTGGTAAGGGAGAGGAGCAGCAGTGACACCTCCTTGCTGCAGGCTTGCACTTCCAAGCCTTGTCTGCTCACCATGCTTGCCATGGCTGCAGGATCTGCCCTTAGGGTCCCATCAGCCAGATGTGAGCAAACCTGAACAGCTGGGGGGCAGAGGGCATGAGAATCCCTCAGCCCCCACTCCTTGGGAGGCAAACACTAACTTGCTGAGCTCCCACATGCCTTTATGCCTTCCTGCACAGTGCTCCTCTGGATGGGCTGGCAGAGGGAAATGGGCAGCTCTTCACCTTGGCATCTGGGGGAAGTCTTTTCTGCAAGGTGCTGAGCTTCTCCGAGGTAGAATGCATCTTGCTGTGTGGTGCTGTGCTGTGGTGCTGAGCAGTTTGAGAGCTGAAGCAAGGAGCAGGGTCTCTGCTTATCATCTTTGGCCACCCTTAGCCGTGTCTCACCCCAGCTAAGTGCTCCTGAGGCCAAAGCTGGCTGGAATGGCAGGTGGAGCTCTTCTGGGACACTCACAGCTGGTTCTGAGCAGGTGGAACCAGCAGTGTCCAGGCTCTGCTCCACAGGCTCTTGGTGCCTACCAAGCCCAGTCAGTGCTGACACTTCTGGCTAGCCCCAGCCCCATGGCAGGTGCTGTGCCTGCTTGTTGTGTGGCCTGGACAGAGCCAGGTGGTGCTCCAGAGTGCCCAGCAGTCCAGCAGCCCCTCGGGGAGCATGGTCTGGGTGCTGCTGTGTCCTGGTCTCTGGAAGCAGGGCTGCAGTGGGGCAGGGAGTGAGCTGAGAGGAGATCTGTTGGCATGACCCTGCTTAACTACGGGGGGCTGAAGTGCTTCTGCTGGGGCTTTGCTGAAGCACAAACCCAGGGACTGAGGAAGACCTTTGGAGCAATCTATTGCCAGGAAGATGAAGGTAATGTGGCTTTCCCAAATCCTGGTGGTGACCCTGGGTCTGTGGGAGATCACGAGGGGAGGACAAGCTGTGCTAGACCAGGAGTTCTCTTAGGAACTGCCTGGAGGACCTTGTGCTACTGGAGTGGCCATGGGGACTGTGCTCAGTAAAACAGGGCTTGCTGCATAGTGTTAGACTGTGCTGCCAGCATGGCTTGCTGAGACCCTGACCTGCTGAGCAGGGACCATTTGCACTGTGTGCTCCTGGGGACAGTGCCCCTGCCCTGGGTGTCCAGAGGTGGCTGCCCCTGTGGCAGCCTTCCTGCTGGCGAGGGCCTCCTGGGTTGCAGCATCCTATGGCTCTGTCATCCAGAGCCATCCCTTTCAGTCATCCAGATGCTGCTCCTCCCAGGTCGATGTAGGGATGGCACTGTAAGGGTCCATGATGACTTTTGCACAGCGAATAATCATCACAATCAAGAAGAGGCAGAGGAAGACAAAACAGGCCAGTGTCAGCCCCTTGTCCACGTCAACGTACACAGGCTCTGGGGTTGGTCCCTCCATGGCTTGTGCCGCTCCTCATCTGGCTCTGTGCTTGCTCCTGACATCATCAACCACCTGCAAAACAAACGTGGGGTCAGGCACGAGTGATGCTGCCACCAGAAAGCATCTGTGGCGTGTTCCTGCAGGGGCATAAACCTGCTGGAGGTGTCCCCACCTGAGAGGCTCAGTGCTTGGGCACCAGAAACTTCATCCATGCCTGGGCTCACCCCTGGATGCTTCTGGATAAGACATCAGACCATAACAGAGGGGTTCAGCAGAAGAGCAGCAGTGGTGAGTGAACACAGAGGGGTTAGGGGGANCCTAGGACAGAGGGGTTATGCTGATGGATAAGACAGCAGACCAAAACAGAGGGGTTCAGGGGGAGAGAAGCAGCAGTGAGTGAACACAGAGGGGTTAGGGGGGAGAGAAGCAGCAGTGAATGAACACAGAGGGGTTAGGGGGGAGAGAAGCAGCAGTGAGTGAACACAGAGGGGTTAGGGAGGAGAGAAGCAGCAGTGGTGAGTGAGCACAACCCACTCGAAATCTCAGCAGTTGAAAAAGCTAAATGCACTCTTCTTGTCTTGGCAGTTCTCAGTCAGGGGAAGACTTCCCCACCTCTGCTGGTGTGAAAGAGCAGGCAAATGGCAGAGCAGACTGTTTCTGTCCCAAATTTCTTCTCTGTCCAAACATTTCCTTTTCCTCACTGGCACAAAGCAAAGTGAAAATGATGCTTTTTTTCCCTCCCCCCACTCCTAACATTTACTTTCTGGGCATTGCAGGTCCTGCAGGCAGAATTGCTTCTGGAGAGCAGAGCTCTTGGGGCTGGCCAGAAGGGCCTGGCTTTGCCAAGCTCTGCCCTCCTCTCCCAGCTTGGCTGCTCACCTGAGTCTGCCTGAGGGCCAGCATTGTCAGAGGGGAAAACCTCTTCTGCAGGTCCAGCTTGTCAGAGCTGTGCCAGTCTAATGCTTGTGCACAGTGGATTAGGTGTCAGGAGGCATTTGAGGCTGTTCCACACTGTTAGTTATTGCTGTTGCGTTTCAGCAAAGTTGGCAGTGTAGAGGCAGCTGCTGGCACTGAGCAGATCTGGTGCTGGAGTGGAGCTGTGTCTGAGGCAGTTGTCTCCAGACTAATTCACTCCTGCTGGAACATGTCACTGTTCCCAACCAGGTGTCTAGGGAGCAGCGAGAGATGTTCCCAGCATGTGTAAGGAGATATTTGTGTGCTTTTACCGGGACTGCTGCCTCTTGAGCAAGTCCAGCTCCCTGGCACCACTGCAGTGGGGATCTGCACTGCCTGTCCAGCACACCTGGTGCCTCCCAGCGCAGGCAGCTGCAAGGCAGTGATCCCTGTGCACACCCAGAGCAGCTCCACGTTGCTCCCCACGGTCTGGCAGGTGCCTGTGGTCCTGCATCTCTGGAGCAGCTGCACAACTGTTCTGATTGCTTTGCATTTCCTTGGCCTGTGCCTCAGTCACCCCTTGCACTTCCTTGGTGGCCAGTGGCACAGCCAGGCTTGGGGCCAGCTGTGGGAGCATCTCGGTGGCCCAAGCAGATCTGGGCTGTGCCTGCACGGCAGCCTCGGGGGGATGAGCTGTGTGTGCTCGCAGGGTGCTTTGCAGATCCCAGTCTGGTTTGTGGCATGCAGCAGTGCTCTGGAAGCTCCCTCTGGCCGGGGGCTGCCTGCTTTGCTCTCATTGCCCAGCACAGCTGATGTTGGCAGCAGATGCTTAGCAGAAACAATTAGGAAGCTTTGCACTTGAATGCTCAGGTTGTCTTCGAATAGCTGAGATATAGAAAAAGATTTTCCTCCCATTTGTCAGCACCAAAATGTAGAACTGGAGTTTTTTTGTCATTTCTTCAGGCTTGTTGACAAGAATTTGGTTTGAAGGAAGGCGAGAAAGGAGGAAGGGCAATGCCTGGCTCCTGCGCTGGGCAGATCAGCAGTCCTGAGCATCCCCTGCCCTGTAAAGCCTTGGGTGGTGCAATGCTCTCCCCTCTAGCTCCTCTGAGAACAGAGGTGTGCCAGAGGCGGCCCAGGCATGGAGCTGTGCTGCCTTGTGCTGGGCACTGCAATGCTGGGCTCCCTGAGGGCAAGAACCAGGCAGCAGCTGTATCTCTTCAGAGGGTTGGCACCATCTAGGTTTGATGCTCTGGTCCCCCCCAGCTTGTTCTAGGCAGACCATGCAGCCTGGAGACTCTGCAGCCATGTGCAAGAGTGCTCAGGGAGCATGGCCTGGGGATGAAGAACTTGGGCACCTCAGTGAAGAGTCAGGCCTGAGCTGCTGGCATTTGCTCTGCTGCTTGCTTTGTGGTTCCCAGGGATTGCCATTCTCATGAGGTTGTGCACACAAGCAGGCAGAGATGTTGCCCCCCCACCCTGGCACACCTTGGCTGTGTCCCATGCTTACCCACGTGCCTGCATTTTGCAGTCATCCCAACCTGTGCCAGACCCTTCAGAAGCCATGAGGATTGCTTCCCAGAGCTGGCAACCTTGGCACTGGCACAGTACAAGGTAATAATGTGTCTCCTGGATTGCAGGGAGCTGCTCTAAACCATGCCAGTTGCTGCCCTGGTTAATCACCTTCCCACTCATCCCAACCCTTGGGATGAGTTTCTGAACACCTTTCTTTGTTTTTCTTTTTCTCCTTCTGTTCTCCTTTCCCAAAATGAGAGATGTGCAGGGAGGGGGGAGGGAGGGAAGAAAGGGGAGCTACAGGAGCTCATGCATGCAGGCATTCCCCTACCTTGCAGACCTGTGCAGGCAGCCTGTCAGAGCCCAGCACAGCAGCATCGTGGAGATGAAATCCCTGCTGCAGTCATAGCTGAGGAGCTGGGGCAGTGGGGGCAGCCTGCAGGCTTCAGGGCCACCCACACCTGGACGCAGCTCTCACTGCTGTCTTCTGGAAAGAAAATAATCAATCAGTCAGAGTTGCTCCTCAGGCAGGGTGTGGGTGTTATGGATCCTGGAGCTGTTGGGAATCTCTCCAGGGACAGCCTGAGGCAGTCAGACGGCAGAGGGAGGCAGTCAGATGCAGGCACACGTGGGATGGATTTCTTTGCCAGACCTTCCCTCAAAGAACATTCCTGATGGAAAGAGTGATGGCCAAGCCCAGAGCCATCACTCCTGATCCAGAGAGTGATGGCCAAGCCCAGAGCCATCACTCCTGATCCAGAGAGTGATGGCCAAGCCCAGAGCCATCACTCCTGATCCAGAGAGTGATGGCCAAGCCCAGAGCCACCATTCCTGATCCAGAGAGTGATGGCCAAGCCCAGAGCCATCACTCCTGATCCAGAGAGTGATGGCCAAGCCCAGAGCCACCATTCCTGATCCAGAGAGTGATGGCCAAGCCCAGAGCCATCACAGCCTTATTTTTGACTCAACAAGCAAAAGCCTAATTTTTAATTCACTGTGAACCATGATCTCAAAGCCTCACTTCTATACATTGCTATGTGAGCATCAGGGCTCTGCCATGGACCATAGCTACCGTGCTGAGTGAGGTCCCTGTGAGCATGGACCAAAATAACAATGACTGCTCTGGGGAACTTAGAGTCTAAGTGTGAAGAAAAGGCAGTATTTGGCTTGGGGAGTAGCTGGTGAGATGTGTAGTGGCTGTGGACCCAAGGCCAAAGACCCAGCACCTGGAGCACCAGCAGGAGAGAGGTTTGCTTTGCACACAGCCCATGCAGGGCTCCTCTCTCATCTTTGAAGGGGATTTGGGTGCTGAGCAGGTGACAGAGGCTGGAACAAGGGCCAAAGGAAAGCATGGGCTGGCCTTTGGGTACTCGGCATAGATGCTGGGAAGAGCAGGGGAGAGGCTGCTGTGGCCCTGTGAAAGGGAGGTGGCTCACATGTGTCTATGAGGGTAGCAGCAGGAGCTGCCTTCTGCAGTGCTGTCTGGAGCAGTGGCAAGGAGAGATGCTTGTCAAAGCAGGGGACAGGAGGCTGTAGTCACTAAAGCTGTGACAAGAGCCTGGCTGGTCAGTCTCAGGATGCCTGCAGAGATGCTTACTCTGAGATGTTGTGTGGAAAGGAGTTTTAGGGTGTGAAGGCTGGAGAGCAGAACAAGCCCCAAAATGCTCCTAAATCCCAGGCTGGGGGAGAACTCAGCAGGACATGTCCTTGCTCAGGCAAGAGCATAGAGGTGAGGGGCTGGGAAGGAAGGCAAAGTGCTGCTGTTCTGTGTGAGCCAGTGAGCTGACCTCCAGTTTGAAGTTCAGAGCTATAAAAGAGGAGCCTGGACACTCCATCACCCTCTGATATTCGATTAAAAACTCACTGCCTCTCAGCACAGGGTCAGGTGCTGCAGACAGATGCAGACAGCTGAGGTTCCCCACCCCTACCCAGAGAGCAGTAATGTGACTGCTGCCTTCCCTTCAAAGTGAATTGTCCTTCTAGACTTACAGATCTTCCAGCAGCAAATCAGTGCTGCCTTTCAGCCACTCTGCCTCCTGGCCAGCACAGCCTCTCCTGTGAACCTACAATCACAGAATCAGTCAGGGCTGGAAGGGACTACAAGGATCAGCCAGTCCCAACCCCCCTGCCATGCCCAGGGACACCCTACCCTAGAGCAGGCTGCCCACAGCCTCTGCCAGCCTGGCCAAAAACACCTCCAGGGATCTGGCCCCAAACATCTCCCTGCAGGGGCAACCCATTCCAGCCTCTCACCACTCTCATGCTCAACAACTTCCTCCTCACCTCCAGTCTCAATCTCCCCACCTCCAGCCTTGCTCCATCCCCCCAGTCCTGTCACTCCCTGACAGCCTCACAAGTCCTCCAGCACACAGGCAGGTCTCAGATGCACTTTGAACTCTCTGCTTGGCCTTTGTGGGTTGTTTTCAGCCCTTTGGGTTTTATTGCTCATTTCACACATGGAATTCAAAATCTGTGTGCTCAGCTTGGTTGATGCAAACTCGTTTATCCGACCCAGCCCACCCAGCTGTGGTCAGAGACAAATAACCTTCCCTCCACACACACTTTTTTTTTTTTTCTTTTTTTTCCAGCCCTAAATTAGTGGATGCCAGCAAACCCCTCAGAGGAGTAAAGGCATCACCCCTGCTCGCCAGGAAAGTTGGAAACAAATGAGTGCATAAATCAGCCCCGGGGGAAAGCGTTTGAAAGTGCTGCTGCACAAATGTTTCCTCCTCCCGCAGCCCCGGGGCAAGGAGAGCATCGATCTTCACCCAGCAAAAGATGCAACCTGCACCTAAAACAGCTGCAGGCTGCTCCTAGGCTGAGGGTGTCTCCAGGCAGCCAATCCTTTCTCACTGGCCCGAGGAGCCTTTGGGCTTGGTAGCTGTGCTGGGTTGAGCTCATTGCAGGAGGGCTGGGGAGGGACTGTTCCCAAGGTCCTGCTGTGACAGGATGAGGGGGAATGGGTTTGAACTGGGAAAGGGGAGACTGAAACTGGATGTTAGGAGGAAGTTGTTTGCAGTGAGGGTGGTGAGACACTGGCACAGGTTGCCCAGGGAGGTTGTGGAGCACAGAAGCACAGAATGTGATCAAAGAGGCTGGAACAAGGGCCAAAGCAAAGCATGGGCTGGCCTTTTGGTAATTGACATAGATGCTGGGAAGAGCAGGGGAGAGGCTGCTGTGGCCCTGTGAAAGGGAGGTGGCTCACATGTGTCTAGGGAAAGCTGTGAGAGAAGCAGCAGGAGCTGCCTTCTGCGCTGCTGGCTGGATCCCATTTGGTGCTTCTGTGCTCCACAACCTCCCTGGAGGTGTTCAGGACCAGGCTGGATGAAGCCTTGGGTGACCTGTTCTAGTGGGATTGTCCCTGCCTGTGGAACTGGCTGAACTTTGAGCTCCCTTCCAACCTGAACCATTCAGTTGGAGGATTTGAATGAGAAATGAGACTGTAGGCTGAGAAAGGCAAACATTCCAGTGCCTCCTTCACTCACTTCTTTACTGAGATGGTGTAAACTTAGAATCAAAACAAAAGATGACTCAGACTGCTTTGCGCCGTGGCTGCTGCTGCATCTCTCCACCTGCCTTCTTAGCTGGATCTGTATAACTTCACTAACTTCTTTCCTGCTGCTAACTCCCCCTGGCTGATCTACTTTTGCTTTTCTGGCAGGTAAGGCAGATAGATTAGATTGGGTGGTGGGGGAAGGTGGAAGGGTGGTCGGGAACACCTCTTAGGGACTCTGATCTCTAGGAGGGCTGTGGTCTTTCTGTACTACCCTTGCACTGCATATAGCTGTAAATATCTGTTATATATTGTGAATATCTGCTTGTATATTGTGCTGTAAATATAAAGCTTCATCTCCTTCACTTCCAGCTGACTGAGTTCTAGCCTGGCTTATTTCAAAGCACGGTGGGGCAGGGAACTCCCAAACCACCACAGTAAGGAAAGCTGAGAGGCAGATGGCAGAGCTTGGGAGCAAGCTGCTGAGTGAACTGATGGGCACCTGGGGCCCTGGAGAGCAAAGTGCCTCCAGTTCTGCCAAAGTTCAGCCTGTGAGGATAATGCTTCATTAAACTTGGCTGAAGTGAGAAGCTGGGAACATGCAGGAACCTTTTCCAGCGGCAGGAGATCAGGCTGGAGGTGAGGAGGAAGTTGTTGAGCATGAGAGTGGTGAGAGGCTGGAATGGGTTGCCCCTGCAGGGAGGTGTTTGGGGCCAGATCCCTGGAGGTGTTTTTGGCCAGGCTGGCAGAGGCTGTGGGCAGCCTGCTCTAGGGTAGGGTGTCCCTGGGCATGGCAGGGGGGTTGGGACTGGCTGATCCTTGTGGTCCCTTCCAACCCTGACTCATTCTAGGATTCTATGAGATGGTCATGCAGAGGTAAAAGAAGCAGAGTGGCACCAGCCATGGACTTGAGCTGCTGGCTACTGGGCACAAGGGTGGGAATTGCTATGCCTTTACTAGGTGGACAAGGGCAGGTAAGCCAGAGCTGAGCTTGTAGCGTGCCCTGGTACTGGCTGGGTTGCAGTCCACAGAGGTGCAAGAGATAAAGGATGTTCACTGTCCTGAAATGCAAAGTCAGCTGAGAGATGGGTTTGGGGCTGTTTCAGGGAGCAGTGCTCTGTGCCATGGGGGACAGGCAGAGCAGCTCACTGCTCCTCACCCTCTGCTGCTGGAGGGGCAGGACAGGTGCAGCCTGTCAGCTCACTCTGCTTCTCATTTGCCGGCAGGAGAAGCAGAAATATCATTGCTACTTTCTCCCCTGTCTCCTTTCCTCAAGAGAACAGTTTTATTCTTACTACTGTAAGAACTGGGGGTTGGAGGGGGGGTCTGGCAGCTGGCCCATTTTCAGAGCTGCTCAGTGCCTGCAGCCCCATCTGGTGCCAGTGCAGCCTGCCAAGCTGCTCACCGGCACAGAAAACCTTCCCCTTGCTGCACTGTGCTGCACAAAAGCCTCTTGCTGGTGAGGATGCAGTTGGCATCCAGATAAACTGCTTTCCACTGTCTCCTGGCAGGGATGGATTGCATCTTGCTTGGGAGAGAGGCCAGATGAGGCTCATTACAAAGGAAGCAAGGCCTTGAGGCAGGACATGCATTACAGTGCCCTGACAGCAGCGGCAGGAGTGAAGGATCCCGAGAAGAATTTAAGGGTAATTGAGCTCTGGCCTCCAGCTCTGCAGGTAGGTAACAAATGGAGCAGCCTCCAAACTCTGCCTGTCTGGGCCAAAGGACAAATGGCTCAGTGCTCAGGGAGGGTCAGCTGGCACCCTGAGCCCAAGCCCCAGCTGGGGATGCTCTCTCTCTCTCTCTCTCTCATCCTTCATGTGGGCTACGTCTGGGCTAGTAAATCAAATGTGTCCAGGGTGAACTTTTGGCCCTGGGGCTGTCTGGCCAAGAGCATCCCATGCAAATGCTGTTAAACTTGCTGGAGCTCTGTGGCAGGTGATTGTGCTTTAAGGTGGTTACAGGCAGGGCAAAAGCGACTGGTGAATGTTGAGTGGCTGACAATGGCAGGGCATGGATTAGCTTCTGCTTCTGAGGGGTGGCTGTGAAGCAGTTGGTGTTTGACCAGAGAGAGGGGACAGTCAGAGCTGCTCCCTGAGAAGGGTAAGGCAACTGGCTGCTTGCTGACTGGCCTTGGTGGCCTGAGGTGGCAGAACACAGATGCAGTGGCCAGCAGCACAGCCTGGCACTGGACCCTGTCTGCCTGTGGCTCCAGCCCTGGTTGGCATTCCCATTTCTGGAGCACCCCTCCAGGACCATTTCCAAGCCTGCAGAAGCCAAGCACCCAGCCCGGGGGGACTTCTGCAATCCTGCCTGTGATGCAGCATCCCTGGGGCAGCTCTGACTGGTGCCAGTGATAGTTTTGGTGACAGCTTTGCTTGTGCTGGGGGCCTGGGGGGTGCTTAATGCCCTTTCACTCCCTCCTTCCCTCTCATCCTAGCCTGTGTTGCTGCTGTCCTCAAGTGCAGCCCACGGCTGGCGTTTTACCTGTGTCTCTACATCGTTTTGTTCCTGACCGTGCTCTAAGTCCACGTGCAGCCACTTCACCTCCTCGAGAAAGGTCCTTTCCTCAGCTGGAAGCTCATTGACTATTGTACAAAACTTGTAGCCAGAGCCACTCTTTAATTAAGGCTGCAGTGAAAGCAGCTTTGATGCCAGCCGTGTGCTGCAGCCTGATGTGGTTTGCTTGGTGGCGGCAGCAGCTTGTTGGAAGTGTAGTCCTTGATTAAAAAGATTGGCTGCAATTACAGCCCATCTCCATGTCCCCAGCTGCACCAGGACTGCCAGCACCTTTGTGCACGTTGGATTTACAAGAGCCTGTGCTCCTGGCACAGCCTCCCAGGGCCCCAGCCAGCCCACGCCTCATTAGTGCCATTAGCCACCAGGAGCCTTTCTAAGCAAGCCTGATGCACAGGGAGCAAGGGAGCCTTGCCTGGGCTGACTCGGCAGGCTGCAAGGTCTTTTCTGCCTCCTCAGTGTGCTCCCAAATTCTGGGCTTCCCTTTCTTGGCTGTTTTGGGTTCTGGTGGGGTTGGGCCACTGAGATGCCAAAGCAGGGCAGTGTGCTGAGGGGAGCAGACACCTTCTGTTAGGCAGCTCTCCTTAGCACAGCTGAAAAGCTCAAAGGGGTGATCAGATGCTTTGTAAGTGCCTGAGGAAGGTGGGACAGATCAGGTGGGTGGGAAAATTATTTCCTCCTGACTAAAAAAAAAAAAAAACCCAAAACCTCACCAGTTCCCAAAATCAGGAAACTTGGGGGTGTTCTATGGACCTAGCAGAAAATCAGCTTGAAAGAGAAAAAAGCAGCTCCTTATTCACCAGGTGTGACTTCACCCAGCCTGACTTTCTGGACCTGCCTGCCATAGGAGGCTCAGAAGGGTTGGGTGAGTTATGGAGAACAGGTCCCTAGGCAGACACTGAAAGCACTAAGCAGAGGTCTGCCCTAGCACAGCAGCTGTGGAGGTTGGAGGATGTGCTGCCAAGGGTGGCCAGGCTGGCATCATGCCCCTGACAGGCATCCCCCCCCTGGCACTGCCTGGGACAGGGCCCTGGGCTGGCTGCCTCAGTCTGACCCAGCAGCAGGACTCTCAGGTTCTTCTTTCTGTGGTTGCTGAGGCTTTGCAGGCTAACTCCTGGAAACTTCCCTTTAGGAAGCAGAAGCTGTTCAAACTCTGAGCTCATTCCAGCTTCAATCTCTATTTATAACTTGGAGCAATATGGCTTTAATACTTTTAAAACCAGGCACTGATCTTTGCTTCCAGTTTAACTCTGTCTGTTTACATTAACATATACAGTGCAATAATGAGACTCCTCTAAAGCTTTTCCATGCATGAAAGGAAACTAAGCTCAAACAGCTCAGCCCTATGAATAATAAGGTGAGCTGCATCCCAGTGGGTCTTTCCCTGCCTCCTGACTGGTGGCTGCTCATTGTCACAGGCTGGGCTTGTGCCTGAGCTCTTGGGAGGTTCAGTTAACTGCAAGTGCAGGCAAGAGTTGACTGTGGGCCAGGAACAAGAGCACATCCAGCAGAAATGGCAGCCCCAGGTCTGTGTGCTCTGAGGAAGAGAGGATTGCCTCTGAGCACCACCTCCCTGGGCAGGGCACTCAGCACAGAGCACCCATCCAGGGAGCTCCAAAGCTGGGCAAGGAGTCACAGCCCATGGGCATTCCCTGCACTCCCCTGCCCTGGCTGCTGCTCTGTGCTCAGACTGCTGCCAGAGCAGGAGCTGCCTGGGCTGCAGCCATCGCTCATTACACAGCCAGGCAAAGCTCTGCCTAGGCAGAAATGCAGCTCTGAAGCCTCGTGTTGCTTGGGGTTATTTTGGGTAAGATGTTCTTTTCTTGCCCTTGCATTGTCTGCCATGCCAAGGTCTCAGAGGCAGGCCCAGTGCTGTGCACCATGGCAGGGAAAGCCTCCAGATTTCCCACAGGGATCTGTGTGCCACAGCTGAGTCTGGCAGCCTCTGGGAGGGCAGGACATTGAGCATTGCTCAGCTGCAGTTCTGCCTGGTGCTGCTCCATCAGCGCTGGCTTCAGAAGCTGCTCCTGCTCTTGTGCTGGCAATAGTCAGCTTACTTAAAACAGGCTCTGGGTTGAGGAGGAGGAGAGGGAAGCCGCAGAGCCTTTGTAACTCCACCATGGCTCAGCATAGCTCTTCTCTTAGGAGGTGAACAAGGGCAGCTGCTCTCCACCAGCTTTGCAGCACTTCTGACAGTAGCTGACTCACAGAAGACCCCAAAGGCTGTCACCTTCTGTCCTGCCAGTGCAGGTTAGCACAAAGAATCACCTGGTAGCAGTGGCTGGGGGGGAGATGCCTTCCTCTTTATCAAAAGGCATCAGGTGGCACAGGCTGACCTGTCACCTAGGATGGCTTTCCTCTATCTCAGACCACAGAGTTAACCAGGGTGGAAAATAACTCTGGCATCATCGAGTCCAACCTATGGCACTCAGTGCCCATCCAGGCTTTGCTTGAACACCTCCAGGGATGGGGACTCCACCACCTCCCTGGGCAGCCCATTCCAATGCCAATCACTCTCTCTGCCAACAACTTCCTCCTAACATCCAGCCTCAACCTGCCCTGCCACAGCTTCAGCCTCTGTCCCCTCCTTCTGTCCCTGGCTGCCTGGCAGCAGAGCCCAACCCCAGCTGGCCACAACCTCCCTTCAGGTAGTTGTAGACATCAATGAGCTCTGCCTTGAGCCTCCTCTTCTGCAGGCTAACCAAGCCCAGCTCCATGAGCACAACTTCAGCCCTCCTCCCCCTCAGCTCTTTTGACTGGTGCTGGCTGTGCCGTGGGGCTGGCAGTAGGCTCTGTGTGCTGCTGGGTGGCTCCATAGCCTGAAGGCAACATCTCCTCATCTCCCAGGCCTCCCTAACACCAGGTCTGAGGGTGAAGCAGCCTCAGGAAACCCCAGCTCAGGAAATTCTCCCTGCCAGAGAGGGCACAGGGATGGGAACGCTGCATTCCCAAGCCAGAGTCTCCTTGGGATCACCTCCCCTGCTCTGCCAGCTAATCAAACCCTTCTCCTCTCTAGAGGGAACTCCAGGAAGAGTTTTGACTTTGAAGAACCAGTGGCAGCAGTTATCTTGTTTTCAGCATGTCCACTCCTCTTGCCGTGCAGTTTTCAGCAGGAGTTATTTACATATTAAAGCAGCTGCATAAAAGCCTGAGCCCGACCACAGAGAAGTGTGTTCAGATGATTCCTTTGGCACCTCCTGGACGTGCAGCTTAAGGCTTTGCTGCAGACTTGCTGCCTCCAGTTCTGACAGGCTCTTTTATCTCAGCTTCAAACTCCTCCCTGCTTGTGAAGCAGCTTCCTGGGTGCTGCCCTGGGGGTTGTGTCTTTCTCCCCCTGCCCTGCTGCAGTGGATCCCAATTAAAACAGATGTGTCAACAGCCCAGTGCTGTCCTGCAGCTGGCCTGTGCCTATCTGTCCATCATGGCAATGCAAGTGCAGGGGTCAGGAGGAGAGGCAGGGACTGGGGACAGCCTTACTGCTCACCACTGGCACAGGAATGCCCTGGCCTGTGCTCAGGGGCTCCCCTTCACTGCCCTCTGACAGAGCTAATCAGGGAGCGAGCAGCTTGCCTCGATGTCATTTCTGCTTTTGGGGGTTCCTGTGTCTTGCTCTGCATTCCAGCAGTGGTTTGGGTGCCACTGGAGCTCTGCACGCAGGCATTGCAGTCTCTGGGCTTGGGTGCACTGCAGAGGGCTCAGCTCTTGCCTCTGCCAGAGGCAGTGTGAGGTGGTTTGCTTCTCATAGGCAGTTAGGAAGGTTCCCTCACTGCACATTCATCCTTTTCACTCCACCTTGGGCATCTGGCAGCCTCACAGCTCTGCTACAGAAAGTGACTCTGCCCAACCTCCTTTCCCTTATTTTTGTTTAGTGTTATTATTTTTTAAGCTTGAAGAGCAAGGCTGCTTCTCACTGGATGTCAGGGGTTGGGAGGGACCCAAAGAGCTCATCCAGTCCAACTCCAGCCAGAGCAGGAGCAGACAATCTAGCTCAGGGCACACAGCAACACATCCACACAGAGTCTGCAAAGGCTCCACACAAGGAGACTCCACAACCTCTCTGGGCAGCCTGTGCCACTGCTCTGGGACCCACACAGGCAAGAAGTTGCCTCTTGTCTTGAGCTGCAACCTCCTGTGCTGCAGCTTCCATCCATTGCTCCTGGGCCTATGGCAGGCAGCAGTGAGCAGAGCCTGTCCCCCCCCCCCTCACCCCCAGACCTCAGACACTTACAAACATTGATCCAATCCCCTCTCAGTCTTCTCTTCTGCAGCCTAAGCAGCCCCAGGTCCCTCAGCCTCTCCTCCCCAGGCAGGGCTGCAGTCTCCTCAGCATCCTCATAGACATCCCCTGGACCCT